>OY776131.1:40822231-41207231 GCA_963675135.1 Galeopsis tetrahit
GCAATGGTTCACACAACTGGGACCAGATACTGTCCACTCATGGTCCGAATTCAGCGAATTGTTCCTGCATCAATTCGCCAGCGCTAGAAGACAGCCTAGAGCTACCCTTACTTTATTCAACATGCGACAAAGAGAGAACGAGAGTCTACGGGCTTTCTTAAAAAGATTCAACCAAGCAGCTCTCGAAGTACCTACAGCCTCCTCAGAGGTCAAAATCAACGCCCTCACCAACGGGTTAAGAGATGGGGATCTATTCACATCTCTAGCCAAGAAGCCAGTTCGAACCTTTGATGAGTTATTGAGGAGAGCAGAGAAATACCTTACCCTGGAAGAGGTAAGGAAAGCTAAGCGATCAGAGACCAGGGCCATAGTGGGTAATGGAGAAAGGAGGAAAGAAATTCCACTTAGGAGGCCAAGTCCGGAGAGACATAGAGCTCCAGGAGGCTGGAAAATGTAAGAAGAGAGGAAGCCGCACCCTGGAACCCCAGGAGAGGGGCGAAGAGATATACCCCTTTGAGGATAGAGCCAGTCGAAGTCCTAGAGGTGGCAGGGGACCATCCGGATATGAAATTCCCCTACTCAAGAAGCAGAGGTCCCCAAAATCCTAAGTCAAACAAATTCTGCAGGTTCCATAACGATTATGGCCACGATACCAACCAATGTTGGCATCTGAAGGATGAGATAGAGAGGATGATTCAGGCAGGTCACCTGAAAGAGTTTATTTTCAGAGATCGACAAGGCCCCAGGGGTCAAAAGAGAAAGGACCCCGAGGGGAAGCAGGAAGATGATAGGAGAGATCAGAGAAAGGGCAATGAGGAGCCACCACCCCCTCCCCAGAAGAGGGGAACTATCCACATGATTATGGGAGGCCCCGCTGATGGGGACTCCTTCAGGCAGAGGAAGCAGAGCGTTCGGTCGCTGAAGAATGAGAGGAAAGTAGAGCACCATGAGGTGGGAAAGATGACAGAAGGTCCAGACATTCATTTCGGGCCAGAAGACGCAGGGGAACCTAGAGAAATTCATAATGACGCATTAGTCATTACCACGGATATAGCAGGATACGATGTAGCAAGAATTTTTGTAGATACTGGAAGCTCTGCCGACATCATGTTTTTGGAGTGCTTCAAGAAGATGGACCTGAATATAAAGCTCAGACCGGTGGAAACCGCTCTTTATGGATTCTCAGGGGGAGCCATTCAACCCCTTGGTTCAGCGTTATTGCAAGTAGGGTTAGGAGTCGCCCCTAACCGTCGAGTACAAGTCATAGAATTCCTGATTGTAGACGTCCCATCTTCCTACAACGTAGTAATGGGAAGGCCAAGCTTGAATATTTTTCAGGCAGTGATCTCCACCTTCCACATGAAGATGAAGTTCCCTGCCTCGGAGGGTGTGGGAGAGATATGTGGCGATCAATATCAGGCAAGGAAGTGTTACATGGAATCGGTCAAGATAGCAGACAGGGCCGTGTTCCGGGGAATGGAGAGATTTAAGGGCGAAGACCCTGAGTTGAAGAGACAGAAAGTGGGTGAGCTAATACAAGAGCAGCCCAAAGCTAAAGCAGACGAAGAGTTAATGAGCATCGAGCTCTACCCAGGAAAGGAGGGATTTACAACCAGGATAGGTACGAACATGAACCCTGAGCTCCAGGGAAAGATGATACTCACCCTCCAGGAGAATGCAGACATCTTTGCATTCACAGCGACGGATATGACGGGTATCCCTCCAGAAATAGTTGTGCACCATCTGAATGTGGATCCCAAAGCTAGGCCCGTGAAACAGAAGTTGAGGAACTTCGGTAAAGAGAAGAACCTCATTGTAAAGGAGGAGATCGATAAATTGTTGAGTGCAGGGCACGTGAAGAGAGTGCAGTTCCCTGAGTGGCTCTCGAATGCAGTACTGGTGTCCAAGGGAGCCGGCAAATGGAGGATGTGCATTGACTTCAGGGACTTGAACAAGGCGTGCCATAAAGATCACTATCCCCTGCCTAGGATTGATCAGCTGGTGGATGCCACGTCCGGGTTTGAATTACTCAGCATGATGGATGCTTATCAAGGGTACCATCAAATCCAATTGAACCCCCTCGATATACCAAAGGTATGCTTTATTGCAACGTGTGGTACTTTTGGTTATGTACGTATGCCGTTCGGACTAATAAATGCAGGAGCCACCTATCAAAGGATGGTAGACTCGGTTTTCCGAGGACAAATAGGGAGAAATATGGAGGTTTATGTAGACGACATGCTAGCTAAAAGCATCAAGGCAGAGGAACACATTGATGACCTGAAGGAGATATTTCAGGTAATTAGAGAGAACGGTATCAAACTTAACCCAGCTAAATGTTCCTTTGGAGTAGGGTCAGGGAAATTCCTCGGATATATGGTGTCGCAAAGAGGAATAGAGGTTAACCCTGCCAAGGTGAAAGCGGTCCTTGACATGCAACCCCCTCGGAACTTGAAGGAGTTGCAGACCTTGAACGGCAGAATCGCAGCCCTTAGCAGATTTATAGCAAAATCAGCGGAGAAGAGCCACCACTTCTTCAGAACACTAAGGAAGGGATCAAAATTCGAATGGGATGAACAGTGTCAAAAGGCTTTTGAAGAACTGAAGCTCCATCTGGAACAACTCCCGAAGTTAACCAAGCCTACTCAGGGAGATGTCTTACTCCTATACCTCTCAGTAGGGGAACATTCTCTGAGTACTGCCCTGATGAAAGAGGAAGGCCCCACACAACAGCCCATATATTATGTGAGCAAGGTCATCCAAGGAGCGGAGACGAGGTATTCAGAGGTAGAAAAGGCAGCGCTGGCAGTGGTAGTAACGGCTAGGCGACTACGCCCTTACTTCCTATCTTATAAAGTGATGGTGAGGACTAACTTTCCGTTGAATCAGACACTGGGGAGAGCAGATTTATCAGGAAGAATGGTCAGGTGGGCAGTGGAGTTGCAGGAGTATGATATTGACTATGAACCAAGGAGAGCTATCAAGGCTCAAGCTTTAGCAGACTTTATTCAAGAGTCTACCAGAGTGGAAGAAGAACAGGGATGGAAGGTATACGTGGATGGCTCAGCATCCGCCTTGGGATGCGGAGCAGGGATAGTGTTGGTTGACCCTGATGGCCAAGAAGTACAGGTTGCTGTTAAATTTCGGTTTTCAACCTCAAACAATGGCGCAGAATATGAGGCCCTGATTAGAGGAGCTAGCATGGCAGCAGAGTTAGGGGTACAGAAAGTCACCCTGTACTCCGATTTGCAGCTGGTAGTACAACAGGTCATGGGGGAGTACTGTTAGGAATAAAATGATTTTGATCTAGATACCAAAACCCCTGATTGATGATGTTCAGATTAGTTGAGATATGCTCAAGTCAAGTTCAGGCAAGTTGTCTCAGTGTACTTGAGTATGTAGATTGCTTAAGTAAAAATCTCAGGAATGTTGTGAGATTTTAGTGTTCAGGTTAGTTGTCCAAAGCTGGAATGTTAGGCTGCTTGATAAGTCTATAGGCCAAAGTTGCTGAACTATTCAAGGCAAGCTGACCAAGTGGACAACTGAGCTAAAGAGACCAAGAACAATAAAACTGTGCTCATAAATGCAAAATGATCAAGTCAGTTGAAGTACAAATGATCAAGAGCATTGAATGCCAAAGCCCTCAGAAGACACATTCAATGAAGCATTTATTGCCAATCATGCCTGAAACAAGCATTGAAGACTTAGAGCATTAAAGAGTGAAGCATTGAATGAATGGTGGAACATTCTAAATTGCAGCAGGAATGTTCAGGGAACTTGTCCCATCTGACCGTTGGTTGTGTGTAGAGTTTGCCACAAATCAACCTAGGACAATGTGCAAATTTGGAAACTGACACAAGTCTTCTCAGCCGCATTTGTCAGAAGTCAACACATTCATTCAAGCAACCATTGAAGAGCCCTTTTACACAGTGGATAAAAGGATGCCAAGCTTCATAGCCGTTTCAATGGTGCTGCAAATAGACATATTTGAATTGCTATCCCTCCAACGGTTAGTTGTTCAAATTTGCCTATAAATACAGAAGTGATCAAAGGGATTCAAACATCCAACTACAAGCTATCAAATTACTATCAAGCTTTCAAAGGAAACCAAGCTATTCTTCAGAATCCCAAGTTTCCTGAATCACTTCACTTAGCTAAGCCAATCTTTGTAAACATCCAAAGCTTAGCATTGAGATATCCTAAGCCTTTACACTGTTCTTATTGTAAAGGATATCTCTACTAGTTGGAACCAAACCTCAAACCTTATCTCATTTAGTGAAGAGAGTGTTTGTTGTAGAAGTGAGGAGTTAAGGACTGTTAGAGTGAAACACAGTCTTAACCCAGAGAGATTGAGCACTAGGACTCAGATTATCCTAGGGATCAAAACACTAAGAGAGTGTTGTTGATCAGTGCACCTTGGCACTATAAAACAAGCTAATTCCATTGTGAAGGAATTATCCTGTTCAATCAGGGAAAGTGGATGTAGGAGCTTGAGTCTCTGAACCACTATAAACTTGTGTGCCATTTAATTACTGCATTCTTTATTGCACTTACATTCAAACATATTTTAAAGAAGCAAGAGTAAGTAAGCCAGAAAATCTGTTTTGGACAAAGTCCCTGATAACCAGTATCTTTTCAGAAATTAACTTGGAGTATTTCTTTAAGTCAAAGGCCAACCACATTCCGCACTTAGCAACTCTTTTAGATATTTAGCCAACTGATAACTCAATAGTAATAAGTAGGACAAGTATCTATCAAAGTTCTCACTCAGGCCAGTTGTGAGACAACCTGCCTGATAAGATCAGTTTTGTTAAAAAGAAAAGAATTTGCATACACAAGTGCATTCCCCCCCCATACACTTGTGTCATACTCCACCAAGGACCAACAAGTGGTATCAGAGGAGGGGTTCATAGACCACTGCTTCTGAAAAATCCAACTGATTTTCAAAATCACATTTTCTGTGGTCACTGAACTGATCCAAATTTCTGAAAAACCTATCTGTGTTCATCTTATACTATTTCTGTTGAAATGGCTAACAATGCAGTTCCAGGAGATGCTGTCAACACCATCAACAACATGGGTCCAAACCAAGTCAATCATATTTCTCATCACAAACTGCCAATGTTCTCAATTGAGAACTATGATTTCTGGAAGATCAGGATGAGAGCACATCTTGCTTGCCAGCATGATGAGATGCTTAAAGTCATCACTAGAGGGCCATTTACATTCACTAAAGCAAATCCCAAGCTCACTGATGCTCAGAAAGCAGATCCAAAGGAGTTGCTGCCAAAGGATGAAGATGACTTTACAGCTGAGGAAAGAAAAAGGCACAACCTGAACTACATTGCCATGAACACACTGTACCAGACCATTCCAGATGCAGTAATGGGAAGAGTGTACCACTGCACATCAGCTAAAGAGATTTGGGACACTTTAGCACTTATGTGTGAAGGTACCCAAAAGATCAAGGAGAATAAGCTTCAAGTGGCTATCCAAAAATATGAACAATTCTCTATGGAAGCCAATGAAACTATTGATCACCTTGATGGCAGATTTACTGACATCATGAATGAGATAAACTCTCTTGGCAAGTTCTATGCCAAAAGAGAGGTTGCTTTGAAGATTCTGAGAAGTCTCACATCCAAGTGGGACATTTACTCAGTCATGATGCAAAATACCAGCAATCTTGACAACATGCCAATGCAACAAGTATTCTCTGAACTCAAAGCATATGAGTTTGATCTCAACAGAAAGAAGGTGCATGAAGAGCCATCCTCCTCAAACAAAGGTGTTGCCTTCAAAGCTGCTGAAACAGAAAAGAAGAATTCCCAAAGATCCTCTCAATCTGTTTCAAAATCTGAAATAAAGGAGGAGCTGGCACTCATGGCTAGGAGATTTGAGAAGCTCAACTCCAGATTTGGTAGATACAAGAAGTTCTACCAAGACAACAGAACCAGAAGGAGATTCAGTTCTCCTGACAACAAATCAGAGGACAAAGTCTCTGATGAAAAGAAAGAAGACAGATATGCTGATAGGAAGAAATTCAGCAAAGGTGAACCATCATCATCAAGGAGGAAGGATTCCTCTAGCAAAAAGAATGAAGATGAAGATGTGTGTTATAACTGCCAGAAAAAGGGTCACTTTCAGTATGATTGTCCTGACCTTAGTGCCAAAGAAAGAAAGGAAAGGCAGAACAAAAGAGACAAGAGGCTGAACAACAGGAAAGCCATGATAGCTGGAGATTCAGCAAGTGAAGAGAGTGTCTACTCTTCTGATGATGGATTGTTCTCCAACAGTGACAGTGATGATGACTGTCAAATGGCATTTGAAAATGATGAGGTATGTTCATCTTCTAGTTCTTCTAATTCTTCAAATGACACACATGAGTCCAGTGAAATCCCCTTAAAACTCAACTTTGCAAAATTATTTGAGGATTTCACCAGGCTAAGAGAAGTATGCAATATAGCACTTAGAGAAAATGAGCTACTGAATTCGAAAGCTCAAACTCCCAACCTTCATGAACCAGAGTTTGACATTAAATCAACTGAGTTGTATCAGCAGATTGTGAGAGAACTTGAGGAAATGTCTCTCAAAGTCTCTGAACAACAAAAGTTGATTGATGATCAAGAACTGGCCTTGAGGAAAAAGGATTTTGATCTTAGAATTCTTCAAGCAAAATTTGACAATCTCTCAAGTGAATTTGATACTCTAAAATTGAGTGAGGGGAGCTTAAAAATGAAAATGTCTGCCTTGAACAAATCTGCTAAAGCAATAGAGGAGATTCAAGGATTCCAAAGACCATTTGATCAAAAGGGTGGATTAGGCTATAATCCACTTGAACCCTCACCTGGTCTTAGTATTGCTTCATCAAGCAATTCTAAGATGACTTTTGTAAGATCAGTGGCACAACAAAATGAAATGGAAGTAAATCAACCACTGGTTAAGGATAAGGGAAAAGGAATTTTTATACCAACTCAAGTAAACAATGTACCTAAACCCATACCTGTGGAAAGGGTTAAAGGCATTGCTTATAAGAGGAGTGAGGTTCAGAAAGGTAGAACCAATGGAAGGCCAACCTATCTGAATCCTCATCAGAGAAGTTGTCCAAAATCTGTTCAGAAAAGGCTAACTCAAATGAGGCAACCTCAACTGAATGGATTAAGACCAATCCCCTCTGACAGGTATAAAACATTCAGGAAGCCTGGACCTTACTTGCCAAATGGAAAAGGCCATCCAAAACCCTATTCTCAAAAGTCTTACCAAGCTGCACCTAAGTCTAGTAACTTCAGGAGAAATGACCCAAAGAAATTCACCAACTCTCCTGAAACTTACAAGGCTAACACTTATACACAGAGATCACCCAAGGCATTTAAGGGTCAAACTGTGTATGTAGATGTAAATGGAAACCAAGTCAGTCACTTTGAGTCAATCAGAGTTATCAGGCAGATTTGGGTTCCAAAAGGTACAGCTAACCCTCTAGGACCCAACACTCAAAGGGTACCTAAATTTTGACTTTGCAGGACTGCAAGGACCACAAGAAGAAGAGAAACATCAACAAGAAAACAACATGGTACTTGGACAGTGGATGTTCAAGACACATGACTGGGAATAAAGAGCTTCTCTCAGAATTCATAGAAAAGGAGGGTCCTTCAGTAACCTTTGGAGACAGCTCTCAAGGGATCACAAGAGGCTATGGTACATTAAACATTGGTAGTGTTAAAATTACTGATGTCTCATATGTCCTAGGCCTAAAATATAACTTGTTGTCTATAAGTCAAATTTGTGATAAAGGATATTGTGTTGAATTTGCACCAAATGAATGTACTATCAAAAACAATCAACACAACAGGTGCTACTAACAGGGGTGAGAAAGGGAAATGTTTATTTTGCAGATTGGAGCAAAACCCCTGAAGCAGTTTGTCTTGTTGCCAAAAGCACAAGTGAGCAAAGTTGGTTGTGGCACAAGAGACTAAATCACCTGAACTTCAAAACCATCAACAAGATTGCAAGAAACTCTCTAGTTAAAGGGCTGCCAAATCAAGTGTTCACCAAAGAACATATATGCCAGCCATGTCAGGAAGGAAAGCAGATCAAAGCCTCATTTAAAGGAAAGCATGTCATCTCAACTGAGAGAGTTCTTCAACTATTGCATATGGATTTATTTGGACCAATAATCCCAGTAAGTATAAATGGAAGAAAATATGCTTTAGTTGTTGTTGATGATTTTTCTAGGTACACTTGGGTAGTATTCTTGCTGAACAAAAAGGAGACCCAAGGCAAGCTACCTGAATTGATGATGAGATTGAGCAATGAAAAGGGCCTAAGTATTGTCAAGATCAGATCAGACAAAGGCACTGAGTTCATAAACTCATACATCAATGAGTACTGCAGCAAGAATGGCATCACTCATGAAACTTCAGCAGCAAGAACACCTCAACAAAATGGGGTTGCTGAAAGAAGGAACAGGACCTTGAAGGAGGCAGCAAGAACTTTGATTGCTGAATCCAAACTGCCTAAAAGGTTCTGGGCTGAAGCCATTAGCACTGCATGTCACACTCAAAACAGGTCCTTAATCACCAAAGGACAAGGTAAAACCCCATATCAAATATGGAAAGGTAGATTGCCCACTGTTGCTTACTTTCACATATTTGGTTGTAAGTGTTTCATTCACAATAATGGGAAAGAGCAATTGAAAGCTTTTGACAGCAAAGCTGATGAAGGAATATTTGTTGGATATTCACAAATCAGCAAGGCTTACAGAGTTTACAATTGCAAAACTCTTATTGTGGAAGAAACACCTCATGTTGTGTTTGATGAGTCTATTGATGAGTTCAGGGATAGAAACCTGAATATTGATGAGATAACACAAAGAACAACCAGACTAAGGCTTCAAAGCAAGGAAACAGTGTTTGTAGATGTTGCCCAGCCTGAATTGCATGATAATAAAAAACTGGACAACCTACCTGATGGCAATCAACCTGAAGTCAACCAACCTGAAGGTGAAATTGAACTGACTGACCCCATCCCAGTTCAAAACCAGGTAACAACTACCAATGAAGAAGCAGGCAATGCTGAGGTAGTAAATGGATCCAATATTCAAGGGGGAACCAATGAAAATGTCAACTCATCTGACAATGAGGACAATACCCCTGAATATGATCCTGAGTTTGATCCTTCAATTAATTTTCCTGAATTTAATGAGCCTAGTGATCCAACCTCAGATGAGGACAATCCTCCTGAAGGGATCAGGTCTAGAAGGACTTGGTTGCAAGACCACCCATCTAGCCTGATACTTGGTAATCCAAGTGAAGGGATCAAAACTAGAAGGTTTCATGGAGAAAGTGCATTGTTTTGTTGTTTCCTTTCAGAAAATGAACCAGGAGATATTGAAGAAGCACTACAAGACACCAACTGGATCATAGCCATGCAAGAAGAGCTGAACCAGTTCACCAGAAATGAAGTATGGGAGCTGGTAGATAGGCCAACTCATCAAGATGTCAATGGAACCAAATGGGTATTCAAAAATAAGAAAAATGAAAATGACATCATTGTGAGGAACAAAGCAAGACTGGTGGCCAAGGGATATTGTCAATCTGAAGGGATAGATTATGATGAGACCTTTGCTCCAGTGGCCAGACTTGAGGCAATCAGACTCTTCTTAGCATAAGCAGCTCACATGAGGTTCAAGGTATATCAAATGGATGTGAAGAGTGCATTTCTCAATGGGGTGCTCAAAGAAGAAGTGTATGTGGAACAGCCCCCAGGCTTTGAAGAAGGAGACAAGGTGTACAGATTGAAGAAAGCTCTCTATGGCTTAAAGCAAGCTCCAAGAGCTTGGTATGACACCTTATCACAGTTTCTTCTAGATCATGGTTTTGTCAAAGGCACTGTTGACAGAACCTTGTTCAGAATCTGTGAAGGAGATGATATCTTGTTAGTCCAAATCTATGTGGATGACATTATATTTGGATCTCCAAATGAGAAGCTGTGTGAGAAGTTCTCCAAACTCATGCAGAGCAAGTTTGAGATGTCCATGATGGGATTGATGAATTTCTTCCTAGGACTTCAAGTCACTCAATCAAAGAAGGGAATATTCATCAATCAGGCCAAGTATACAAGGGACATGATCAAGAAATTTGGGTGTGCTACAAGCAAGCCAGTCAGAATTCCTATGAATACTAACTGGAAAATGGATCCTGATGAAAGTGGAGAGTCAACAAACTCCACTAACTACAGGGGAATCATAGGATCCTTGCTATATCTCACTGCAAGCAGGCCTGATATCACATTTGCAGTTGGAGTGTGTGCAAGATTTCAAACCAATCCAAAGAAGAGCCATCTTGATGCTGCCAAGAGAATCCTAAGATATCTCAAGGGATCTGAGAATCTTGGATTGTGGTATCCAGCTGATGACAACATTGAGCTCACTGGATATTCAGATGCGGATTATGGAGGATGTAGAATTGACAGAAAATCCACCTCTGGAACATGTCAATTCTTGGGCAGCAAGCTTATCTCATGGTTCTCCAAGAAGCAAAACACAGTTGCAACTTCAACAACTGAAGCAGAATATGTAGCAGCTGGAAGTTGCTGTGCTCAGATACTTTGGCTCAGGCAACAACTTAGAGACTACAAAGTCATCACAAATGAAGTGCCAATATTCTGTGACAACAATAGTGCAATTGCCATCTCACAGAATCCAGTGCTCCACACAAGATGCAAGCATGTGGATATCAAGCATCACTTCATAAGGGATCATGTGGAGAAGAAAGATATCAAACTTGTCAAAATTCACACTGATAAGCAAAAAGCTGATATCTTGACTAAGCCTCTAGCTGAAGCAAGATTCTTGGAATTATCAGCTGAATTGGGCTTACTTGATCCAGGCAAGATGGAGAAATGAGGAAAGGAAGCTCATATGAAGGGGAAAGTTCATCAAGTTGAACTTCAGCAAAGTTGACCAACCTCACTGAAGCTGTCAACCAAAGAGGGAAACTCAGCAAGGTTGTCCATGTGGGACCCATTCAGCAACTTTGGGACCCACTCAGGCAAGTTAATCAGGCAGTTTGACCTTCACAGAAATCAAAGTACATCTCAGGATGTTTGTCCGAATTAATTGGATAATCATTGCTATTTTTAGCATTGATTAGACATTTAAGAGGTTTCTTGGTCTAAGAGTAGGCCATTTTAGGATGGAGTGTGCTATAAAGATTTTTACCACCAAAAAGGCAAATCAGCATTTAATGCAAAAATCTTAATTGGGATTTCATGAATTCTTGAGCCATCATCAAGACCATTGATTTGCATTAAACTTCCATCAAACCGCCTCAATCCCACTACCCCACTTTATCCAATTGGTCATACTTTTTACCCACGGTTACTATCTATTAACCAACGGTTAATAAATATCCCACATATATAAACTCTTCAATTTTTACTCTCTTCCTCACGCACTCATAATTCCATACTCTCAAGCTTTTGAAAACCCTCAAAACTTGCAACTTCTCTCCAAACCTTTCTATCCTTCAAATTTATCCATGGCTCCCAAGATCAAGAGAGAAGAGCTTGTAGACTTCAATGACTCCTCTCTGGACATTGATTTCTCTTAACTTAGCAATCCAAACTTCTTATGGTTTGAAAAGCTAGTAGCCTTTGACAGCCCAGACAAAGAGGTTGAGCCAGTCCTCCAGTGGCTTAGGGATGCAGGCCTTGAAAAGTTTCTTGGCACCAAGCCTGATTCATGCCTGAATCCATTCATGGCTGAATTCTTTGTCCATCTCAGATGGAAGGGCAAGAAGGGTGATGTGTGCACTAAGCTCACATATGCTGAGGAAGATGAAGAAGAAGAAAGCCAACACACCATCATCTTCACTGCTGAGAATTTGGATGCTAGCTTTGGGCTACCATCAGAAGGCCAGAATCCAGAAATGTACAAGGAAGGAGATGATCAGGAGTTCTACTATCCTTGGATGATAGAACCAAAGAAACTTGTAAGTGCTCAGAACAAGAACACATTAAAGCCTGTTTATAGGCATTTGTTTGACTGTGTTGTGAAAAGCTTGTTGAGCCATTCTGGAAGTGTTGAACAAGTAAGTATGCCAAAACTGAAGGTCATGGCTGCTGTGATTGACTCTGCTGAGAAGAGAGTCAAGTTTGACTGGAAAAGCTTTATCTTGGACAAGATGATGAATGAGAAGTTCAAGTTTAAGGAGGTGAAACACCACAAGGTGGTAGTAGATGGAAGACTTCAGTTCTGCACAAGAGCCAGCCTGCTCTTGGAAAGATTTGCTCATTACACTCATCTACAAGCAAAGCCAAAGCCTTTTCCTGCACAAAAGGTGATGTTCAGAAAGCTGTCTTCCAAGACAGAAAAGAGAAAGCAGGAGGCTGCCTCCAAGAAAGTTGTTGCAGTAGTTCCAACAACAAGAGCCTCTCCAAGAAAGAGGAAAGCCCAACCACCAAAAGCTCAGCCAAAGATGAAGAGAATGAAGAAGATTCTGAGTGAATCTTCACCAGAAAGTCAGTCAAGAAGTGGAGGAGCCACTTCTGAGGAGATAGAGAAGGTTGCTGATGAAGGAGTCAACCCCCCTGAAGAGGGTGAGGAATTCAGAGAGGTTGTCCCTTTACAGCCTGAAAGTGTAACAGAATTCAGGGATCTTGACCGGCCAACAAAATCTGAAAGGAGGAGAAGAATTATTAAGACTTCTGAGAAGCAGAAGTTGATGGAGGAGGAGAAGAAGAAGAAAGAGTTCTTCAAGGAGATTAGACAAGCAAGTAGGTCTAACTCCAAGTCCAAGTCAAAGCCCAACAGCCCTGAAGACAACTCTCCTGATATTCAGTCCAGCAGAATATCTCCATCAAGGCATGAAGAAGAGGAGTGCAAGACTCCTGAAGATGCCCCAATTATTGCAAAGAAGGTTTATTCCCCAGAAGGTGCACCTGATAGAGCAGGTATTGATGTGCTGGCAGATTTGGTCAATCTTGAGGATAGACCTTTCTCCCCACTTGATCCAAGACTTCTCTCAAATACCAAACTTCTTGAAACTGTTCTTCAAGAAGGTGATCAAGTTGTTCTCCCACCCATTCCAGCCATTCCAATTACCTCTTCAGGCACATTGCTCTCAAAAGCACCTGAATCTCAACTTGTTTTAAGTTCTTCTGAACCCAACCCTTCTGAACCCAACCTACCTGAAATCCAGCCAAGCCTACCTGAATCCCAATCCAACCCTCCTGAATCCCAAGCCAACTCTTCTGGAGATGAAAGTGGTGAAGAGTACACTTATGAGGGGATGCTGAGGCAAATTGCCAAGGCTAATGTGGATGAGTTGTATCCTGGATTGAAGGAGTATCCTAGGCTGCAACAACAGTTCTATGATCTCAGAGCTCTTGTGGAGATCAAGGATAGAACTATGGTGGAAATTGCTCAGGCTATACAGGATAAAGGAGCAAGCTGGTGGCAGGTTGAAGAGAACATGCTCTTACATTTTGCTAGTGTCAAGAAATCCAGTGTGTTGACCACTGAGGCCCTGTTTTGCACCATTGTTCATGAGAAGGTGCTTGCTGAGAGAGAAAGAATTGCACAGGGACTCAGGCATCCTGATAGTCCATTTGATGATGATAATGATGATGATGATGATGATCACACCAATCCCAACCCTCCTGGCCTCAACTCTGCTCAGGTACATTACTTGACCTATCATTCTGAAAATGACTCTGATCATTCAGAGAAGTTGACCAAAGATGGTGACTCAGTCCAAGATGCATTGGCCAAGGATGGTTCTTCTGAACCTGAGGCACAGCTTGACAATGTTGAGACTTCCATGGGAGAAGCTAGTTTGGCTAAAGCCTCATCAATGTCAGGACAGTTGGACATTGACCAGCCTTTAGTCATTCAGGATGACTCAGTGGCCTTGGGATGCCCAAGCACTGTGATCTCCCAACAACTGCCCTCTGTGGATCCTGTTGAGGATATAGAGGTGTCAGGTTTAGGAATGGAAGGAGTTGAAAAGGCTGATAGTGGTGAAAACTCAGAGGGAGATGATGGTGAGGATTGTGTGATTACAGGTTCCCTGAGTGCACCACAAAAAGAGGGAGATGAGGTAGAAATATTGGGTGCAGCCCAATATGAGAGTCAGGCAATTCTTCAAGTCAAATCTGAACTTGATGAATCCCTTGGTGAAAGGAGGCCTGATTCTCAAATGTATGTGAGTCCATCTGAATTGAATGAAGAAGAAAAGAATTTAGTTGAAAAGGAGAGAGAAGGTGCTGATGTATCAGGCCTTATGGGAGAAAGAAAAAATGAGGGTGTTGAGGGAGTTTTTACTAACACTCTTAGTTTTGCAGATTCTGTTGCTGTTACAATTGAGCAAATTTTTGCAGATGCCTCTCTTACAGATATACCTGTTGATGCTGACATTGACCTTGAAGCAGTATCAGCCAATGTATCCACATTAAATAAGATGTACTTTGAGCAAGCCAACACCACTGAAGCAGGCTTTCAAATTGCTACTCAAACTGCATCTATCATTGAAGAACAATCAGAGAAGTTTGATACTTTGGTCAGGGAAGTTGGTAAGGCACATGCAGCAACAATTGACACTCTGGATGACCAAGGAAAAACTCTAGCCTCTGTGGAGATGAGGCTAACTGGCTCAGGGGAGGTGATCGTGCCCACATTGGATGCAAGAATTTGTGGAGTTGAAACTGGACTGCAAATAGTTTCAACTGAAGTGACAAAGGCCAAGGATGCTATGGGAAAATTCACAAGATCTGTGAAGAAAGAGCAGCAGGTTCTTAAAGATTTGTACAAGCACAATGTGAAGGCATTGAGAAAAACAATCAAAGATGCTTTAAGGCAGAGGACAGCAGCCCAAAGGAAGAAGGCAGAGGAATTGAAAGCTGCAATGGTGAAGGAGGCTGCTGAGAAGTTCACTGTTAAACTTATGGCCAAGGTGTCTGATCAAGTTGTGGCCAACCTCACTGAACAACTTCAGGCCAAACTTGATCAATCACTGAAAGCCACATTGGATGCAATTGTTACTCAAAAGATGAAGCCAGTTCACACATTTTTGAGCATGGCAGATGATAAAATGCAAAACATTCATGATGAAAATGTTTATCTACTGCAGGAGTTGAAGTCACTCACTCAGGCCCACTCACATCTCTCAGTTTCTATGAGTGAATTAAAGCCCCAGTGTTTTGATAATGCCAAAAAGGGGGAAAGAGAGAGAGCAAGGGCAAAGGGAACCTTGGTGATTGGTGAACCTAAGGGAAAGGAGAAGGTCCCTGAGATTGAGGAGGAGGCAGTAGAAGACATTGGGAAAGGCAAAGGCCCAATGGATATTGAAAGCTTGACTGAAGAAGAGCAGATTCAAATTGCTGTTAAAGAGTCCATGATGTCAGAAATGGAGAGTCAGGCAAGAAAGCAACAAAGGCCTGGTGGTGAGTCAACTGGACTTGACCCCAAAGAGAAGGTTGCTGAAGTAAGGGGGAAGGTGACAAGGTCATCTGAAAGAAAAAGGAAGGAATTGCAAGCCTTCAATGAATTCCCAACTAGCCTGACTTTGCCATCAGAATTTCAGACTGAAGAATCTACTCCAGTAAGGCAATCAAAGAGATTGAAGAAAGCAGCCAAGCTGCCTGCCATTGAAGAAGATGTTGAAGAGGAAGTACAGGACAGAGAGCCTGAAGTTGGTGTGCCCAAGCTTGCTGATGATCCTTCTAAACTGTTTGAAGAAGGATTTGGCAAAGATCCAGAGACACAAGAGAAGCTAGTTCTTCAAAGGGCTAAAGAGAGAATGGATCAGCTGGTTGAGGCCAACAAGGCAAGAGATGAAAGAAGGGCAAACTTCAAAGCTCCAAGAAGGAGGGCTTCATACAGAAGGCTCAAACCTCAAATGCTGCAAAGATGGGACACTCAGTACCCTCACCATGATAAGTGGGTTCCAATCTCACTGAATGATGCATGGGAGGAGGCCAAGAGAAGTTTTGTATATGACTTCTATGTCATTGGAAAGTGGCTTGAAGAGAGTGTAGATGAAGTCTTTGTCCAGTTCATGTTTGAGAATCATAGGGACCTCTACCAAAAGCTGTTTGCAGCAGCTGAGATGGCAAGAGTTGAATTCAAGGCCCCTGGTCCAATTCTGTACATGCCTCCTAAGTTCAATGGGAACTTAATTGATGAGGGAAAGATTCTGGAGGAGTTCATCAACATCATGAAGATGGAGAAGATGAAGATTGGCCCTAGAGGCTCCAACAAGGATGTTTGGGAGCTGAAGAAAAGGGTCTGGGCTCAATATGGCATTGCTCCTCAGGATGATGGAACTCTCTGATGGATAAGTTCATCTCTTTCCTATCTGGTTTTTATGATTACTTATGATGTTGTTATTCTGTTATTATTGTATCAGTCTTGCTGTCCTTTTTGATTTTCTGATCTGTAATGCTTGATGATATATAAAAGGACCACTGATTTTCTATCAAGAGATAACAACTCATTATCTCAACTAACCTGACATTACATATATACTTGATTTATTGTGCTAACAGTTTCTTTCAGGAAAGTTGACCAGTTCACTCATCCTGAAGATAAAGTATAGTATAAGTCAAGTTCCCTTTGTAATAGGTTTTGGCATCATCAAAAAGGGGGAAATTGTTAGGAATAAAATGATTTTGATCTAGATACCAAAACCCCTGATTGATGATGTTCAGATTAGTTGAGATATGCTCAAGTCAAGTTCAGGCAAGTTGTCTCAGTGTACTTGAGTATGTAGATTGCTTAAGTAAAAATCTCAGGAATGTTGTGAGATTTTAGTGTTCAGGTTAGTTGTCCAAAGCTGGAATGTTAGGCAGCTTGATAAGTCTATAGGCCAAAGTTGCTGAACTATTCAAGGCAAGCTGACCAAGTGGACAACTGAGCTAAAGAGACCAAGAACAATAAAACTGTGCTCATAAATGCAAAATGATCAAGTCAGTTGAAGTACAAATGATCAAGAGCATTGAATGCCAAAGCCCTCAGAAGACACATTCAATGAAGCATTTATTGCCAATCATGCCTGAAACAAGCATTGAAGACTTAGAGCATTAAAGAGTGAAGCATTGAATGAATGGTGGAACATTCTAAATTGCAGCAGGAATGTTCAGGGAACTTGTCCCATCTAACCGTTGGTTGTGTGTAGAGTTTGCCACAAATCAACCTAGGACAATGTGCAAATTTGGAAACTGACACAAGTCTTCTCAGCCGCATTTGTCAGAAGTCAACACATTCATTCAAGCAACCATTGAAGAGCCCTTTTACACAGTGGATAAAAGGATGCCAAGCTTCATAGCCGTTTCAATGGTGCTGCAAATAGACATATTTGAATTGCTATCCCTCCAACGGTTAGTTGTTCAAATTTGCCTATAAATACAGAAGTGATCAAAGGGATTCAAACATCCAAATACAAGCTATCAAATTACTATCAAACTTTCAAAGGAAACCAAGCTATTCTTCAGAATCCCAAGTTTCCTGAATCACTTCACTTAGCTAAGCCAATCTTTGTAAACATCCAAAGCTTAGCATTGAGATATCCTAAGCCTTTACACTGTTCTTATTGTAAAGGATATCTCTACTAGTTGGAACCAAACCTCAAACCTTATCTCATTTAGTGAAGAGAGTGTTTGTTGTAGAAGTGAGGAGTTAAGGACTGTTAGAGTGAAACACAGTCTTAACCCAGAGAGATTGAGCACTAGGACTCAGATTATCCTAGGGATCAAAACACTAAGAGAGTGTTGTTGATCAGTGCACCTTGGCACTATAAAACAAGCTAATTCCATTGTGAAGGAATTATCCTGTTCAATCAGGGAAAGTGGATGTAGGAGCTTGAGTCTCTGAACCACTATAAACTTATGTGCCATTTAATTACTGCATTCTTTATTGCACTTACATTCAAACATATTTTAAAGAAGCAAGAGTCAGTAAGCCAGAAAATCTGTTTTGGACAAAGTCCCTGATAACCAGTATCTTTTCAGAAATTAACTTGGAGTATTTCTTTAAGTCAAAGGCCAACCACATTCCGCACTTAGCAACTCTTTTAGATATTTAGCCAACTGATAACTCAATAGTAATCAGTAGGACAAGTATCTATCAAAGTTCTCACTCAGGCCAGTTGTGAGACAACCTGCCTGATAAGATCAGTTTTGTTAAAAAGAAAAGAATTTGCATACACAAGTGCATTCCCCCCCCCCCCATACACTTGTGTCATACTCCACCAAGGACCAACAAGTACCTCGCCAAAGATGAGAGAATGATCGCTTATCTAGAGGAGGTAAAGAAATTAAAAAATAAATTCCATACTTTTGAAGTGGTGCAGGTACCAAGAGAAGAGAAT
Organism: Galeopsis tetrahit; assembly: GCA_963675135.1. Lineage (NCBI taxonomy): Eukaryota > Viridiplantae > Streptophyta > Magnoliopsida > Lamiales > Lamiaceae > Galeopsis > Galeopsis tetrahit. The sequence goes on from OY776131.1 coordinate 40,840,597, forward strand.
GTGAAAGCAGATGGACTGTCTAAACTAGCTAGTTCCACTGAATTCGAGGGATACGGAAAGGTGACCCTGTTGGTGGCAGATCAGGTAGCTACGGAAACCCTGATCGGGGAGATAACAGCAGGGGATGATTGGAGGAAAGAAATATGGGAAGAATTGAACAGGGGCCCAGTAACCCCAATGTCCAGAGAGGCCAAAGCTTGGAGAAGGAAGTATTGCATCCTAGGAGGCCAATTGTACAAGAGGTCCTTCACTCAACCTTATTTGAAATGTTTGTCAAGGAGAGAAGCGGAGCTAGTGATCAAGGACATCCATGAAGGTTGCGCATCCAGCCATGAAGGTTACCAGACTATGGTGAAGAAGGTATTTAGGGCAGGTTTCTACTGGCCTAACATAATCAGAGATGCTAGAGAATATGTGAAGAAATGTGAGAAGTGTCAGAAGAATGGACCTTTGATACGAGTACCTGCAGAAGAAATGGGGGCTATGTACTCACCCTGTCCCTTCGCCAAATGGGGAATAGATCTGGTGGGACCCTTCCCCTTAGCACCAGGAGGGAGAAAATTTCTGATCGTGGCCGTGGATTATTTCAGCAAATGGGTAGAGGCTGTGCCCTTGGCCAAAATCGAAGAGGATAATGTAATTCTTTTTCTTGCTAGACATATTTGTTGCAGGTTTGGAGTACCCAGAATCTTGGTTTCCGACAACGGAACGCAATTCAATGGAGAGAAAGTAAGGAGATGGTGCGAGAGGTGGAACATTACACAGAGGTTTACTTCAGTAGCCCATCCACAAGCTAATGGGCAGGTGGAAGTTACAAACAGAATCCTAGTGGATGGAATTCAAACACGGTTGGAAGAGGTAGGAGGAAAATGGGTGAAGGAGTTAGACAACGTCCTCTGGTCCTACAGGACCAGCCCTAAAACAGCTACGGGCGAATCTCCCTTTTACTTGGTATATGGGGCAGCGGCAGTGATACCTCCTGAGGCCAGACTCAAATCACATCGGATCACCTACTTTGAAGAAAAAAGAAATGAAGAATTGATGAGGGAAGCGCTGGACCTGGTAGATGAAGAGAGGGAGATGGCGAGATTAAAGGCAGAAAGGTACAAGAGTCGGATCAAGGCAGCATATGATCGCAGGGTAATCCCTCGCTCCTTTAAAGTTGGGGATTTAGTCCTTCGGAGAGCAGATGCCTTGAAGAACACTGGGAAGATGGAACCCAATTGGGAAGGTCCGTACAGGGTAATACAGGTACTAAAAGGCGGAGCATACAAGCTCCAAGACATGACCGGGAAAGAGATACTAAGGCCATGGAACGTGTGCCACTTGAAGAGATTTTATGTTTGAGGAAGGTGTTATTCCCCTACTTTCTTTCTCTTTACGAACAATTTTGCATGTTTACTTCTTATTCGAATAATTGCTTCACCGGCACTCTTTTTCCCTCTACGTGGGTTTCCCTTTAGGGTTTTACCACGGAGAGGTTTTTAATGAGGCCGGCATAGGTTCCCCTTATTTGCCTATGTTGATAAACACTTTTGATCAATGGAGCACCGGTTTTGATAAAATTTCAGTAATTTCCCTAAATGCATGTTAATACTGTGATGAAATGACTCTTGTATGCCGATTTTATGATGAAATGTTTCTCGTATGTTAATATCATGTCAAGACAACTGTTAAGGGCCTGCATAATGAGTACTGAAATAACGAACATGTTTTGAAAATTAAAACATAACATGATAGAGATATTGCAAAATGGAGAGATTTACACCAACTCATGAGGATTCGAATAGAAAATACCTAGGAAGATTTCCTAAAGTTTCTATCCACGACAGCCTCTAAAGCTAGGGGGGAGTAGGGGGTATAGCAGCAGAAGATATAATTAACTTGTCAATAAACCCTATCCCTAGCGACTTTCGCAAACTCTTACGAGTATAAACAAACTCTCACGAGTATAAACAAACTCTTACGAGTATAAACAAACTCTTACGAGTATAAACTAACTCTTACGAGTATAAACAACTTAAGGGAGAGTATAATCCCTACGAATTCTAACTTTTGGGAGAGTATAATCCCTAAACATTCTAAACTTCAGGGAGAGTATAATCCCTAAGAACTCTTACGAGTATAAACTAACTCTTACGAGTATAAACTAACTCTTACAAGTATAAACTAACTCTTACGAGTATAAACTAACTCTTACGAGTATAAACTAACTCTTACGAGTATAAACAACTCTTACGAGTATAAACTAACTCTTACGAGTATAAACAACTCTTACGAGTATAAACTAACTCTTACGAGTATAAACAACTCTTACGAGTATAAACTAACTCTTACGAGTATGAACAACTTAAGGGAGAGTATAATCCCTACGAATTCTGACCTAGGGGAGAGGATAATCCCTAAAAACTCTAGTGTCAAGAGGAAAGACTAGAAACGTTAGCAAATCACCAAGTAAGTACAGGGATATAAACTCTATCTCCTCATTAAGGTTCCTCTAGGAGCTTTAGAGCCTTTACGTGTCTAGAAAATGTCGAAAACATGCTAACAGATACCACATCTTATAACAGAGATAGAGATATATATGTATATATGCATGCCAAGTAATAAATGTGCAGGTACGATATTAAACGAAAGAGAAGCAGGAATATTCAAGATTTAAGGCACCATGCCTAAACCCTCCACAGAAAAACCCCGGAGTGTGGAGTCTCCGGAAAATACCAAAAGGGCCTTAGAGGCCTTAACAAAATAAAAAGTGTTTTGAAAGTATCAAAGTGTTATCAGGGAAATAAAAGTTATCAAGAGAGGGGAGCATCATTCTTCCCCTCGGAACCTTCTCCTGCCTTCTCCGCTCGCCCACTGGAATCGCCTCCCTCTGCCTTCTCCATCAAAGCACCTGCTGCCACGGTAGCCACGGGAGTTGGGTTCTCCACCTGAATAGGGAAGGCCATCTCCTTTGTCGGTGCAAGATCATCCAACTTCAAGGCAGTACCCTTCAGCTCCAAAACTGCCTTCCTCATCCCAGGCAACCACCAAGGAGTATTGATGTCTTCCTTGGCATCTCCAGGGAACTTAGGGGGAGTATCCAGTTCTTCCAATCGGAGCGCACGAGTATACTGACCATTAAAACCGGGGGCAGAATGTTCAGCTGCAGCATTGGAAAACCCATGATCGATGAAATGGGGGATATATGCGCCCATTGCCCCTAGAAAGCTGTTACTCTGAAGAAAGGCCTCCAACCACTCCCGATGCAAGGTACCTAGAAATTTTTGACCTATGGCAGAGGTAAACAGGGACTCTATGCATAATTTCATACCAGCCAGGGGAAGAGTAACCTCGAGCTGTTCAACCCGCCTACCAAACTCCTTCTTCAACGAAGAAATCTCCCCCGAAAGCGTCGTTTGGAGTACCTTACACCTCTGATTAGCGTCATGTAGCTCCGCCTCGAGTATATCCTTCTTCACCTTCTCCAGCTCTACTTGGCTTTGGAGATCTTCCACCAGCTGGAGGGACTGGAAAGCTCTTTCAGACAGGTTGGAAAACAGGAGACCAAACTACACAATGGATAATTTAGAGGAATAAGACAGGTATACTTTTAACAAATATTAAATTATCCAGAAATACATCTACTGGGAGAATCTACCTGTGTAAAACTATGGGCTGCATGCACAACTCGCTCCTCAGGGGACAGAGCATTAAGAGCCTCGGTGGCAGGGGTCGGAGTGTGACGCTCTATAAAAGCCAGGAGATGATCGACATTAATCTCATCAGGAGCGTCGGAGGCGACATTGGGCAGAGAGGATTTGGTTTTGGACTTCTTCTTTTTGGAGGCATCAGAGGCAGGAAGCAGAGTAGAAACTAAGGCTTTCTCAGTGGAAGAACGGGTACGCTTAGCAACTGACCCAGTAGCAGGTTTCACTGGGGAAGGAGGAATGGGAGCCTTGGAGGAGCCTTCAGGGGCCGGAGACTTAGCAACCATCGAGAGAGGAGTGGCATCACGGGAGATTTGAGTTAACCAACTCATAGCTGCACAAAGAAACATGAGACGACATTAAATAAACAAGGCAGCCCCAGTTGTGAAGACAATACTAAGGAAAAGAAATGGTATTACCATCGTCGGGACCTAAGGGATAATCAGGGCGACCAAAACCGAAATGAGAGAGGGCTCTAGGATTTTTACAAATACTCATTACATCAAAAAAGCCGTGAGCAGAAACATTGTCATTTAGGTGGTTCATCACATCCAAATTCAGAGAAGAACAAACAGAAAGAGGAGGACGGGGTACCCCAAGATTCTCATAAATCCACCCTTCGTGAGGAAAATCCCAAGGAGCGGGGTTTGTAACAAAGAAATAGTAGTCCTTCCAGTCCTGGACTCCTTCATGGAGCTTTTCCATGAATTTCCCAGCCCTGGAAGGACGGCCAGTGGTATAGAAGAACCCATCTGCGAACTTACATATGTATTGAGTCAGAAAAAGCTGGGTTGAGGGTTCGCCACCGTTCCCCTTCATCAAAATGTAAAAACCTAGCATTGCTCGAATAGCATTGGGGGTGAATTGGTTGAGGGGTATGCGAAGATAAGTAGAAATTTCGGAAAAGTAAGGATGGATCGGAAAGCGGAGGCCTGCTTTTAGTTGAGCTTCCCAGAAGGCCAAGGTGTTAGGACCTGGAAAATTTGGGCGTTCCTTCCTATGGGCTGCCCTAACGATGTAATCTGTGGGGAAAATTCCCGACCGGAGAAAGGCGGCAACACGCTCAGGAGGAAGTAGGGAAGAACCAGAGATTGTATTTTCCAAAGTGGGGTCGGTTATGGGAAAGATAGAAAGGGAGTTGGAAGTTGAACTTTCCATGGATATCGAGTCCGACGAGGTTTGAAGGGAAGATGACATGAGGTTGCAGTAAAAGAAAAAACGAGGAAGGAGAAGAGATACCTGAAGTGAGGTCGGTTTTCGAAGGTGATGAACTGACCGATAGTCGTGCGTGAAGAAGTTAGTTGCAGAAGTAAAACTGAGAGTAAAGAAGTGGGGATAAGTTTGAGAAGAAATGGGAAGAGGGTTTTCTTTTAGTGGAGCGAATTCAAGTTTTGAAATAATTACTCTGGAGAGAGAAGGGTAAAAATCAAGAAGAAATAAATACCCCCCAATAGAAAAGCGCGTGCCTGAAAAGAGGCGGCCTCATGTTCCCCTTGCGCAGACGTTTGGCTACAGATTTCGAAGAGTAGGTTTGCGTGTGGAAGCGGAAAGGGCATGATGACTGTAAATAATTATTAGGAGCCAGATATTTCGCATTTTAAGATATGAAGAAGGAGTGATGAAGGAAACGAATTATTTCTCTTGTGATTTATTTAATTATTTTTTCCTACTCTCTTAAAAATTATCTTTTTTACGAGAGTAGGGGGGAGTGGTTGATGTAGATAAATATGTCGCTCTTTGAGAAGTCGACACGTGGAAATAGGATAAAATTATGATAGTTGTGATTAGGTCAATACACCGAAGAAACAGGATTAATACACCCCCAGGCTTAAACAGGGAAATTAGAGAAGTCAGGGTGATTGGGCCTTTGGCCCAAACTTGGAGAGATTAATAGCCTTGGGCCTGAAAGGATTCGGTCCAAGTGGGGGACGACTAGTCAATCTTTCTTAACTAAGTCAAGCGAATGGGTCAAATCCACGAAAATATAGGGAATGATATGCTGAAGAACCAAGTCTTCAGGGGATAGCCCGATTCCTCAGGGGCTTGGGAGCCGGATTCTTAGGGATGGGCCGAGAATATAGGGAGAACGAGCCTTTCCCTCTCCGGATAGGGAGGCCAGGTATTTAAACAGGTTGATTCCATATTCTTACTTACGTTTTACATATTATACATACTTTCACAAGAACTACACACTGAGTTGAGTAGAAACATACTACTATTCGCCGGAATTTCCCTAGATATACAGGGGAATTCCTCTTTGATTTCTCCTACAACCGATTCTGACTTGAGCGTCGGAGCTTCTACGCCGGAGCCCCCCTCCGGCGTACTTTTGCAGGTCATTTTTGGATTTCCAAGGAGATTTACTTGAAGATTGACAAGGATTACACGAGTGATTTGATTCGTGATTAATAGTGCTCGCAAGAGAGCGATCGACATCCGGAGGCGTTCTTTTTCGACGCATCAGCACAAACACAGTAACTTGTATTTTTGTTCCCTAAATAGAAAATCAACGTCACATCAAATGGAGAATAAAAAAATGAAATGAAAATTAAGAGTAAACAGAAGAAATTTAGAATATAAATGCTCACCTTTTCATCAATGACTACCAACTCAAAGTAATTCTTTTGTTTACGTCGTTTGAAAATACAGTCCATACAACTTTTACTTTTAATTTTTCTTGTCGGACATTGATACAGTTTAGTTCTTGGCGGATAAAATGACCAAAAAAAAAAAAAATTAAACAGAGAGAAAATTAAGAAAAGAAAACTGTAAATAAAAATAACTGTTGGAAACCCAAAAAAATGAAAGAGGAGAGAAAATGAAAAAATAATTGAAGAAAAAATTTAAATTGGAGAGAAGTTTAAAAGTAAATAATTGAAGTGTGGGAGAAAAATTTAAGAAAATTTTAAAAAATAATTTAATTTTTTTTTTAAAGAATGTTAAATAAAACTGTAAAGATGTGAAAAAATTTAAGGAAATTTAAAAAAAAAAATTAATTTATTTTAAAGAATTAAATTTTTTAAAGAATATTAAAGAAAACTGTAAAAAATCTATAAGGGGAGAGAGTAAGGAGAGAAAAATGTCGTAAAAAATCTATAAGAGGAGAGAGTAAGGAGCGAGAAAATGTACGAGAAAAACTGTCGAGAAAAAAAAGAGGGATAGAGAAAAACTGTCGAAAAAAGAGAGGGAGAGAGAAAAACTGTGGAGAAAAGAGAGAGAAGAAGAGGAGAAAAGTAAAACAATTATTTAAAAAAATATAAAAGAAAAATGTATAAAGAATAAAGAAACAATTATTTAAAAAAAAAACTGTCGGCAAATCCCTTATATACTAATTCTAAATCTTTTTTAAATGACGTGACTCCTCCAAAACTCTTGATTTCACAATCTTTTTTGTGTAATTTTGAATTTTTTTAATTGATTTATAACCGTTTTATTCCTCTATCTTCTCCACCCATTTAAAGTTTTAAATTTTTTATTTCTTTTTTAAATTGATTTATAACTATCTTCATTATCTATCTTCACCCATTTTCATTTACATTTTCTAAATTTAATACTATATCAATTTACTTTTTTTTTATTATTATTTTCTTTTTCACTTTTTCTATATTTCTTATATGAATAAATAAAAAATTACATAATAATTTTTTTTTTAGAAAAAAAGGGGGAGAGAGAGGAGAGAGAACAAAAAATAAATGTAAAAGGGTTGGTCTCCTATGACTCGAGTGCATGTTGTGCATTTTAGTCCATGTTGCACTTTTTAGTTGTACTGACTTGCACTTTTTCATAACTTACACTTTTTGGTAAAATGGTGTTTCACTTTTCAATTATTAAATTGTACAATAATATTTTTATTTATAGTGATTTACATTTTTTAGTAATATTGTGTTGCACTTTTCATTTAATAACTTACACTTTTCATAACTTTTTAATAATATTGTATTGCACTTTTCAGTAAAAAAAATTGTTGCACTTTTCAGTTATAGACTCTTACACTTTTAAATTATATTGACTTACACTTTTCATTAATATTGTGATGCTCTTTTCAGTAATACCGACTTGCACATTTCAGAAATATCGTATTTCACTTTTAGTTATACTAACTTATACTTTTAGTAAATATGGTGTTGTACTTTTTTGTTATATAAATTTACATTTTTTAGTAATTTTGTGTTGCACTTTTTATTGAATAAAAAATTTCCTTAAAATTTTAATTTAAATGGAGAATGTGTATATTTTTAAGTAAAAACAAAAAAAATAAAAATAAATTAAATAAAAAGAAACAAAAAAAAAAAAAAAAAAAAGCAAAAAATGAAATAAAATGAAGAAATAAAAAGTGTATACTAGACTAAACCAATGTAAAATTTAAGAAAATTAGAAAAATAGAACGGAAGAAATTTGAGAAGCCACGTGCAGAAAAAAGATTTAGAAATAGTAATTAAGGGTAGATAAGATTTTATATAATTTATTATTTTATAATATATTTAATGATAATTAATGTATTTGATAATTCATGTCATCCAATATCCACAAACTTTTGCATAAGTTCAGATTGAATAAGAGCATGTGTTGTCATTTGTGTATGGTTGTAATATATGAGTCTTTGTCTAATAATGTTTTCGTAGGTGAATGAGGTATGCACGTATAACTTGTATTTTAAAATGCTTATAAAATAAAAAAACATTAGAAATTTGGAACACCATAGAGATAAATGTGTAGTACTTTGTAGAAGCTTGTAAAATAATATAGAGAACATTTGTAGACAGTTTAATTAAAATTATATTAGTATATAATGACATAGATTAAATTCTGGTCTAAATAAATAAAATGAGTGCTAAATTGAATGTGGGAAGGTTCCATATGAATCGGATAGAGTGAGACCAAGTTATCCACGTTTTCGTTTTCTTCATGTGAAAACAAAGTTGAAAGGGAGAAAGAGGAGAGAAAGCTTCTTTCTTTAAGGAGATGGAGAGAGTTGAAAACGGTATCGGAAAATTCGAATGAGGCAATATGAAATTGACGTACACATTGTCGAATGAGTTGCAATTTTTTTTCAAAATTTTTCATCCAAACTTCTCGAATAACCATAGACATCTTTAGTGCTTTTGTTTTTCTCTCTTTCTTTCTTTCTTGTGCGGTACGGATATACATAGTGTACATGTTTGTTGTAAACATGAAATTAAAATATTATTCTACGATACAAATCTAATATCTATTCATTTTTTTTTTGTTTGAGAACGTTAATTACTTACGGAGTATATTATAATAAAATATTTTTAATTAAATTTAATAATTGAAAAGTGCAACACCATTTACCAAGTGTAAGTCAGTAAAACTGAAAAGTGCAACATGGACTAGGGTGTGCACTCGAGTCCATAGCAACCAACCCTTATTAAATTTAGCACAATTTTCTCCCTTATATACTAATTCTAAATCTTTTTTAAATGACGTGCTTCTCCAAAACTCTTGATTTCACAATCTCTTTATTTTTGTAATTTTTATTTTTTTTAATTAGTATGATTGAAAATGACATGAATTATCAAATACATTAATTATCATCAAATATATTTTAAAATAATAAATTATATAAAATTTAAGAAAAAAGGGGGAGGGAGAGGAGAGAAAAAAATAAATAAATGTAAAATTTAAGAAAATTAGAAAAATAGAACGGAAGTAATCTGAGAAGTCACGTGGAGAAAAAAGATTCAAAAATAGTAATTAAGGGTAGTGTATTTGATAATTCATGTCATCTTCAACAATATCCACAAACTCTTGCATAAGTTCAGATTGAATAAGAGCATGTGTTGTCATTTGTGAATGATTGTAATATGTGAGTCTTTGTCTAATAATGTTTTCGTACGTAAATGAGGTATGAACGTATAACTTGTATTTTAAAATGCTTATAAAATAAAAAATAAAAAAACATAAGAAATTTGGAGCACCACATTAGAGATAAATGTGTAGTACTCTCGAAGTTTGTAAAATAATATAGAGAACATTTGTTAGCAGTTTAATTAAAATCATGTTAGTATATAATGACATAAATTAAATTTTGTTTAAATAAAATGAGTGCTAGTTGATTGAAAATACACACAACTTTTACTTTTAATAATTAAGAAATTGTAAATAAAAATAACTGTGGAAACCGAATAAAAAAAAAAAGTAGAAGAGAGAAAAAAAAATTTTAATTTTTTTTAAAGAATTAATTTTTTTTAAAAGAATATTGAAGAAAACGGTTGATAAAAGAAAGAAAATAAAGAGAGGGAAAAACTGTGTGTAGAAAAAAAAAAAAAGGAGAGATTAAAACAATTATTTAAAAAAATATAAAAGAAAACTGTATAAAGAATTAAAAAAATAATTATGAAAATTGAATCAAAATAAAGAAAACAATTATTTACCAACAAAAAAAAGAGGGAGAAATATTTAAGAAAATTAAATTTTTATATATTTTTTTAAAGTAAAAGAATATTGAAGAAATGTAAATTTTAAGAAAATTCAAAAAATAGAAAGATAGAAAGAAAAAAAAAAGAGATAGAAAGAACGAAAAAATAATTTTTTAGAAATAGTAATTAAGGATAGGTTTAATACAAAACATCAAAATGAATGGAACCACGCCACATCTTTACTTGACACGCGTATTGCCTTGCAGATTAATTAATAACACGTAACCCACCATGCAGGATGACACATATATAGATTAATTTAAAAATTAAAAACACGTAACACCGATTGAATTTTTTGCCCCCACACACACCAGTTACTTATACCATCTTTTTTTTTTTTTTTCCTACGTGGCTTCTTATAGTTTTGTCTTTATAATTTTCTTAGATTTTTTTTTTCTCTCTCCTCCCTTTCTCACCCTTTTTTCCTCTATTAGTTTTCTCAACTCCCTCCCTCCCTTTTTTTTTTCTCTACAGTTATTTTCTTTTCTTTTTTTAATTCTCTCCTCTTCCACTTTCATTAAAATTTATTTTTTAAAATTTTCTTAAATTTTTCTCCCATTTTCAATTATTTATTTTTAAACTTTTCTTCATTTCTTCCTTTTTCTTTTTTTTTTGTTCTCTCGAGACAGTTCATTTCTTAGAAAATAAAAAAAATTGAAGAAAAGTTTAAATTAAAATAATTGAAAAATTGAAGAAAATTTAAGAAAATAAATTTTAATGAGAGAGGAACGAGATAAGTAAATCAATTATTTTAAAAAAATATAAAAAAAATGTATGAAGAATAAATAAATTAATTATTATTTTAAAAAAATTGTTGAGAGAGAACTTAAAAAAAATGAAGAAAAGTTTAAATTAAAATAATTGAAAAATAGGAAAAAATTTTAAGGAAATTTTAATGAGAGAGGAAGAGGAAAAGGAGAGTAGTAAAACAAATATTTAAAAAAAAAATGTATAAAGTATAAATACAAAATTTTAATGAAATTTAAGAAAATAAATTTTAATGAGAGAGGAAGAGGAGAGAAGTAAATCAATCATTTAAAAAAAATATAAAAAAAAAATAATTGAAAAAGTAAGAAAAATTTAAGGAAATTTTGAATTTTTTTTTTAATGAAAATGGAAGTGGAAGAGGAAGAGGAAGAGGAAGAGGAGAGAAATAAAAAAAGAAAAGAAAAAAACTGTCAGAGAAAAAAAAGGGAGAGAGAGAGTTGAGAAAACTGTAAGAATAGAGAAAAAAAAAGGGGAGAGAGAAGAGAGAGAACAAAAAAAATCTAAGAAAATTAGAAAGACAGAAATCCGAGAAGCCATAGTAAAAAGGGGGAGTCTATCTCTCCAAAATGGAGGTGTAAATAGTCAAACCCAGAAGAATCTCATTTTCAATATCAGACAACTCCACACTAAATTGATCCCATACCAAAAAATAAAAATAGAAACACAAAAGAAAGACAAAGGTCCACCTAACACCAAAATCCTAAGGATTATAACCAAAAAAATCAAAATATGTCCCACAAAAGGAATGAAAGGCCGCATAAGGCACAGGAAAAAGCAACATAACTAAAAAATAAAAACATACTAGAAAACTAAATCAACTAAAATAAACAGTAAAACAAGATCAACGGATAACTCACCCAATCGGTTGATCCCGACTAAAATCTTAAAAAGACCTCTTAACCCCACTGAAACATCGCAAGAAACAAATCGACGAGGCAGCGTGACTATGACGGTTGTGGTGCCGGTTAGACATGTCCAACCGAAAGAAACCGCCGATTACGGTTAAAAATCGACGGTTTCGATTTTGCGTTTTTGGTAACCGAAACCGAACCGGAAAACTGCCGGTTACGGTTACGGTTTACCAACCGCCGATTCGGTTACAAAACCGCCGGTTCGGCGGTTATTTTCTTTTTTATTTTTTATTTCTTAAAAAAAATTTTTACTCGTTTTTTTGACTTTTTGCACGTTTTCGACTTTTGTTTTTTGTTCGTTTTAACTTTATAGTTTATACTTTATAGTTTATACAACTTAAAGTCTTATAATTATTCTTATTATTTAAATTTTATAAATTTAAACACTTGTAAATTACAATGAATTGTTGTAAGTTTGTAACAAATTGAAATAATTGATGAAATATTATAAAAAATTGAAAGAATAAATTACTTTTAAGTTACAAATTATAAAAGTATAAATTACAACTTATAAATTACAACTTAAAATTTAAAAACTTACAAAATAAATTACAACAAATTGGGAGGGGGAGGGGAAATTGGACTTGAGCTTAATTTTAAGAATTAAACTTTTCAAAATTTTAAAACTAAGTTGCCTACGTATCCAACATGTTGGAATCAAAGTCCACGTAGTTCTCTTACCTCAACTTACCCGTTGACGTTGTTGTTGAATGATGACTCGATTCTTCATTCTTCACTCCCGCCCGTAGAGGTCCATTCCTCGTTGATGCGGCCTAAAAATGTCATCCGATAATAAGTCGACACGTGTATAGAGGATAGGATAAAAGTGGAAGTATTGGATTATGGAATACTCTCTAGATATGGAATCTCTTCTGGAGGTCCCTCTGGAGGAAGCTCCACCCGGAGAGAAATATCAGGAAGAATTAGTCTTGATATGAACTCGTGAACCGTAAATATAGGGGAACCCCGCCATTATCGGTTCAAGCTGAGTGGAATAAATACTTCTTCCTCCTTTACTTATACGCGTTCGGAAAGTCAGATATCCAACTCGGAGGATATCCAATCCCTCCGTGCAATTTTTGGCACATCAACTGGCGCCGTCTGTGGGAAAGAGTTGAAAGATTTTCTCACGAATTTCTACCTGTTCGAGTAATGGGTGGTGGAAACAACACGGTCACATCTACTTCGGGAAAGAAAGCCCTTATAGGGGAAAATCCTCCTTTGTCGACTGATCCCACACCAAAGGGAGGCCGAGGGAAGGATCCAGTTCATACCCCTTCCGGATTAAATCCGCCAGTGACGCCTACCACAGGCCTGGGTGACGAAAAGCATCCCCTCCCGATCGAAGAGGGGATAACGGCGAACATTGAAGCCCCAGCGGTCCGGACGTCGGATCCCCAATGGGAGGATGCTCCAAATTCGGAACCATGCCTGATTTCTCCCGATCAATTGAATGCCCTCATCAAGCAAGCTGTAGAGAGAGATTCCACGGCTCAAGGAGGTCAAGTCCCCAGAGCTACACCAGGGAATGTGGAGATACCTACCCCGAGACTCCAGGAAGAGGAACCCGGAGCCTCCCAAGTGCTATCCAAAGAAGTAGGGATGCGGGTAGAAGGAGATGATAAGGTGCCCTCCCGAGCGGAAAGAAGCATCCCCCCTCGGAATACGAGAAGGAATGCAGATTTGGCACCCCGAGAGACAGAGCTCCCTGAAACAGAAGAAAGCACCGATGATACCTACGGAGGGCCAGTCAGCGACCAACTACAAGCCCTACAGAAGGAGATGAGGGATATGAGGAAACAGATGAACAATCGAGCAAGTAGGTCCGTTTATGTTTCTGGATGTCAGTTCTCTCCTAACATATTACAGGATGAACTGTCATTCAACTTCAAGCCCCTCAATTTTGAGTATGATGGTACGGCAGACCCGTATGAACACCTAGTAAGGTTCGAGAACGCTGCGTTATTACACCGCTACGGAGAGGGAATCAAGTGCAGGGTGTTCCTGACCACCCTGGCAAAAGCGGCACAGCAGTGGTTCACCCAATTGGAACCCAATACAATCCGATCCTGGGAGGAATTCAGTGAGTTATTCCTCCATCAATTTGCAAGTGCCCGGAGACAGCCGCGGGCCACTTTGACCCTCTTCAATCTGAGGCAGGGGGAGAACGAGAGTTTGAGAGCTTTTCTCCGGAGGTTCAATCAAGCAGCTCTGGAGGTCCCTACAGCCTCTCCGGAGGTGAAGATCAACGCTCTTACTAACGGATTACGTGATGGAGACTTCTTCTCCTCCTTGACTAAGAAGCCGGTTAAGAACTTTGATGACTTGCTACATAGAGCAGAGAAGTACCTCACCCTGGAGGAGGTTCGTAAAGCCAAGAGACTAGGCCACAAGATCGAGAGAGAAGAAGAGAGGGCCCCTCCAGGCGTTCCAGTCCAGAGGTCCCTCGGACCTCCGGGTCAACAAGAGACATCAATCCATCCGGAGGTTCCTGTTCCGGCCCTCGCGGAAGGTTTGAGAAGTACACACCCTTGAGAATTGAACTTGCCGAAGTACTGGAGGTGGCAGGAGATCATCATGACTTGAAATTCCCTTATTCTAGAAGTCGAGGACCTCAGAAGACCAAGTTCGATCGATTTTGCAGATTTCACAATGGGTATGGACATGACACGAATCAATGTTATCACCTGAAAGACGAGATTGAAAGGATGATCCAGGCAGGGCATCTGAAAGAATTTATATTTAGAGACAGGCAGGGCCCTCGGGGGCAGAAGCGGAAGGAACACGAAAGGAAACCGGAAGAGAAGGAATCCAAGGAGTCGGCCGAAGATATGCCCCCTCCACCGCCAAAGAGAGGAGTAATCCACATGATTGTGGGAGGACCAGCAGATGGGGATTCCTTCCGAAAGAGAAAACAAAGTGTTCGAGCTCTAAAAGCGGGACAAGGAGGTCAACTGAAAGAAGTAGGACGTATGACAGAGACGCCCAATATCAGATTTGGGCCGGAGGACGTGAAAGGAGTTAAGGAAGATCACAACGACGCCTTGGTGATCACTACCGACATTGCTGGGTTCGACGTTGCCCGAATCTTTGTAGATACGGGAAGCTCAGTTGATATTATATTTTTTGAGTGCTTCAAGAGGATGGAGCTGAGTGTGAAGCTGCGACCTGTAGATACCTCCCTGTATGGTTTCTCCGGAGGTGCCATCCAACCCTTGGGATCGGTGGTGTTACAGGTAGGATTGGGGGACGCTCCAGCTCGAAAGGTCCACCTGGTGGAGTTCCTCATTGTGGATATTCCCTCATCGTACAACGTAGTAATGGGGCAACCCAGCCTGAACCTCTTTCAAGCGATCATCTCCACATTTCATATGAAAATGAAATTCTCTACGGCTACAGGAGTGGGAGAAGTAAGAGGAGATCAATACCAAGCACGGAAGTGCTACGCAGAGTCTGTGAAGATGGCGGACAGAGCTTTAACCAAGGGCCTGGAGAGGACGAGAGGAGATGACCCTGAGGTAAAGAAAAAGAAAGTGGAAGGAATGGCACCTGAACAGGTGAACGTTAAAACAGATGAGGAACTGATGAATGTGGAGCTCTTCCCAGGGAAGCTCGGCTTTGCTACTAAGATGGGTACCCAGCTGGGACCTGAACTCACGGAGAAGGTAATCTCTACATTACGTCGAAATTCTGATATATTTGCATTCTCTCCAGCTAACATGACAGGTGTCCCTCCGGAGATAGCAATACATTGCCTTAATGTTGACCCAAAGGCAAAGCCGGTGAAACAAAAGTTACGAAACTTTGGAGTTGAGAAGAATAGTATTGTGAAAGAGGAAGTGGAGAAATTATTGAAAGCAGGACACGTGGTGAAAGTACAATTCCCGGAATGGCTCTCCAATGCAGTGTTAGTATCTAAGGGGGGAGGGAAATGGAGAATGTGTATCGACTTCAGGGACCTCAACAAGGCATGTCCCAAAGACCACTATCCACTGCCAAGGATAGACCAATTAGTGGATGCAACTTCTGGATTCGAGCTACTAAGTATGATGGATGCATATCAAGGATACCACCAGATCCAACTGAACCCCTCAGATGTCCCCAAAGTGTGCTTCATAGCAGCGTGCAGAACGTTTGGCTATGTTCGAATGTCATTCGGATTAATCAATGCCGGAGCAACATATCAAAGGATGGTCGATGCTGTGTTTCGAGGACAACTAGGAAGAAAAATGGAAATATATGTGGATGATATGCTGGCCAAGAGTGTGAAAGCAGATCAGCATGTGGAGGACCTGGAGGAGATTTTCCAGATAATTCGAGAAAACGGTATCAAATTGAACGCAGCCAAGTGCTCTTTTGGAGTGAAGTCGGGGAAGTTCCTTGGATACATGGTTACTCAAAGAGGGATAGAAGTGAACCCAGCTAAGGTGAAAGTTGTACTGGACATGCAGCCACCGAGGAACGTGAAAGAGCTCCAGACGCTCAACGAGAGGATCACAGCGTTGAGTAGATTCATAGCCAGGTCCGCCGAGAAAAGTCACCCCTTCTTCAAGATTCTCAAGAAAGGGGCCAAGTTCGAATGGAATGAGACCTGCCAGAAGGCTTTTGAGGACTTGAAATGTCACTTGTCCCAGTTGCCGAAGTTGATTAAACCCTCTCCGGGAGATACTCTTATTTTGTATCTCTCTGTAGGGGAGTTCTCACTAAGCACAGCCTTAGTTAAGGAAGAAGGATCTACGAAGAATATGATGTGGACTTCGAGCCAGGTTGCTCTGGCCGTGGTATTTACGGCGCGGAGATTACGCCCAGGTCATTGGCCGAGCAGACCTCTCAAGAAGGATGGTGAGATGGGCAATAGAGCTCCAAGAATATGATGTGGACTTCGAGCCACGGAGGGCCATAAAAGCCCAAGCTTTGTCTGATTTCATCCAAGAATCTACCAAACCAGAAGAAGCAGAGGGATGGAAGGTATATGTAGATGGCTCAGTGACTCTGGGCGGATGTGGAGCAGGGATAGTGTTAGTGAGCCCTCAAGGAGAGGACCTACAATTTGCAGTGAGGTTTCAATTCATGACCTCAAATAATGGAGCGGAGTACGAAGCCTTGATCAGAGGAATGGAGATGGCAGTGGAATTGGGAGCTCTAAAGGTAACTCTATACTCCGATTCCCAATTAGTTGTTCAACAGGTGAATGGAGAATATGCAGCCAAAGATAACAGAATGGATGCTTATCTAGAACAAGCCAAAGGAGTGATGGGCAAGTTCCAAGATTGTAAGGTGGTCCAGGTACCTCGAGAGAAAAACATGCAGGCGGATAGCTTCTCCAAACTTGCCAGTTCCACAGAGTTTGATGGACAAGGAACAGTGACCTTGGTAGTAGCAGAAAGAGAGACTCTGGGAAACCCCATTGGATCCATTGAGGAAAGAGATGATTGGAGAAAGGATATATGGGTGGAACTCACCAAGGAGGTAGATGCCCCTACCACCCGAGAGGCCCGAGCTCTTCGGATCAAATACTGTATTATCGGAGGACACTTATACAAGAAGTCGTTCACTCAACCATATTTGAGGTGCATATC
Organism: Galeopsis tetrahit; assembly: GCA_963675135.1. Classification (NCBI taxonomy): domain Eukaryota; kingdom Viridiplantae; phylum Streptophyta; class Magnoliopsida; order Lamiales; family Lamiaceae; genus Galeopsis; species Galeopsis tetrahit. Next base: position 40,857,987 of record OY776131.1, read on the forward strand.
GACCCGAGAAGCAAGGTACGCACTGAAAGAAATCCATGAAGAAAATGTAGCTAGTCATGAGGGGTATAAGACAGTGGTGAAGAAAGCCTTAAGGGCCGGATTATATTGGCCCTCCATGACAAAGGACGCCAAGGAGTTCGTAAAGAAATGTGTCAAATGTCAGAAGAATGATCCCCTGATAAGGACTCCTGCGGAAGAGATGGGATCTATGCACTCTCCATGCCCCTTCGCTAAGTGGGGAATTGATCTGGTAGGACCCTTCCCCCAGCCTCAGGAGGAAGAAAATTTCTGATAGTAGCAGTGGATTATTTCAGCAAATGGGTGGAAGCTGCCCCTCTGGCTACAATAGATGAAGAGAATGTGATCAAATTCTTGGGAAAACAGATTTGCTGCAGATTCGGAGTACCCAGAATATTGGTCTCTGACAATGGAGCACAGTTCAATGGAGAAAATGTACGAGGATGGTGCGCAAGACTAAACATAATACAGAGATTTACCTCCGTAGCTCATCCTCAAGCTAATGGACAAGTGGAAGTTACTAATCGAACGATAGTAGATGGTATTCGAACAAGGCTGAAGAAAATAGGAGGAGGATGGGTGAATGAGTTAGACAGTGTGCTATGGTCATACAGAACTAGCCCAAAGACAGCAACTGGAGAGTCTCCCTTTCAGCTGGTCTATGGAGCTGCGGCGGTGATACCTCCAGAGGCTGTGCTGCAGTCCCACCGAATTGCCCAATTTGAAGAACATCAAAATGAGAGGCTAATGAGAGAGGCCCTGGATTTAATGGAAGAAGAAAGGGAGATGGTTAGAGTACGTGCGGAAAGATACAAGAGCAGAATTAAAGTTGCATATGACCAAAGGGTGATCCCGAGGTCCTTTAGAGTGGGGGACCTGGTGCTAAGAAGAGCTGATGCCCTAAGAAATACGGGAAAGTTAGAGCCCAACTGGGAGGGGCCATATAAAATCACGCAGGTACTAAAGGGAGGAGCCTATAGATTGCAGAGCATGGAGGGAGTAGACATAGCTAGACCCTGGAACGTTTGCCATTTGAAAAGGTTCTTCGTTTGAAGAAAGTGTAAGGTCTTCAGACCATTTGTTATTTTTGCTTTGTGATTTTGGCATCAATTCATATTTTGCTTAATGTATTTAGTGGCTTCACCAGAGCTCTTTTTCCCTCTTTACGGGTTTCCCCTTGGGGGTTTTTCAATAAAGAGGTTTTTAATGAGACCGGCGTAGGTTATCTATGGCCTATGTTGAAAACTGACAATAATCAATGAAGCTTTATCCCTTTTTGAAAAAAGATTTATACAAAATTATCGTGTCTTTATTATCTTTCTCTTACTCGAATATATGATGTATGAATATGAAAACGATGAGAGTGAAAAACACTCAGAGGCCTAGAGGCCGAGGAGCTCTGGAGAACCCTCAACATATGAATGAGAAGATTTTATGAATCAAAATCTTTTAAGAATGAGAGTGAGAAACACTCAGAGGCCTAGAGGCCGAGGAGCTCCAGAGAGCCCTCACCATACTTAAAGACCCAAAAGGGTTAATCAATGAGAGGATTTTATGAATCAAAATCTTTTAAGAATGAGAGTGAGAAACACTCAGAGGCCTAGAGGCCGAGGAGCTCCAGAGAGCCCTCACCACACTTAAGACCTAAAAGGGTTAATCAATGAATGAGAAGATTTTATGAATCAAAATCTTTTAAGAATGAGAGTGAGAAACACTCAGAGGCCTAGAGGCCGAGGAGCTCCAGAGAGCCCTCACCATACTTAAGACCCAAAAGGGTTAATCAATGAGAGGATTTTATGAATCAAAATCTTTTAAGAATGAGAGTGAGAAACACTCAGAGTCCTAGAGGCCGAGGAGCTCCAGAGAGCCCTCACCATACTTAAGACCCAAAAGGGTTAATCAATGAGTGGATTTTATGAATCAAAATCTTTTAAGAATGAGAGTGAGAAACACTCAGAGGCCTAGAGGCCGAGGAGCTCCAGAGAGAACTCACCATACTTAAGACCCAAAAGGGTTAATCAATGAGAGGATTTTATGAATCAAAATCTTTTAAGAATAAGAGTGAGAAACACTCAGAGGCCTAGAGGCCGAGGAGCTCCAGAGAGCCCTCACCATACTTAAGACCCAAAAGGGTTAATCAATGAGAGGATTTTATGAATCAAAATCTTTTAAACGAGAGTGAGAGACAAGTAGAGGCTTAAAGTCCAAGGAAGAACTGGGGAGCATCTCCCCATAACCAAGACCCAAGATGGGTACTTAGAAAACAAAAAAGAGTGTTAGTCGAAGAAAACCTCCCCAAGCCATCTGAAACCAGAGGCAATCCCTTGAAAGGGGGAGAGGTTCCTCAAATTTCTTGAGAAAATACTTTGAAGGTTATGAAACCAAGAAATGATTATGGTGCAACCTACAAAACCAATAGAGGGGGGAGAAGAGCACACCTCCAATATATTCCTTACTGGTCTTATAGGTTGCCCACGTGAGCATAAAAGGAAAAGACAACATGCCAACAAGCAAGCGATATGAAGCTAACACAACTACTACAAAAAGCCCCCACATATCCAGGAGTGTGGGGTCCCCTACAGAGTATGAGAAAGCAAGTATTACGAGCAGAAATTAAAAGAGTGTAGCAAAACAAAAGAAAGGTAAATTGTTTGTTATGACCATGGAAATATGAAATTTAAACTGCTTTTTCAACAGCAGCTCCCTCAGCAACAGCTCCCTCGACCACAGTTCCCTCAACCATAGCTCCCTCGATCGCAGCCTCCTCAATAGCAGCATGACTGCTAGACCCCCCGCCCTCCTCTGGGCCCTCTTCATCTCCTAGGGGAGCCTCAGTACCCTCTCCTCCATCTGCCCCTGTTACAGTCTTGGGTGCAGAGACATAGGGATAGACCAACTTCTCCAGAGGCTTTAGCTCAGCCATACCCACCTTGGCCGCCTGTAATTTGGCGATGGCCTGACCCATTCCAGGTAGCCACCAAGGACTATCGGGGCTCTCCTTAGGATCCCCTAAGAATTTAGGAGGAGTAGCGAGCTGGTCCAGACGAAAAGCGCGAGAGTAGGTCCCATCGAACCCCGGGGCTAAATGCTCGGCCACGGCGTTGCTGAAGCCATGGTCGATGAAATGAGGAATATGTGGCCCCATGGCGCATAGGAAGCTCGAACTCTTTAAAAATCTGGACAGCCACTGAGTATGAAGAGTCCCCAAGAATTCTTGACCCAAGGAAGAAGTGAACAGGGATTTAATGCAGGCTTGCACTCCAACATCTGGTAATTCGCGCTCCATTCTCTTCACCTCCCCTTCCAGATGCTTAATCCTAGCTGCATCCTGCTGGCTTTGAGCCCGGAGAAGAGGTAATTCCTCAGCCAGAGCTTGAGCTCGCTTATGAGCTTTATCCTTCTCCGTGATGGCACCCTTGAGAGTTGACTGAAAAGAGGAGGCCTCAGCTCGAAGAAGTTCGATCTCAGCGACCATTTCAACGCCTTGGTCAAATATCTTAGTGTAGACGAGGCCAAACTGCATGAAGGAAAGGAATAATGTTTAAGATGTAAAGAAGGTAAATGCTATAAAAATAAGGGAAAATACCTCTGAAAAAAGATGAGCACCACGAAGCAGTTGATCCTCAGGGAGAGGCTTGTCGGAAAGCCCAATGTTGGAGGGAGGAGGACATTGGCTGATGAGGCGCTGAAGAGGTTCGTAAGAGGCAGAAAGGGGAGCTCCTTTCTCATCAAGAGCCTGAGCAGTTTTTCCCTTCTTCTTCTTAGAAGTGTCGCAGTCAGAGAAGAAGGCATTGGTAGCTGAGCGAGTCCTCCTGGTGACGGAGCCCGGGACTTGGGTAGAAGAGCTGGGGAGAGGAAGAACCTTTGAAGGACTCTCTGGAGCCGGGGTCTTTGCTGAGCTTTCTAGAGCAGGAGACTGAGGAGCTTTTGGAAGATCTTCAGGAGCAGTCAATGCAGGGGCCTTTACTATTCCGAGAGCAGGGGCATCCCGCGAGATATGAGTTAACCAACTCATTGCTGCAAATAACCAAGAAGATTTTTAGAACTCAGAAAAGTAACCACACGCAAGAAATGAAATGCGAAAACAGGAGATTTTTTACCATCTCGAGGTTCTAAAGGGAAATCTTGAGGACAGAAGCCAAAGTGGGAGAGGATGCGACGATTTTTGCAGATACCAAGAACATCGAAAAAATCATGTTGACGGACATGAGTATTAAGACTAGTCATGACGGTGTGGTCTGAAGCAGAATAAGCTTTTAGGGGAGGAGGAGGTACTCCCGGGTTATGATATATCCAGTTTTCATGGGGGAACGGCCAAGCAGTGGGGTTAGTAACGAAAAGATAATAATCTCTCCAAGATGACTCTTCTTCATGGAGTTTTGTCAAGAACTTGCAAACACGAGACCTTCTCCCACACACATAGAAGAAGCCATCGTTCAACTTGCAAGAATGTTGGCTCAGAAATAGTTCGGCAGAAGGCTCACCGCCATTCCCCTTTACTAAAATGAAAAACCTTATCATAGTACGGATGGCATTCGGAGTGAATTGATTAAGAGGAATCTGCATGCGAGTAGATATGGCAGCCAAATAAGGGTGAACCGGAAATCGAAGACCCGCCCTAAATTGAGCTTCGAAAAAAGCTAGGGTTCGAGATTCTGGAGAATCAGGGCGTTCATCTGAGCGGGGGATTCGGAGAGTGTACTCCGGCGGAAAAATCTGGGATTGGATGAGACCGGTTAGGTGAGTGTGATTGAGTAAAGAAGAGATGGAAATCCTATTTTCGGGGCTCCCCATCGGAAGCGGAGTGGACTCAGAATGGTTTTGGCCAGAAGATTTAGGTGGAGAAGAAGGGCGAGACATTGACCAAATAGTGTTAATAAAAGAAAAGAAGATAGCTAGGTTACCTTGATGGGGAGAACTATGAAGTCAGTCGGGGCGACCGGCGACGGCGAGACTCGGAGAGGAAAAACGCCTGAGAAGAGAAGTAGAGACAACAAGTGAACTTTCGAGAAAATTAGATTTGCATAAAGGAAAAGAAAGAAAAGGTTGCGTGGAGTGAATGAAGAAAAAATGGGTTAGAATCGAGGTTCTTCCTCGGGAAGTTAACAAGAGAGAGAAAAAGGCGACGGCGTGGGGCCCAAGCGCGGAAGCCGAAACGTCTTCGGGATCAAAGGCGGGAAAAGTCTTTGAAGAAGAGCATTTTTGAAATTTTCTCTCCGAAACAGGAATAATACACGTCTCTCCAGAAACGCCTCTGTACTAGGCTCAAGGGAATTTTCTACTCTCACAAAAGATATACCCCTTTTACGAGAGTAGGGGGGAGTAGATGATGCAGCCTAAAAATGTCATCCGATAAGAAGTCGACACATGTATAGAGGATAGGATAAAAGTGGAAGTATTGGATTATGGAATACTCTCTGAATATGGAATCTCTTCTGGAGGTCCCTCTGGAGGAAGCTCCACCCGGAGAGAAATATCAGGAAGAATTAGTCTTGATATGAACTCGTGAACCGTAAATATAGGGGAACCCCGCCATTATCGGTTCAAGCTGAGTGGATTAAAGACTTTTTCCTCCTTTATCTTAGTGGATGAAGTCCACTAGGAAGGAGTACTTCCGGTTCTTCAGGGAGCGGAAAGTGTGGAGGATTTTGTCAACTCAACAGGGCTAAGTCCGAGAAGCAGCTCCGAGATAGGAGGAAGCTCTAACTTCCTCTTAAGAGGAAGTCCTCTATAAATAGGTAAAGCAAGGTATATTTTCGGGTTAGACTCTTTACTTTAAACAATACTGATTACATTTCTTATTATACACTGCGAGATCCTTTGAGAACTTGATTTGATACATCAAGGACTTTGAAGTCCTTGCGATATATTGAGAGCCCTATACTGACTTAGGCATCGGAGTGTCCGCGCCGGACCCCCCCTCCGGCGTGTTCTTTGTAGGTTCTAGAGGATCCTACCGAAGGCAGCATACTCGTATTACTTATACGCGTTCGGAAAGTCAGATATCCAACTCGGAGGATATCCAATCCCTCCGTGCAATTTTTGGCACATCACTCGTCTTCTTCATTATCCTCTTCTAACGATTGGGCTCTTTTTTCGGCTCTTACCCAATCATCAAGCAAGCATTGGTTTTCTACGTTTTCAACGGTCATATTTGATCTCGTTGCATCCAAAGTATAACCTCCTACACTAAAAGCTTGCTCAACGGCAACGGTTGAGGCAGGAGCCGATAAAATTTCTCTTGCGAGCATTGACATTGTCGGAAATACAAGTTTCACCGTCGACCAACACTTTAGTATGTCAAAACCTCCTTCCATATTTTCCATTGTCGAATTCATGATATAATTTTCATATTCTTGAGTATATGATGATCGTGATCTCTTATGATTACGTTGATAAATAAGTGTATTTATAGCATCCATATTGGCCAAATTTGGAATGTTAGCACTATGTGAAGAAGAAGAAGTGGAAGAACCATATGCATCCATATGCTCCCTAATTAATGCTAATATAAGTTGTTCAACACCACTTACGATTTCTTCGGGATCCGGTCGATTAGAAGAACTAATTTCGTCAATAAGATATAAATTTTCATAATACAACTCTAACATGTCATGTACACCATCTAACTTATATCTAGGATCAAACACTTTAGCAACTAAAAATATAGGAGGAATTTGATTAAAATATTTCTTCCATTTTTGCAACATAGGAACAATAGTATCATGTAATAATGAATCATATTTATAACGTGTTAATACTCCAACAATTTTAAGACAATGTTCAATTGCCAAATGAGAAGTAGGTTCGTAAACTTTAGACATAGCAAAAGTAGCATCATTAAAAGTTTCCAAAATCTCAATAATTTTTATGCAATGATCCCAATTTTGAGGATGTAAACGAAAACCACAATTTTCTTGTGCGAAAAAACCACATAAAGTTTCTTAATACTCAACCGACTCTCTTAACAATTTATAAGTAGAATTCCACCGTGTTGACACATCAAGAGAAATTTTTTTTGGATGCACATTCTTAGTTCTACAAAAAGTTTTCCATTTTTTCATCAAACTACTACGCCTCGTCAAGTAAGTAATAGCATCTTTAATAGGAGCGACATATACTCTCAAAGCATTTAAACCATCTTGAACACATAAATTTAAAATATGACACATGCTTCTAATATGAAAAAAATTTCCACCTACATACGGTTGACACTCAATTTGAAGTTCTTCGATACTAGCGTTATTAGCACTAGCATTATCAAAACCAATAGAAAATTTTTTATAATTCAAACCATAATCATTTTAAATATCAACAATTTTTGTTTTAATATTTTCGTTATTATGAATATCATCAAAATCCTTATAAGCAATTAATCTTTTGTTTAAAGTCCAAGAATCATCAATCCAATGACAAGTAATTCCTATATAAGAATGTTTTTGAAAATTATCACTCCAAATATCGACACAAATAGAAACTTTACTTGTTAGTGATCTAAAAGTGTTGATCAAAGCATATTTATATTCACCAACAACATTAGCAATATCACGAGTAATCGTAGAACGAGAAACTTTTTTCATGCATGGTTGTAGAGAAAGTTGTACCAAATCATTGAAAGTAAAATTTTCCACAAAACTATAAGGAAGATGTTGAACACTTATCATTTTAGATAACATTTTTCTAAAATATGTTTGATCATATTTAAAAATAGAAGTCGAATTACTTACCTCACCTTGAACTCCACCTCCGGAGGACCCGGTAAATCCTCGTAGTTGTGTTTGACTCGTTTCAATTCCCACTCTATCCGGATGTGTGGACCTCAAATGGAGTCTCAATGTTCCATATCCTCCTCCCCTTTTAAACTTATATTGTTTTGTACAATAATTACAAAAAACAATAAACTTATCTGTTTCGGCGGTTGGCACTTTTCGAAAGTGACGTGCAAAAATTTCGAACCTCAAAATGGGGTTTTGTTGTGAAGGAACTCCAACTCCTTCTTCCATTGGAGTTGGAATTTCGGTTGCACTTTCTTGAGTTGGGCGGCCACCTTCATCATCATCATCCGACGCAAAAGTGTTAATAATATCTTCAACAATGTTGTCACCAAGAACTCTACGATTATTTTGATCCTCCTCTTCCTTGAATAATGGAATGCATCTTCGAGGTTGAGAAGATGAAGAAGTTTCAATAGCCTTTCCTCTTGAAGAAGACATATTACTATATTAGTATAAATATAATTACTTAATTAGTAAGAAATTAAGAATTAAGAAAGTAACAAGAAGTGGAATAGAATTTAGTAAAGTAATTAAGTAAATAAGATTATAATTTATAAGAGATTTAAAAATTTAGTATAGTAAGAAAGTAATTTGAGAATTTAGTAAAGTAAAGTAAGTAAGAAGTAGTAATAACTAATAAGTAATTAAAGTAAATAAGATTATAATTTATAAGAGTAAGAGATAAGAGATTGAGAAATTTGAGAATGAATGTTGAGAAATGAGATTATGAGAATAAGAGATTGAGTTTGGTGTGAAAAATGAGTTGGAAAATTGGGTATTTATAGGACAAAATTCGAATTTAATAAATAAAATTCCAGAAACCGTCGGTTAACCGCCACGCGTTTTCATCTGGGTCGTCGACATCCAACAGTCAACAGATCTGGACCGTTGGATTTCAAACGGTCAATTTTTGAATTAAAGCAAATCGGTCGAACCGGCCGTTAAACCGCCGGTTTTGACCGTTGCAAATATATATATATTTTTTAATTACGGTTTAATTTGGACCGTTTGAATCAGATCTAGACCGTTGATTTTCCAACGGTCAGATAATTTGAAATTTCAAACAGCCGGTTGCCGATTTTTTTTTTTTTAAATTCAATTTTTAGCCTATAAATTTCCCCATTTCCAACTCATTTTTCACACCAAACTCAATCTCTTATAGTCTTATTTTCATTTTCTCATTCTCAACTTCAAAGTTCAAATTTCAAAACTTCAAATGACAAATAAAGGATCATCAAATCATTCAATTGTAACAAATTTGAATGTCAATCAACTCAATCCTACAAACGAAGGGGAAGTCAATCAACCGCCGCCAATTTTCGATTTTCCTTTCCCACCAATTTTCGTTTTCAAAGATCCCTTCAAAATCACTTTCGTGTAGTCGGTCAAAATCCAATTGATGGATCATATCAACTTTGTTGCAACTATTGTGATACGCAATATAAATTTAAGCGCGGTGGAGGATATAAAACATACACGATGCACATGCAAAAGAAGCATCCGGATAAAATATAATTATAATGGCTACATTACATAGCCTACAATTACATTGAAGATTTGAAGTTAAATGTTTAGTAATTTTAATTTTTAGTTTATGTGTTTATGTTTTTATTCAAATGTTTAGTAATTTTAGTTTATTTAAGTCAAATGCTTATGTTTACTTCTAGTTCTTACCTTCTTGCTTGGTAACTTTAGTAGTTTAGTCTTTAGAGTTTAGAACTTTAGACTTCAGTTTATTTATTTGAGTCAAATTGTAATTGTAATTGCTAATGTAATGTTTAATTGTTTATTTAAAAATTGAAATGTTTTAGTAATTGCACAATTGACATTAGTTAGATTAATACTCAATAGTCAATACTTAGACGAAAAATTAAAACAATCATATTAAATATAAATTACAATTATTACAACAATTCAAAACGAAAAATGATGAGTAAAAAGTCTGAAATTACAACTCAAGTGGTCTCAAACTATAAATTACAAAAATAAAATTAAAAAAAAAATAATAATAAAACGGAAAACCGCCGGTTTTCGAAAGCATCTATTGGAGTGTGGAGCCTGAATTAACCTAATGGGCTTGGAGTGGGGAGCAAGTTTGTTCCTTATGGGCTTGGAGTAGGGAGCAAGTTTGTTCCTTATGGGCTTGGAGTAGGGAGCAAGTTTGTTTTTTTATTTTTATTTTTGAATTACATTAAATACCCATCCCATTTTCCCCTCCCCATGACTCGAACCCAGGATCTAAGGCCTAGGTAGTGGTGCTCTAACCACTTGAGCTATCCCACTTTGTCAGGGAGCAAGTTTGTTCCTTATGGGCTTGGAGTGGGGAGCAAGTTTGTTCCTTATGGGCTTAGGGTTAATTAGGACAAGTTTTCTATTATAAATATATTTTATCTCATTGTAATCATTGTGCATCCGAAAAGCTGAGTGAAATACCTAGCTTGGCATCGCCCCCAGACGTAGTCGAAAGACGAATTGGGTAAACAAATTCTTGTGTTGGTGATTGTGTTATTTCTTCATTTTATTTCTTGTTTATTTTCCGTCTGCCCTTAGGGGAACTAATTTCCCAACAAGTGGTATCAGAGCCCAGGTTTAGTCTCTATTTATTCTTAGTATGCTCTGTGGTTGCAGCGTAGTCTGATCTTCCACATCAGAAAAGATTTTTTAGAGAGGTTCGGGGGTCTCTTTTGAGATGGTTGTTTTAAGGGCGGAAAAACGGTATGTCAAAGACTTTGAGTGCAATGAAGTATGACATGGAGAAATTTGATGGAAGAATCAGTTTTAGCTTGAGGCAAGTGCAAGTTAAGCATATGCTAATACAATCTGGTGTACACAAGGTGAAGTTAATCAAGGTGGAGCGGTGGCGGCAAACGACTCCGAAAATGTTGCTAACGTTGTGATAGAAGATGATGTCCTCTGATTGAGGATATGAACATCCTTATGGCATGTCCAACTACCATGAACGAGGATGTGATGACGTTAGTTGGACCACATGTGCATTGGTTTGGCAAGGATGCAAGGTGTGTGGTGAAAGATGTCGATGGCTGAAGGACTTCTAGGAATGCCAAAAGTTAGAAGTTGCACCATAAATTTCAGCAGGTATTTTTCGACATGTGCCGAAGGAAATTCTTAGAATGGGTGATTCTAAGTGTTCTACTCATATGGTGGAGTAGGTATTCTCTATGTTGAGAATGTTGGTTCTTTGGTTTAAGAATCATGTTTGTCGGTGAAGACAATGTCGAAAGAAATTCTTAGAATGGGTGATTCTAAGTGTTCTACTCTTATGGTGGAGTAGGTGTTCTCTATGTTGAGAATGTTGGTTCTTTGATTTAAGAATCATGTTTGTCGGTAGTTTTCTTTTATTTTATTAAGGTGAAGTTTGTTGGACTTGTGCTAAAATAAAAGGAGTTTAAGGTTTGACGATGTCATGCGGATACGGGAGGAGAATCAAGAAGATATGATTACATGGAGGATTCAGTCTCCAAGTGGGAGATTGTTGGAGTGTGGAGCCTGAATTAACCTAATGGGCTTGGAGTGGGGAGCAAGTTTGTTCCTTATGGGCTTGGAGTAAGGAGCAAGTTTGTTCCTTACGGGCTTGGAGTGGGGTGCAAGTTTGTTCCTTATGAGCTTAGGGTTAATTAGGGCAAGTTTTCTATTATAAATAGATGTTCTCTCATTGTAATCATTGCGCATCCGAAAAGCAGAGTGAAATACCTGGCTTGGCATCGCCCCCAGACGTAGTCGAAAGACGAACTGGGTAAACAAATTCTTGTGTTGGTGATTGTGTTATTTCTTCATTTTATTTCTTGTTTATTTTTCGTCTGCCTTTGGGGGAACTAATTTCCCAACAGCATCAACCGAAATCGAACCGTCAAAATACGGTTACGGTCCGGTTTCATAATTGAAACCGCCGATTTTCACGGTTCGACGGTTTTCCGGTTTGTAACCGCCCATGTCTAGTGCCGGTGCAGCGACGACGCTACTGATTTTAATAAGATCTACTTAGATTTGTAGATCTATTCAATTCTTGACCAAATCTAATTAAATCTATAGAGTTGTTGTGTTATTCTTATAGATTCAGTGCTTGATGGATATTAAAACATCTGATCTACATACTGGAGTTGAGTGTGAGATGGAAGAAGATGGTGGGAAGTGGAAGGAGAGATCGACGGAGTGGAGGAATAGATCGCCGAGCACAGTGAAGAATCTGACCAAACAACCCCTACTTCTCTCTCTCTCTCTCCAGCGCCTGCACTTTTCCAGTTATGGACACCTACTTAACTTATATTCATTTTAACTATACAAAAACATACAACAATATATTCAAATTATAAACATTAATCAAATACACTAAATATTGACATAGAACTAAAATAAAAAAAAAAACTCATATATCGTTAACTTTGTTTGCATGCCATTGTAAACTAAAACGACCCCTCTCCTCAAGCTCATGAGAATTTTCTTTCCAAAAACACGATCGTGAAAATGAGAAAAGGGGGAATACCGATTATGTTTCTGGGTGTAAGGGAAAGAGGGAGTGAATTCAACGACATGTACACATATCTTTTCACCAATGTTTGAAATACTAAAATCTAGGGAAAATATCACTTTTGGTCACTGAATTTTACCGTTTTTCATATTTGGCCACCCACATTTAATCACTATCAAAATTGGTCACTCACTTATTCTTTTTTATCAATTTTGATACTGCGTTAGTGAATCCGTCATTTACTAACGGAGAAAAGGTTTTGAGCGCCAAACTTTTATTTTCCCTCTTTTAATTCCTTAACCCTAAACCCCCCAAACCCATTTTAAAAAAAAAAATTATTGAATTTATCTTCAATTAATATTACTGGTGTGTGATTAAGAATAGACTATCAAGCCCGAATAATTATAAATCGGAAAATGAATTCTAATAATTAAGTATTTTGAAATAAGTTTCTATTCCCAATTATTATACAAATTCAATATGAAAACCAGTAATTGAAATATTATTCAAAAAAGTCTGAAAAAACAGAGTACAAAAACAAATCTGAATAATTTTCAACAACAGTGAATACAATAATTATAAACCATCGAACTACACACCATAATTATATAACTAGTACATGACCACCACAATTTGATTAATTTGGATTGTCATCACTCTCACTTCTTTTTCCTTTCCTTTTGATGAACCACTGCCACTCTTTCCCATCGTATAAGTAGCTAGATTTGACATAGTGATATAATTCACTCCTCATTTCACAATAATTGGACCTATAAAATAAGAAATTAGTCACGTAACATTACAGTAATTATAAAATGACATTGTAAGCCAAGACACACTCACATTTGCTTGATTTTTTCTTTTCCTACCACTTCCTGAGTTTTCCATTTCTTGGTTACCCTGTAAAATGAAGAGTAAACCAACAACAACAATGAGATGATAATAAATCATAATTGAGTTATATAATTATTAGCAATTTACTGATAATTCTTGGCTACTCTAGAAAGGGTGAATGGATGAATCACTCAATATTCTAGAAGATGCGTGAGAATTCATTTAACATATTATTAGAGAATATAATACAATAATATATTATATAAGACAATTACTTATGTACAAGCGAGTATATGGTACCCCTATCATTTCAAAATCAATTTTATCAATTCTCATTCTCATCGTCGCCTTCCGGAGACCCCCTCCGTGAAAGCCCCACCCCACGACCACCACCATCTGCTTGAAAACCTCCACAACCGTTTCACGCCGCCGGCTACCGCCATAACCGCGCGCTACTGCATTCTTCTGTTCGTGCGTGCCTTACTTCCAGCGACACTCTCCACATCCGTCTCCATTATTCGGGGGGCGATCTTTCACCCAGTTGATCTATTTTCTTCTCTACCTTTTATGGTTATTTTCTCCCGCTTTCTATTTGATTTTTTTTACAGAGAAGTTGAAGGATCACAGTCACCACTTCTCAACTCTCCACATTTCACCACTTCTACCTTCAATTAGGGCAAATACGCGACGGTGGGCTGCGGAGACGCGAACTTGGGCTCGACCTCGCGAATGACGACGGCGGCCTCGTGAACTAGGGCGGCGACGCGGATGGCTGAACTCGAACGGCTTCGACGCGGATGACGGCTGGTTGCGACTCGAACGGCGGCGGCTGGAGGCAGCGGAATTGAACTAGGGAAGCGGAAAAGAGAGGATGCGACTCGACTGTAGACGGTGGAAGCGAACTAGGGCGACGACTTTCTCAGGTGAGTTTGAGTGTCTAATTTAAGATGCAATTTGTGTTCAATTTCCACATTTTCACTGGACGTGTAGCTTCTTATAGAAATTACTGGTGGTGGTGTTTCTTCTGTATATGATTTGAGTATAATATTATGTATGTAGTATCTAAATATGGTGGAATAGTGGCTCTCTCCACATCTTTAAGCAAACATCATTATTTATTGAGATTTGCAAGCTGATGTCCTGTTAGGAAAGAAATTTGGAATAGGTACGTTTATATTGTCATTTTAACTGTCTTTATCAATTGGTAAGTGTGTGTAAGTTGACCATTTTATTGGATAGACAACAAACATTGAAAAAAAAAGATTGCATACAAATTAATTAGTTTGGTTGGGGGTTACTAATGCTGCCTATGAATCATTTTCTTAGTTATGAATTTGGGTTGTCACATTCGCCACTAGATTCTCAATTCCAACATTCAGAGTGTGATACAGTAGAAAACTATAAAACAACATTAGTATATGAACAACTTTACAGTAGAAAACGAAAGGGCAAGAGTCACTGAATTTCGTATTTACAGCAAATAGATCAGTTTAAACTATTCTAGGAACAGTTTGATGCCTTCACTTGGTTTTGCTGCTACGATGTAAGGAGCAGTTGTCTCTTAGAAGCAGGATATATTTTCCCTCGTATTGTCTTTTAGATTTCGAGACAGGAATAACTTTGTCTAAATTAGCTCTATATCATAATTCATTTACTCTTGGTAGTGATGTTCACATAAGAATGCATAATGCATTTGTTGACTGTGGAAGTTTTACATTCAAGCAGGTCTTTAGACCAACCGCATATTCATGATCCAAAATTCAAATTGAGTCATTATTCACGTCTTACTATAAGATTAAAGTGAATTTTTTGAACAAATAACATTTGCAAGCACAAGATGTGAAGTAAGCAATCAGACCTCGAAGGAGAAATCTTTCTCAACATGTGTCTCGCAAGTAGGGCTGTTACACGAACCGAGCCGCTCGTGAGCTCGGCTCGATAAGGCTCGAGTTCGGCTCGGCTCGTTCGTTAAATGAGCCGAGCTCGAGCTCGTTAGATACTCGATTTACTAACGAGCCGGCTCGAGCTCGATTTGTTAGGCTCGATATCTAATTTTTTTCTTTAAATTCCATTAGGCTCGTTACGCTCGGCTCGGCTCGATAGGCTCGTTAAGCTCGTTAGACCCTTTAGCGAGTCGAGCCGAGCTCGTTTCTTAGCTCGCCAATGTTATCGAGCCGAGCCGAGCTCGAACTTAAAAAACTCGGCTCGGCTCGAATAACAGCCCTACTCGCAAGGATAAGGAAATAAGAAGACAATTGTCTTTTCAACTTACAAAATTTATTTATATCCTATTATCAAACAACTTGTATCCACATATCCTATTTTCAACTTTTGATTATTGGTTTATGATATTAATAAATATTAATTATGGTATTAGTGGTATTTGTTTAAGGTATTGGTCTATTTTGTATGGTATTATTGTTAGTGGTATTATTGGTTATTGTTATTGGTATTACAACTTATCATTTTTTTAATTGATTATTAAGGTATTATCAATTTTTGAGTATACACACAAGATTGAATTAACATTACTTATTATTGTTTATAGTATTACTAGTTATTGCTTAATGTATTACTAGTTATTGTGTATGGTATTATTGTATTGCTCACTTGTATTGTTGATTATCATGTTTCTACTGATTATTGCTTATGGATACAAGATTGAAGTAGTATTATTGGTTATTATTCATGGTATTGCTGATAATTGTTTTTGGTATTACTGAATATAATTAAATGTGTGGAATTATTTGTTATTGTATAAGATGTTACAATTAATATTCATGGTATTATTGATTATTGTTCTTGGTATTACTAATAATTTTTTTTGGTATTACTGAATATAATTAGATGTGCGAAATTATTTTTTATTGTATAAGATATTACTTATCAATATTCATGGTATTACTGATTACGTTTCATGCTATTACTGATAATTATTTTTGGTATTATGGAATATAATTAGATTTGTGTAATTTTATTTGTTATTGTATAAAATTTTACTGATTAATATTAATGGTATTATCGATTATTTGTTTTTGGTATTATTGAATATAACAAGATGTGTGAAATTATTGTTAATGGTATTATTGATTACTTGTATTAAAATTTAAAAAAATACTAATGAAAAAAAAAAGGCAGGAAACAAAAGTAAAAGGAAAAAAACGAAGGTATAAAAAGTTTGGAATAAAAAGTAAAAGTGGAAAAAAAATATAAAATAAATTTTTTTTTTAGATTTGTGGTTAATTTCTATAGTATTTTTTTTTAAAATTATGTTTTTACAAAAAAAATTCAAAAAATATGGGTGACTTGGTGGTGAATCGACGGTAACTCGTCAATGACTCGATTGCAAATTGTAAATATATAAAATAGAGTTGATTTTATTATATTTTGTGTAAATTAATAAAATAACAATATAGTCTTTTAAATGTAATTTTAAAAAAAATTGGGGTGAACTCGTAAAATAAGCGGGTGATGTGGGAAAAAAATAATTTGGGGGTGAACTCATAAAATGAGTAGGGTGCACATAACTGTGGTAAAAAAGAATTGATTTGGAGGTGAACTCATAAAATAGGTGGGTACATATAACTATAGTAAAAAAATGATTTGAAGGTAAACGCATTAAATTAGTGGGTGCAGATAACTGTGGTAAACATAAATGATTTGGAGGTGAACTATTTAAACGTGTGGGTGCAAATAAAAAAATAAAATTAAAGTGGGGGATACGGTACATGCGAGTGTACCCAAGTATCACCCATTATATAATAAATTATACTATTCTTATAATATATTATTCTAGTCAAAGTCTTGTATGTACTCAAGTACACCGTGTACTTGAGTAGACTTTGACTAGTCAAATGTTGACCGTTGACCGGTCAACGGTAAAATTTAGATTTTTTTTCAATTTTTTTTTTTTTTAAAAAGTGTATGTTATTATAACTAAAAAGTGTATCTTTGTTTTTTTAATAAAAAATGTATGTTACTAGTATATTGAAAAGTGCAACATTATTTTTAATAAAAAGTGTATGTTATTATAACTGAAAAGTGTATGATATTATAACTGAAAAGTGTATGAACTATTAATGAAAAGTGTAAGTTATATATTAATGAAAAATGTATGTTATTATAACTGCAAAGTGTATGATCTATTAATTAAAAGTGTATGTTATATTAATGAAAGTGTATGTTATTATAATTGCAAAATGTATGATCTATTTAATGAAAAGTATATGTTATTATAACTAAAAAGTGTATGTTGTTCTATTAATGAAAAGTGTAAGTTATATATTAATGAAAAGTGTATGATATTATAATTGAAAAGTGTATGCTAATGATACACCTTTTGGTTATTTGCACACTTTCATAATCTAGAAAAACTGGTGCTAAATTTTTTTAAAAAAATTATTATTTATTTTACACGTTTTATTATTTTTTTACTTGCACTTTTATTACTACGGAGTATTAATGATATTATTAGTAAGTGCAATTAATGATATTATTAGTACTTGCACTTTTTTATAATGTTTAATTGTCACTAGGCAATCCAAGGGCAATCATTAGGCTACAATGACTTTTGTTAAGTATTGTGTTATTTATCTTATATATAGAAGATATTTTCTATATGGCTGGACTCAAGTACACAGCAGCCCACCCCATTATTCTATTATATTCTCTAATACCTATTACAACAGATAAATATAATAATTATACAAAAAACTTAAATATTAAATTGAAATAAGAAATACATATTGTACATACTGGTAATTTTTGTTCCTTTACTTGAGTATTGCTTGCTGGAGTATTTTCCACACTGATTGGTTTAGATTCTCCAATGTGTATTTCTTCGGGCTCCACGACTGCAAGTTCCACATGCTCCATTCTTACTTCTACGTTTGTTTCATTTTTTTCTTTCAGGACAAGTTCTTATATTGTGTCCTAACACACCATATTTCACTACAAAAAATGCCTAAATTAGAGACCAAAGTTTTGAGACCGTCATAAAATGGTCTCAAATAAAGACTGATTTGAGACCGTCATAAAATGGTCTCAAATAAAGACTGATTTGAGACCGTTTGGAAAAAATTACGAATTTTGAGACCGATTTCACTTCAGTCTTTAATTTTATGTATTCAGACCGTTTAGAGACCGTATTGGTGGTCTCTAATCCGAAATTAAAATTTTTATTTTAAATTTTTTTTTAGACCTCATTAGCGGTCTTTAATTGGTATTAAGAATTCCAATTCCCAAATTTTATTTTGACCGTCATATTTGCCCTCTCATTTAGAGACTGTTTTATGAATACAGTCTCTAACCCGTTTATAAACTCATTTGTAACCCATCTATAAACCCTAATTCATTTGTACCGCCTCTTTCACTTTCACCCTACTCAATTTTTCAAGGCCCTCACTCGCGATTCTCTCTTGCTCTCCCGCCGCGACTAGAGTTGGCAAATCGGGTTGCCCGGCCCAGCCCATCGGGCCAAGCGATGTTTGTGGGCTGGGTCAGGCCGGCCCATGAATTATTCAGGCCTATAAAATGTGAGCCCAACCTAGCCCACTGGACTAGCGGGCCGGCCTAGCCCATGAAATAATTTAAAAAATAATATGTTTAGCAAAGATTATATATATAAATCTTGTATTGGTCACACTCACATATAATTGTTATTTATACAAATAATTATAATTAAAAATATGCAATACTAATGTATTAACTATACATAATTCATAAACGGTCATAATCAGTATAACATTACACTATATAACAACTTCAAATAAAATTATAAATAATTCATAAGTTCAAATTTCAAAGTCAAAATAAATTAAAAACACAATAATATTTAAATATAAAATACTTAACTTATTTTAATTGTCTATTTGCCTAAAGAAAAAATATTGATCGGGCCAAACAGGTTGTCCATGGGCCGGCGGGCCAAATTCAGCCTAGCCCATTAGGCCCATCGGATCAGGCCAAATAGGCCCAGTTCTATATGGGCCTCTAATTTTAGAGCCCAACCCATACTAGGTTTCGGGTTGGCCGAGTCGGCCCACCAGGTTGGGCTCAAATTGCCGGCTCTCAAGACGATATCGCCGATCCCGCCTCTTCGTCGCTGCCTGTTGATTATCAATAGTCTCCACCGAATTTAAGTCAAGATAATCTTTGAGTTTTTCTGTTTTGAGATTCTGTTTTAAAGAATTGATACTAGAATATTAAAAGATGAGAGAAAAAAATTGATGAGAAAAAAATATTAGATGAGTATGAAATTAAATATAATAAAATAATAAATAAAGTATAAGTGAAATATGGAAAAAATAAAAAATTGAATGAGAAACTTATTGTGGGATTTATAGTGGGATGGAGGGAGTATATAATAAAGAAATTAATTAATACATATATAATTAATTTTAAAAATTACACAAGACATTTACTTGTCAAAGTGGTTGGTGCCCAGTAATGGGCACCCATCCACCCGGGATCAATTCCCACCGAGAACAAATAAATGGTCATTTAAATAAAGTGGGTGTGGGTTCGGGTCAGGTCGATCGGGTGTGCGTTCGGGTGGGTCAAGTCGGGTGTGGGTTCGGGTCGGGTGGGTCAAGTCGTGTGTGAGTTTGGGTCAGGTGGGTCAGTTCGGATGTGGGTTCGGGTCTGGTGGGTCGGGCGGATATGGGTTCAGGTCGGGTGTGGGTTCAGTTTGGTCGGGTGGGTCGGGGTTCGAGACCGGATGTGACGGTCTCTAAATTAAAGACCGTTTTGTGACCGTCTTAGGGCCTGGAAAAAATTCGGGCCAACCAATCGTTTGAGATCGTTTGTAGACCGCATTAGCGGTCTACAATTTAGAGACCTAAAAAAATCGGTCTATAATTTGAGACCGATACATGAAAACGGTCTCAAAATATTTAAAACGAACCTAATAGTGACCAACCAAAAACGGTCTCAAAACGGTCTCTAATGCGTATAGAGACCATTTTTACGGTCTCTAATCGGTTGTTAATTGAGGTGTTTTTTGTAGTGTTTACCACATTTCGAAGGTCTTTGATTTTTTTTTTAACCTATGTGAATAAGTTGGTTGTGTAGGGGGTGGGGGTTCATTATGACCCCTTCTTCTCAATTTTTTAGGTCTGTCTGTCCTTTTTTCATACTTAGAAGGCAAAGGTGCTATCAAATCACATTTTGGCCAAAAATTTGAACTCATGATCCCTAAAATAGAATGTGCATATGCTTCTTAAATGCCTCTACACTGTAAAAAGGTGTACATAAGACTCTGTTGCTCATCCCTACACCAGATGGCTGAAATAGCATTGAGCAACCCCTATTGGGTGCAGAAGCATTCTAGTTCCTTTTAGACAGTTCTTCGTACAAACTCAAAAACACTCTGTTGTGGTTTGGGAGTTTAGGGTTAAGGAATTAAAAGAGAGAAAATAAAAGTTGGCACTCGAATAAGTGAGTGACCAATTTTGATAGTGATTAAATGTGGGTGATCAAATGTGAAAAGTGGTAAAGTTCAATGACCAAAAGTGATATTTTCCCACATCTCAGATTAACACACATAAAATTAGGGGGAAAATAACGGTGGTCGTTCAGGTAATATTTAAGTACAAAAAGTTATGTGAGACCGTCTCACGGATCTTTTTCCGCGAAACAGGTCCATTTTAACCCACATCTCAGATTTTTAGGTTGAACAACTATTTTTTTTTTCTAAATTTTATGTTTGTAAAAGTGACACGAATTTTTTTTTAAATATAAATCTCATTCAAGTTCAAGTTAATTCTTAAAATATTTTTTAGTGCAAATATATCAATTACGTTTTCAATTGAACAAAAGGACACTTTAATTAGCATAAACGTATATTTATTCAACTATTGTGATTTAATGACAAGTTCTCTTAAAATATACGGACTAATAAAAAATGAATTTCAAAATATCATGTCAATAAACACAAACACTAAATAAAAACAAATAAAAAAACGCGTTTTTTGTGGTATATAAATTAGAAAATGTGTCCTTATTTTGGATTAGTAGAAGTGCATTTAATTTAATTTTAAAAGGAAAATGGTTTATTGCACCAATAAAATAGATCAGGGTCGTATTTGTTTGATTTAAAAAAGTTAAGGATTTATTCGCGCCTATTGAGCGAGCTGATCAATCTCTAAGCCCAATTACTTGGCTTGGTTGTTCAGTTGGCTTAATTGATACACGTGTTTTAAAAAATAGTGCTAAATTAATGGATTCAATCTAACATATATGCTAGAATGAAACTTGAAACTAAGTATAAAAGTCATGTCCGAATAATATTTGGCCTAATAAAATTACTTCAACTTCTCCTAACCTGGCCTATTCAATTCCATCTCCACTGTGTCATCATCAATTAATATGATATAAGAAGCATTAAATCTCTTCCCAATTTATTTAGATGGACAATTGCAAACACACATGATTCAAGTAAATGTGTCTTGACTGAATAAACAATATAGTTAATCGAATTTAAGAAAGAATACATACACTGATCTTAATTAAGTTGAACTGAGCTTCACTCATTCAATCAACGCATTCAGACCACATGCATCGTCTTTGATCTCGTCGCAAGGTTCCCACTCTTTATGCCTCCATGGCCCATAATCAGTTATGAACTTTAAGTAACTCTTGACGATCACACGAAATCTTTCATCGATTCCTGACGATCCCACTTCATTGGCTACCCAATCCAAGTACTCAAGCTGTTGAGAAATCAAAACTCCAAATCAGCCCTTTAAAAAGTGCTCAAATAATGACCAAAACAAGATTCTATATACATATATATATACCTCAAAAGAAAGGGAATGAGTGTAGTGTTTGGGTATCCCTTTGGCCTCCATATATTGGTAGTGTTGTTGAACCTCGTCCACCATCTCCTCTGCGGATGGGAGGCCAACCTTACCGGATAAAACACGAGCCACCCATTTTGCTTGTAAGTCGATCAATGGAAATATGGGAGACTGAAGTGACTCATGTTAGTCTTGAACATTAATCCTTACCTAACTAACAAATTTTATTCCACCCGTTTTGTAGATGAATCAAATATAAATGAAAATGAAGTTCATGTGGCAATTGTGCAAGACTGAAATTAAGGGGAAAACACTAACCCGAGTTATGAGGCCAACAAAAGAGAGGTTGGGAGCAAGCTTTGGGGGAAATACATGTTTGTAAAGGGGTCCAACACGACTGTCTTCCACGCTCACAATTCCATGTGTTTTCAAGAATGGGAAATCATACTTGAACCTATATAATATCATATTTTAAGTTTAAATTAATATGTTTTCAATAATAAAAACTGAGAAATTACTTTTGGATTATACCCTGTACAATGAAGGATGATATCTGCATAAACAGAGTCACCATCTTGGAAAACAACTTCTCCATTTACATCTACATGATCAATCTGCATTATTCAATTGGAGCTTAATTAAATATAATAAACTATGGAATTGGTCCTCTAGATTAGTGGGTTTTACCTGTGAGTGCTGCCACATATTATCCACAAAATCTAACTTAGAGATTATAACTTGGGGTGATCTTGATGCTAGATGAACTTGTTTAGCAACACTTGATATTTCCTTTGCAATATCCTTACAACTTGGTCCATCTCCAATCACCACCACAATCTACATCATCAAATTTACTACTTTATTCCTAATTGTCAACAAAATTTGGCAATAATTATTATTAAAAAAAAAAAAAGAGGGAAAAATTGTGTACCTGATCCTTAAATGGATCGGGTACTCGATAATTGTGACTGTGGATCTGTTTACCAGGCCATTTTTCTCTTCCTTGAGACAAAATACTTTTTTAAAAAAATTGCCTTGGAGTAATAATTTCTATATATAGGTGAATATTATTAGTAAATGTAACAAATAATTCCAATTGAAAGTATTTGATTCACCTGGAAAATCGGCCACAATTGGGTGTGTAAAGTGTCCATTACAAACAACTACTGCATCAAAAATCTCGTACTCGTTATTTTTGGACTCGACAACCCATAGATCGTCAACTCGCTCGACTCGGATAACTTCAGTGTTGAAACGTATGAGCTCAGTGAGTTGAAATTGTGTTGCAAACTCGTTCAAGAACTGGATCACCTCATCATGACCCGGAAAAGTCCTCGGATCTCCATTTTTGTTAGTGGAAAATGGATAGTCAGAGAATCCCATGAGGTGCCTAGGAAGGTTGGTGCGAAGTGATGGGTAGATGCTGCCATGTACAATTTCTCTATTCGGGTCGAGGCCTAACGGGTCGGACTCCACTTTAGGGTCGTATACCCATATGCCACCAAGTTTTTCTGATTTCTCGTAAATTACAACTTGATGAAGCCCTTCAGTTTTCAGGGCGCGGGCAACAGTCAGCCCTGACACGCCGGCGCCGATCACCGCCACCTTCAGTGGTGGTGGAGCCATCAGGGTCGGAGAGTCAAAGACGACAATTAATTAACAGCTGGTTTTGATGGTTATACTTATCTGTGTGCTGAATTATTACTTTATCTTCAATTTGCTCGCTTACCGAGAATTATAAAATGATATAGTATCTCTTTTTGCATGTGATACTACATTATAATACACCAAATTATAAGTTCATGTAATTTTGAAGTTACTTAATACTCCTATTACTTAGCCGCCAAAGTAAAAAAAAAAATCCAAGGCTAATCCTAAGTCAAAATAAAAAGCTAAGTGTTTGCAACACTAAGTATATGTTTTTATATGGGTTGGTCTCCTGTGTGTAGAGTGCACCGTGCACACTAATGCACAAATCAGTCATTTTTATATTAATATTGGCGAAAAATATATCTAATAACTACTGTCCCAAGTGGTTAATGACTCGTTTTATAAATATGAGATCATGGGTTCGAATCCCATGGTTAACTAAATCTTTTTTTTTTTTTTGTTTACCACTTTTCAGTAGTATGAAACAACACTTTTCAATTATAATAGTTACCACTTTTTAGTATTATGAAATTTTTCAGTAGTATGAAACAACACTTTTCAATAATAATAGTTACCACTTTTCAGTAGTATGAAACAACACTTTTCAATTATAATAGTTACCACTTTTTAGTATTATGAAACAACACTTTTCAATAGTATGAAATAACACTTTTCAATAATAATAGTTACCACTTTTCAGTGAAATAATACTTACCACTTTTCAGTATTAAAAATTACATGTGAAACAACACATTTCACTAATAATAGTTATCACTTTTCAATAATAAAATTACCACTTTTTAATAATAAATAATAAAATATTTAAGTAACAAAAATTACATGTAATAAAAATCATCCTAAATTCATCTCATTGAATGCTCTCGTGAAAAAGCAAACAATATACTTGTAAACAATCGTCATTCTCAGCTTCTTTGCGAAACATCCAAAATTAATTGAGGTTTATGTCTACAACGACAGCAACCATGGACACTTTTTCGTACCCTTTTCTGAGCAAAAAGTCATGGAACACTTCCATGTATGTTGTTGATGCTTTCATGACTCTTCTTCCGTAGAAACATCGAAACATTACAAATCAATAATTTCCACAATTTCAGAAGTAAACAACCAAGAAATTGAGTCATCGAAATTGAAGGAGAATTCTTACGGTTTTCTTTGCGGCCACCATGGTTATGATTTAGAGCTAGGGCTTTTATGCACAAAAAATGAAAGTGAAATCTTGACTTTATATACAAAACCCAAATAAAAGTATGCGGGTTGGACTTGGGTTAGATGTGGATCAGGGTAAAAATAGGGTGCACCAAATATGTTTGGTGTGTATGGTGTATTTGAGACTTTCCCGTTTTAAAATACTTTTTCTCTTAATTGAATTACTTTTGGGGTTGTTTACAAACACAATTAAGTTAATTTGTTGGGAGTGTTTTTAGTGAAATATTCATCCGTTCACATTTAATAGCTAATTTTATAATTTTTTCCTCAAAATTTAAATAATATTCTATTTTTATTCATTATTTATCCAAACGTAGTAATAAGAATGTTTTATGTAAAATTATAAAAAAAAAAAAAAGATATATTTTGTAAACATCACAATATATACAAAAGTAATTAAAAATGTTTAATTTTAAAAAACCATTCACTTTTAATTTTATTACAAAAATCAATTTTAATTACTTTGATTAATGAATTAATCATGATTGTTTGCACACACTCGTAACAACAATAATATCTAATTAGGGCTCATTGAGGCCTGGCCCGTTATTTATTGACTGATACATTGGGTCTCTTTTTTTTTTGAACGGTAAAAGAATTTTATATCATCTTGAGTATTTGAGGTACTCAATCCATGACTATACAAGGCAACTTTATATTACAAAATAGTACTTGATTACTGAACCGCCTCTACTCTAATTGGTTACTCAATGATACACAAAAACGGGTCGTGCCACCATGCTGCAAAAGACGAAGTTGGTAGCAATAGTTTCTCCCCTCCCATCTATGACCATAAGTTGATTTTTATGCTTTCCATTGCCTTCTTAACAGTTCGTCGTTCTCCCTCGAATCTCTTCGTATTTCTATCTTCCCATATTTCCCATATAACGCACACCCACAGGCTAGCTCCGAATCTCCTCCTCACTTTTCCAGATCTTAACGCCTCATTATGTTGAAGTGAATGAATATCGATGTCATTATGCGGAACTATGAGCACCTGTAGCCATTTATAGCATTCATGCCAAATCGATGCTGCATAATCGCATTCCAACAGCAGATGGCGGTTGCTCTCTGTCTCTCTCTCGCACATACTGCATCTCGCTTCCTCATCCGTAAGGTTTACTCCTCGTCTTCTTAAATTGTCCGTCGTTGCAAGTCTACCCTTTAGCGCCTTCCATCCTATCAACTTCACCCTTCGTGGTGCGTAGCTTGTCCATAGTATTTTGAACTCACTCTTTACCGCTGCAACACCGCTTTCGATCTCCCTTCCTTCGATCATTTTCGCATATGCAATGCTTGTCGAGTATCTGCCGAGCGGCGCCAATTCCCACTCCCATGTATCCTCCATATCTTGAGACAATTTGTACCTGTTCAACAAAATAGAAAGTTCAGTTAGCATGCTCTGTTCATTCTCATTAAGAGTTCTCTCCCACACCCACTCCCAATTCCAGCCATTCTCCTCCCAGTGACCCATTTGATTTATCATTTTCAGTTTTTGCCCACTTATGTTGTATAGCCCCGGGAAGCTACTGCGCATCGTCTCGGCACCCTCAAGCCAATGGTCACACCAGAACTTTGTCTTTGCTCCATTTCCTACCACACTGCGAATTTTAAATCTCGCTTCTCTCCCGGCCATAATATTGTAGGTGTTCTTAATTTCCTTCCACCAGCAGGATCCGTTTGCTCGTCGATTTCTTCTGCCCGAGGTATCATTCTCGTTATCGCATATTTCTCCATACCGTGATTGTAACACTCTTACCCACAGGTTGTCTTTCTCTACAAAGAATCGCCATATCCATTTTCCGAGTAGAGCAATGTTGAATATATTCAAGTCTCGGATGCCAAGACCTTCTTTATCCTTTTCTCTACATATATCCTCCCAACTTACCCACGGGATCTTTTTATTCGCACCTGTCCCTCCTCCCCACAAGTAGTTTCTTTGTAATTTTATAATCTCATTTAATACGGTTTTCGGTAACTTGAAGAACGATAGGTAGTATGTTGGAATAGCGGATAAAACGACCTGTACTAGAGTCGCTGCTCTGCCCCCAAGCGACACTTGTTTGTCGTTCCATCGTTCCAGCTTCCTCCTAATCTTCTTAATTAGACCATCCCACGTCGCTATTTTATGATGGTTCAGCCCCACATTCATACCTAAGAAGTCCATCGGGAGTTTCCCAATGGAGCACCCCAAAAATTCTGCCATCTCCTGCTTTTCCTCTTCCCCCATATGTATACCCACCAAACTGCATTTTTCGAAGTTTACGCCCAAGCCAGATAACAGTTCAAACAATTTCAGTACTGATTTTATTGTGCGAATATCCTTCCAGTTCCCATCACATAGGAACATAGTGTCGTCTGCGTACTGCAGAATCGGCACTTGGATCTTATTTCCCCCAATTCGAATTGGGTCCATTTCACCTAGCTCTACTACCCTGTTTACCATTGCTTTCAATCCTTCGGCTGCTATCAAGAATAAGAATGAAGACAGAGGGTCCCCTTGCCTGAGCCCTCGTTCAAGTTGAAACTCTCCTGACGAGCTACCGTTCACCAAGACAGCAGTGCTTGCCGACGAAATGCATACATTCATCCAGCGTCTCCATTTTGGCGCAAAATTCATTCCTTCCATCATATTATCAAGGTACGACCACTCGACCGAGTCATAAGCCTTTGCGAAATCTACCTTGAAGATTGCCCTTTTCTTGCGTTTCCTCTTCGCCTCATCAATTGCTTCGTGCGCAATTAAAATTCCATCCATGATTTGTCTCCCACCAATGAATGCGGATTGGCTCTCTGATATGACCATCTCCAGGACTTTCGCTAGCCTTCGCGCCAAGGTTTTAGAGATAATTTTATACAAACTTCCTATCAAAGATATCGGTCGAAATTCATCCAGTGATTGTGCCCCTTCTTTTTTCGGAATTAATACTATGAATGAGGGATTAAATCCCCTCACCATCCTGCCATGTTGATGGAATTCCTTCATCATTCCCCTTCCATCATACTATAGGGTCATTCCTGCCATGTAGAATTTCCCCTTCCACCAGTTAATACTATGTTGATGGAATTCCTTCATCATTTCCGGCCATAATCTGCTCTGTTTACCAATTAATACGAAGTTCAAATTTTTCTCCAAGTTGTATTGTTATCATGCATTTTCGAAAGTTTGGTCGATTTTCCATTACCGTTTCTTTCCCCTTAAGCGGAAGTATACTAAGGAATAGTGTCGATACACATGCTAGTTAGGGTTGGAAATTTTATAAAATCGATATATATTCATACGTAATTTAGTGTATTCGAATGATCCTATACTTTACTAAATCTCACTAGTTATAACAAAATACATACATATACTTACTGAAAATTTTGTATTAAATTTTGATTATGGGATTAGCTAAAAATGTACTCCATATGCAACTTTTTTAGTATATGGTACTTAGTTTTAGACAACAGATGGGGGAACTCAACAATTCAACTGAGTAAGATGATGAGACATGTCATACATGTGTATCAACAAATGAAGACCCGCTCAGTGGACAGAAGATCTGAAGACTTGAAAACTAGAAGATGTGTAGGACAAAAGACCTAAAAATCAGAAGAAATAAGATCATCGAGTGTATCTTGCAACTTTATCTAAGCTCAATGCAAGTTGACTGAGAGACATGTGATAAGCAAAGTCTTATCAGTTGTTCTATTAATAACAGCTGAGTGAGAGACGGTTTAAGATGATGAAGTCTATAGTAGAAAGATAGTTGTCCATATAAGGTTAAAGAGATTTTCAATGTAAAGTGTCAAAACGTTGTACTTAAAAATAATCGAGTATAAAGGCTAGTTGAATATCAAAAGGGGAATTCAAAGCTAAAAGCTTATAAAGACAAGAATGAATTATACTTATCTTCATATATATATTGTGACTCACTACCTAACCAGATGACGTGGTCCAATGAGAAAATAACAACTATTGTATAATCTGATACAAAAGATGTATGAATTAGAGCAACATTGGAAATGCATATAGGACAACTGAAAGCTTACCTAGCTTGTTATTGTCGAATTTGAGTAACATGTCTGAAGAAAGATATGCATCACTTTTAGTAAGTTTTTAAATTGAATCTTGTGTAGTTTTGAAACTTACTATAAATACAAAGTTAAACCTTTAGAGTTAGTTTATAGAAATACGTAGCAATAAATCAAGCATACATGCATTTGAGAAAAATTGTTTAATATTTTCAAGAACACACTCATGTCATATCTTAAATGTTCTAATCTTGTATTGTTGGCTTTCATATCCAAATACATTAAACTTAGAAGAAATCTCTGCAAACCTACCTACTCATTGAAAATTCTAGAGTTTTTTATTTATTTTTTTGTAACAACTTTATAAAAGATTTGAAATTCATATAAATTCATCAGTAGACAAAACTCGTATAGAGTGATAACTCTAATAGTGTCTTTGGGCACTTTAATCCAAGAATTCCTTGGAATAATTAACTCACTGTCGAGTTTGTATAGTGGACATAGAATTTATGTGTTATTTACGAATTTGATATATTATCTTTTTATTTTAAAAAAACACAATAAATCAGATGTGTTTTCAACCTGCGTAAAATTAATTAAGAGTTTTTAAGTAAAAGACGAGTTTTCTAAACAGACGAGTAAACTAGGACCTGTACATTTTCGTACTCAACTTGTTTTGATAGTTGTACAATTGACCAGCTTTCGAGCCGTCAATGCACTCACATTTTTTATAGGTTAGTTGATTTAATCTACTAAGTTAGCAATCAACTGTCAACGAAAATGACCAAGTTGGATAGCTCAAGTGGTTAGAGCACCACTACCTAGGCTTCACTACCTAGGCTTCACTACCTAGGCTTTAGATCCTGGGTTCGAGTCATGGGGAGGGGAAAAAAGGGATGTAAAAAAAAAAACTGTCAACGAAAATTATTTTTGGTAAAAAAATGTTTGTTCATCATTTTTCTCTAAACCTTTTACCTTTACTTACTCATTTCATGAAGTAAAATACCTTTTTTTTAAGAAAATATTTTTAAAAAAATATTACTAATGATAACTTTCTCACTAAACTAATTGGAAAAGAAATAAATGTAAAATGTTCATGATTCACAACTTCAACCTAGCTACATCAATTTTTCTAGAAAATTTTACAAGTCTGTCGATCGATGTATATCCCAAAAAAGAATAAATATTTACTAGTTGACGGTCAACTACAAGTTACAATGTACCATTGGGACGACATTAATCACCTATATAAGTAATTGGGATTTCAAAACCTAGCTAGGGTACTTGTTTTTATTATATATAGTATTACCATATAATATATACATCAAAAGGGCTGCTTTTATTTTATTTTATTGATTTAGTTAATAGTAAAAATGGAAGCAGCTTTGAATTGCTGCACATCGGGCCTTGTTTTCTTTGATTTAAGGTTGACCAACAATTCCACGCGGGCCACAATATATTTTCTGATTAAAATTTGATTAATTATTTTGGAATACAACAAAATTTAAATTTGAATAAGCAATCTCAAAAAGTGTTAATGTATGTACATATTAATCATGAATTGACATCTTCAACTACACGTTCATACATAAAAATTGCAAACTCAAATACTCAATTGAATATATATGGAGTATATAAACTCTAAAATGTTGATGAATAAAATTTCTTCAAAATTTGAGAATTGGTCAATTAATTAATATTATACAAAAAGGAAATGAAATGTTCATCAATTGTGAACGGGAGGGTGAGTTCTAGGTGGCAAATAATCCGAATTAAAACCTGGTTCTCTCTCTCCCCTTTTCCTGTGTGGCACTCTCCATTTTTTTCTAAAATTTGACTCGTTAATTACTCCTCCTTCATCTCTCACCTCCAAATTCTTTTGTTGACCATCACTTTTTGCTTCAACTACTGAAGTTTTCCTCTGTGCAGGTTGCATGGGAACACACCCTGGATTCACCTTCACATCCTTTTCCTACACACAAATATAAATTAACAAGGATCAATCAGTAGTTATGTAAAACAGTTTTATCGTGCAGTTGCAAACAACTAATGCTATCAAACTAACTACACCAAAGGAGTTACCCTGCCTATCCCAAGCCGGAAAAAAATGAGGAGGATTGTGGTAGGCTGGTGACAGCCAGCATAAAACTTTGTCGCATTACCATGTCATGAGTCAATTATCTTTATAATTAGTTCATGTAGTCTATCCCAATTATTTTGGATAAAAGTCTAGGTGAAGAAGAACCAATTAATACTATATCATGCTAATATATTTGAATGAAACAAGTAATACTATTTAAAAGTACACACAAAATGCAAATCAATTGCTCAGTAAAACTGATTTACATAAAACTTTGTCGAGAGGGGAGTTGAGCAAACCTTGGTAATGGTATAGTGATGAGATTTGTGATGAGCCGGATGATGATGAAGCACTCCATGGTTTCTAGCATTGCATGCATGTAAAGAAAGAAATAGAAGTAGTGCAAGAGAGAATATGATCGTCATTAATTTGAAGCAATTAGCACAATTAATAAGTACTCCACAAGATATATAGCATTAATTCTGGTAGAAATTGTGCCAATAAGTATGGAAGAAAAGTAGGAAGAGGAGTAATGGTGTGTATCTTCTTTAGAACATGTGGTTGTAGGGGTGTGAAGAAGAAAGATTTCAAAAAGAATAGAAAAAGCACACACCCTTTGCTTAATATATGATGATTTTGAACAACTGAAAGAGTCCAAGATTGAGAATTATTTTTTTATTTTTAGTAAAAAGTAAAGAAAGAAAGAAATGAAAAACAAGAAAGCAAGAGCCATGTCCATATATATTAGTGTAATTTGTTTGCACCGAGGAACACCTACTACTTTTGTTGTCTTAGTTGTGACATGAATATTAGGCTTGCTTGTGCATGCTTCCTGGTTTCTAGTTCTCGCTTTTCCCCCAACCATGTTACATGGAAATTCTACCATTCATTTTTTATTTATTTTTTGGGATTATAAAACACTAATCTCATTCTTCACTATATTGCAACTATTTTTTTCTAGCTTCTCCAATTATTTTTAATCTATTCATGTAGTAAAAGTCCACCCTATAATAAGCCGCTAATTTGGTGATTGAGTAAAACTTGTATATATAAGAATATTTACATGAGAAATGCAAGGGATTACAACAAATAATTCAGAGATAAAATGTTGACAAGAACTAATTTCAAATTTAGTCATTTATCCTCCTTTAATAAGAAATGCGCTCTCATGTAAAATGGTCAAAATTCATACATTAATTTTTTTTTAAAATGAGTATATATGAATTAGCTTAGATTTATGTCACACACAAGAATTTATCATTGTAATTTGCTATCGATCGGAACATGCATGTATATATTAATTTGGTGAACTTGAGCGGCAACAAAGTAAATAAAACAAATTAAGTTCCTTTTCTTTTAGAACTTGAATGGAATAAAATCTTTTTTCTTCCCGTAACTTTTCACATTTAACATAAATGAAGGAAACTAGTTTCAATTATTTTTTATATGTACCAATTTTCACTACAAAATAGTTGGGAAATGGGGACGGGGAAGGCATCGGATCTGCCGTCCCCAATGATGAAGGCAACGGCAAAGGGGACGGCAGAGTGCCGATGCCAATATGCTCGATACCATTTAAATGGCATCGGATTTGGGGAAAACCGATGCCTTTTGGCATCGGCAGGTGGTCGTTACCAAATGGCATCGGGGCCCATTGTCGATGCCATTTCGCATCGGGCCCATTGTCGTCGCCTTTTTATTAACATTTAAAAAAGACGAATCTGGGTTTCGAACTCAGGTATCGAGGCCACCAACACCCACCCCCACCGCTGGGCCACCCCATTTTTCGGAAATCTGGCCATTTTCGCGAATTGTGGGGTTCGAACTCGGGACCTCGCGGTCTCGAAGGCTTTTGAGCGCCCCCTGTGTGTCGTTTAGGCTAGGAGCTTTTAGTCGACATGTTGTGAATGCAATTAATATATATTCAATTTAATTTGAGTTTTTAATTCTTTAATTAATCCAATCCATTCTAACTTTAATTGTTGCTTATTAAATTATTTATCAAAGCATATCATAATTATTTCTAAATTATGTTTTTCAAATTAACTAAATTATGTTTTTCAAATTAAATAATTTAATTACGGTATCAATTCACACTATTTAAATTTATTCTAATCCTCAATTTACAACATTTAAATTCATTCTAATTTTTAATTTCACAACATTATAATTACATACAACATTGAATATAATTATTTTCACTTATACATTTAAATTTATTCTAATCACATCATTTAAATTCATTCTAATTTTCAATTCACAACATTAAATATATATAATTATTTTCACTTATCCATTTAAAAATATGAATTCACTTATCCATTTAATTAAAAAGGGAGAGATATTGATTGAAATTGATTTGATAGAGATGAGTTGTTTTAATTTTAATTTTAATCTAACAAACACTAATTTAATTTTAATAAACCTTAATCTAACAAATATTTCATTTTAACGTGTAAAATTGGGAATTTTTTAATTCATAAGTGTAAAATATTTCATTTTAACAAAATTATGATTTTTTTAATCCCTAAGTGTAAAATATTTCATTTTAACAACTTGGTGTAAAATTATGATTTTTTTAAGTGTAGAATATTTCATTTTAACAACCTTGATGTAAAATTAGGAATTTTTTAATCCCCAAGTGTAAAATATTTAATTTAACAAACTTGGTGTAAAATTAGGATTTTTTTTAATCCATAAGTGTAAAATATTTCATTTTCACAAAATTAGTAATTTTTAATCCCTAAGTGTAAAATATTTCATTTTAACAAACTTGGTGTAAAATTATGATTTTTTTTTAATTTTTAAGTGTAAAATATTTCATTTTAACAATCTTGGTGTAAAATTATGAATTTTTTAATTCCTAAGTGTAAAATATTTCATTTTAACAACTTTGTGTAAAATTATGAATTTTTCAATCCCTAATTATAAAATATTTCATTTTAACAACTTTGATGTAAAATTAGAATTTTTTTAATCCCTAAGTGTAAAATATTTCATTTTCACAACCTTGGTGTAAAATTAGGAATTTTTTATTCCTAGGTGTAAAATATTTCATTTTAACAAACTTGGTGTAAAATTATGAATTTTTTAATCTCTAAGTATAAAATATTTAATTTTAACAAGGTGTAAAATTATGAATCTTTTAATGCCTAAGTGTAAAATATTTCATTTTAACAACCCTAAATCCCAAACCCTTTACCCTAAACTCCGAACCCTTTTCCTTAAATCGTAAACAATATATGTTGAGAAACGAGTATTCGGGGATAAGTTACCATATTGAATATAAATTCATAATACACATTTGAAGTTTGTTTATTAATGAAGTCTAAGTGTACACGTTGAAAGGAGTAGTCGGACCCTTTACCCTAAACCCTAAACCCTTTACCCTAAACTCTGAACCCTTTACCCTAAACTCTAAACCCTGAACCCTAAACCCTAAACCCTAAACACAATATGTTGAGAAACAAATATTTTTTAGTATATTAATTAAAAATAAGTAAAATTCATTTTAAGTAAAATCGATAAATTAATATAAATTATTACATTAGTTATTAAATATGATAAATTGGTAAATAGTTTATAAATTTATACATCTGTCGCTCTTAATTATGTATACTCACTTAAATTACGTATATTCACTTAAATTACGTTTAAAATCTTGAATTAATAATATATATATAATAGAATTAACCCAAAAATAATGAGAATGGAATTAAGAGGGAAGAAAAATATCGTGTGTTTGTAGATAGAAAACTAATATCTATGTAAAAATATTTTATGTGACTAGATTTGATAAATACCATAAAATAAGAGAAAGGGAGATAAATTTACCAAATAGCATCGGGGCCCACTGCCGATGCCATTTTGCATCGGCCATTAAATGCCGTTACTAAATGGCATTGGGGCCCACTGCCAATGTCATTTTGCATCGGTCATTAAATGCCGATGCCATTTCACATCGGCCCGCCTGCCGTTGCCAATTGACGTTGCCTTTTGGGCAATATTTTGTAGTGTTTGTACTAAAGTTATCGAAATTCTTGAAACAATGTCGTTTTTAGTCAGCAATTTCATCAGAATCAACCATCCGCATGTCAAGTATATGACTAAAAAATATGTTGTTTTGAGAATTCCAACAACTTTGATACGAAATAAGTGTATATAAAAAATAATTATGACTAAATTAGTACATTTATACTCTTCAAGACTATTTTTAAAAAATTGAAAAGTTATGTTAAAAAAGGAGTTTTTGCCGAAATTGTATATACTCCAATCTCCATTATCGATAACTAATTAGTCAAATGTATGTACTTACATGACATCCTTTCAAGTGTTGAAAGGGTAACCTCTAATTTCAATGTGTTAATAGAGATATTTAATTACAGTATAATACTAGCATTGCAATTACGCGAAAACCAAAGTCCACATTTTTCCACAATCTAAGCATAGCTATTTCATTTTAACTGGAGTATAATATTAAATTATAGGTAATTTCATCTCAATTAATTTTGGTTTCACTGTTGGGATAGTTCCAAATTGTATGTAATGTATTTGTTGTATAATGGTTAATACGCCAAATATATATACACTTGAATTGTAATAGTAGAGTATATACAAAATATGATATTGAATCAATGTATAAATATGGATTGTAATACTAGTAAAGTATAATACAAAATATTGTGTAATATGGTTTGCACCGCATATTATTAATTAAATTATACTACTAAAAAAGTGCATGGTTTAGTTAATGATGCCCAACAAAGGTTGACCTAACCACTTCATATGGTCGGATTGCCACGTGGCGTCAGCCCATTAACTCGCAGGCCGCCAAAATTCATTCATGGTCTAATGCTGCACCTCGATCTCCCCTAATAGTTCGTTAAAGTACGTGGTCCTCCGCATTATAAATCATACTAAAAAAAAAAAAAAATCACAAAAATGGGTATGGAATCATGTATGAAACGAGTTTTCATCACTTATTAATTCTATGTCAAATGAGTGGATACACCTCTGATGAATTAGATTGTGGTGGTGATATATATGTTTGTACTGATGACTGACGTGATCGTGATAGAATACTGAAGGCCCCTCCATCTATACAGTCTACTCTGGTATTGTCATCACACTCACTCTCGCCTTCGTCGTCAAGTGACACTTATGTTGGGACCTAAATTCAAGGTTGGCGGACCCTCTGAATTTACGGTAACATCTACATCCTCTTTTCAGCCTGCTTTGCAGTCGTCTGGTGGTTACGACAAGGGCGTTTACATCAACATTTTTTTTTTTTGCAAGGGTGGGAATGAGCCGGACTACCCGACAAAGGCCTACGGCTCAGCTGTCAGACTCGAGCTTTTTTAGAAGTTCATTTAGTTAAATATATCAAACTTGAGCTTTTTTGTAGTTCTTTTAAATCTAACAAGTCAACCTATTTAAATTAATTTATATGTATAAATATATAATTTATCGTTTATAAAAACATAATAAAAACAATATAATATATGTGATAATACATGAAGATGAGATTATTTTGAAGAATTGATGTATTTTTTTTAATTATATTTTCCTTTGTATGGTTGAAAAGAACATTTGAATATTAATTTTTTTTTACCATTTGATAAATTTGTTATTATTTTTAATGATTATGTGATAATTTAAAGATTTTAAAAGACTTAAAAGACGTATAACAGGTCATGGGCCAAACTTAGGTCAAAAAATTATATATCAGACCTTGACTTTTTTTTAAAGGTCTGGTCCATTTCCACCCCTATTTTTTTTTTCATTAATTATTTTTTTAGTTTTATTAATTAATTGAAATTGTATATCATAAAATTCAGCATGTTACCTCGGAGATTCTTGGAATTAATTGTCAGTTGTTGGGTGATGATTTATATTGATAGAATCAACTATTACTATAGCAATTTTAAATAAATTTTAATTTAAACGATTTTAGTTTTTTTATCTTAACTATTTTATTATTTTAATTAATTACAAATTGTTTTTTGTAGACTCGGTGTAGATGGGACCCACCGACATCTAACAAGCACTTCTAACTTACTGGGATCGGGAAGACGTGAAGGTCCGGAGTGAATAGTGAATGTCGAAGGAATCGATTTTCAGAGTAAGGGCAAAGTTGCTTGCCTTCAAGGCGAAGTGAGGAGTCCGACTGAATACACAGTCAATAGGGGCGTTTCTTCTCCCTGTTGTGGTGTTGGATTTCTGTGGTTGCTTGAAAGTTTTGGATTTTGGTGCTTGGTGGCTTTTGTCCTTTTATTTTCCCTATTTCTCAAAACACTAGACTATCTTAGTTGAAGATCTAGTGATTTGGAAAGTATCTCTGTATTTGATTTAATGATCTTGTAAACCTTAAATATATATATATATATATATATATATGTGGGTAGTGACACTTAAGGAGAATATATGTACTTTGAAAGAAATCAACATAAAAGGTCAATAGTAGTCGTAGACAAGAAAAAAATGACAACAATTTTTCTCCAGAGTCCATATTAATTAGTCATGGACACTAAAGTACAAGACAATTGAGTTTCTCTTTAGGCTTCATGAATATCAGATGCAGAGCAGCATCTCAAAGAAGAAAGCATACAACTACCAACTGGGAATATGCAATAGAAGTCGAGTGCATCAATAAGAAAAATGTAAAAGAATGCAATAATTTAGGGGACATGTCACGGTCTAACAATACAAGTTAAACGAAATACGAAAGGTCTAAAGCCAAAGTCTACCATTCTAACAGAAGCTACAGATTGATCAATTGTAGTAAACAGAATGATAAATAAAGAGAGAGCATCCCACAATGTGCGAGGGATCTCCATAAACAATGGACTGACCTATTGAGTGAGTGAAGGAAGCCAGGAAGTATCTTCATCAAGCCAAGGGGAATTGGATCTGCTAGCTCGAGAGAGTTTGTCCACTAACTAATGGATCTCTTGAAGGGATTCATCAAAAAAAATTGCATGTACAAACCAATGTTATAATCAGCAATAATATAAATCAAGAACGATTATCTCCATTGAAGTAGTAGTATTCTCTTCCCATGAATTAATGCCAAAACTCGTTGCATAGACCATTCCGTGGCTTCTTGCTGGAAATGATATCCGAGAATGAGTCAACCAACTGTTCTGCCAAACTATTTGGATCATCAATTAACATTTGTATAAACGTGTTGACCACTCTGCGTTCTTGCTCCGTAGATCTTAGACTGAACCATGTTAGCAACTTCAATCTGAAGTCATTCTTAATGTAGCCCTCACATTCCAACCAACGAATGATTTTCACACAGTATTCAAAGTTCTCATCCAAACAACCTGAATCATTGTGGACTTGGAGGGGGGACCCATTAGTCAGAGTGCTATCAGAGTCCTGCATTTCCCTATTGGTATGTCTCCCCTTCCCACAAGTAGCTAAATTGGAGTCAACAGCTGGCACTTCCTCAAGTTTTCTCTGAACTTCATGAGAAAGAGCATCATCATCAGCCTCAACAGCTCGACGAAAAGCGCACGCATTGCCTTCATCTCTAGGTGATTCAACTGGAGTGAACTCTTTATTCAGATCAGGCACAGATGCAACATTCAAGTCAAGTTGACGAGAGACGGGAGAAAGCAACCTTTGTTCCCGAGTTTCTAGCTCATCTCTTTTAGGAACACCGAAGAATTTCTCCATCCCTGCACTAGAGAATGAATCAAAACCATATTGTTCTTGAGCTAAGGCGAGCCTTAAGATCCTTCCAAGGTCTCGAACTTTGAATCCTGAATCTGACTCTATTTCTGTTGAAGTCCCCAAATGTTGTTTGGCACTAAGTGAATTCTCCTTCTCAGGACTGCCTGTTATAGAGTTGTAGTTCTTGTTAATTATTTCTACACTTTTTGTGTAGCACTTGACTTCAGAGTGGCCAAAGTCACCGGTGTTTGTATAAGATATTATTCGGATAGAGTACTCAGTGCAAGGCTGCAGATTGGATATCCAAATCCTCCTCTGATCTCTTGGAAAGACACACGCAGGCTCTTTAGAGTATGTCCCTTCTTTTGTCTTACAATACCAGAGTTTGTATCCCATAATATCATTATCCAATGAAGTTGATAACTCAACCAATAGAACAACAATTGAAGAAGATGTCACTTCCTCAAACACAAATTTGCAAGCTGCAGAAAGTGAACCCTCTGCAAAAGGAAAAAAGTATTAAGCTTAAGCATCTAACAAAAATCGGAAAAAGAATATACTAATATGTGTTGCATGATTACCGATTAAATTTATTGCAGCATTTGACTTTGAGGCCAACAATTCATCAGCTTTTTCAACTGCAAGAGAGCAGAGTCTCTGCACATCAACTGCCACAGAGAGCCTACTGACAATGCCCCGTGCCATCTTGGCTGAAACTCCATCAACAGGACCCACCTCCGTTTCTAACTTGGCTTTGGCATCTCTAACCAATTCATGGAGTTCATTGAATCTTGAAGTCCCATCAAGAAGCCTGCAACTCAAGAATATCCTATGGCATAGAATATCAACACGGCGAGCATCCTTAGCTATAATTAACTGCCTCTTCCAGCATCTGCCACAACAACTGATGTAAGATGCATAACAATGGCATTTAAATGTTTTAAATCTAGCAATTAACTGCTCTATCACTTGCGTTATATGTTTACATAAGAGACTTAGGTTAAAAGCTAATGAATTTAGTGTCAGTCGCTTGAGAACTAAAGTAGTCTATCATGAAGATAACTTGAAGTAATTCATTAATTCTATTTGCAGGGACCACTAGTCGCGTACTTGGAACAATGTAGATGGTAAGTAAAGATTTTGGGTTAAAATTTTCAATTTGATTATGTTAAATGTAGATAGCTTACCCGAGCATTCCTGAAACTTTGCCACAAGAAGCACAACAGTAGCTACCATCTAACTGCATCATCTGCCCCAAATCAACAACTCCCACCTTACCACGTTGGAGAGCACATTCAATGTGGCAAGATAAGCCACAAGCATCCCCCACCCCAGATTCAGAAGTGCATTCCAACCAAAGACTCGGGTCCTTATTGTCATCAAATAGATGACATATGCAACAAGAGCATCTTTTGCAAAATGAGTCATCTGCCGAAAGAGTAGCACGACATGCCGAGTTTTTACAGATCCATGAATTAGAGCATTTTAAATCAGCACAAGTGTCTGGGCTTGGAGGAATACGAACAGGGTTTTCTCCCTTCCTCAGTTGTTTCCTGGACAGAGGATGCTGATCCTTGGGACTTGAATATGATTTCTTGAGTTCATGAGTCTTTGAGGTTTTCCTATTGGCCTTAGGCAGTTGTTCGGACATTTTGAGTCTTTATAAAAGTTTATTGCCTCTGTACCTAATAATCTAATTCAGAACTGATATGCATATTGAGGTGTTTTACAAGAATCCTTTAAGCAATTCTGTATAGCATCAGGCATCATCAGGAAGAGCACTTTCTTCCCTTTGCTTCGTAAACAGGATGAACCTATTCAGCACCAGAAACAATATAAAAAAATTGTCAGAACTAAGAAAGAAATGGAGTAAAGTTGAAAATACACATTAATTCACTTTGAGACGCAATTTTATATTACATGTCCCAACATTAGTACCACATAAATTTTATATACACTTCTACCAATTTGAATTCTGTTATCCATCACCAGTTAGGATGTTGTTTCCATGAATATTAAAAAGTATATGTTTCTGTTCTTTCGTTAGTTACCAAAGTGATCCCCAATCATAAACCTCGAGTTGTTGTCAATAAATGACAACATTATCTTTGTGCGTTTTCTTGAACACTATACAAACTGAAAAGAAATAACACTTGACATGACAAATTTTCATCAATATTCTCAACAAAGCACAAGTTCACCCATGAATGGGACTCCGCGACATTACCAAATATGAGAATTATTCTAGAGTGTCATGCAATGCAACAGAAATTTATCCACTAGCGTCACATCTGAAATAGGTGGCCACAAAACTAAAGTTTACAGAAAACATTCTTCAGCTTACAAATCGACTTCAACATCTTGTTCAACAAACTCATCAACTGCAA
This sequence comes from Galeopsis tetrahit, assembly GCA_963675135.1. Classification (NCBI taxonomy): domain Eukaryota; kingdom Viridiplantae; phylum Streptophyta; class Magnoliopsida; order Lamiales; family Lamiaceae; genus Galeopsis; species Galeopsis tetrahit. Next base: position 40,898,939 of record OY776131.1, read on the forward strand.
GGAGAGAACATAACTCTATATAATGGAGAATGCATATCTTTCTATAATCTGGTTTAGTTACACAAATATACTACTCCATAACACATTGTATTGAAGATCATAAGGGCAGAATCATTATTCCGAACAAACAATTCCTAAAACCATTTCAATAAAATTTCACAGTCATTGTGAGACTTTGTCTCTTAAAAAAATGTACGCGTAAAACCCAAATCAGAAACCCTAGGAGATTTACTTCAATAATAGAAAAACAATTCACCATTAACAGAGATTTGGCGGCGTTGCTACGGCCTTGAGAACTCGCAGGAGGAAAATTCCAGCCAGCATTTCATCCAAGATTGATCGTTAAGCTCGATGGCTGAAGAGTTCTTGTGCGAATTAACGTGCTCCGCAATCGTTAGAGGTGTTTTTGGTTTAAATTAATTAGAGAAAAAATGAATTTCGTTGGGGCGCATCTACTAACTTATTTTAGAGCATCTCAATGGATGTGTCCATCCAACAAACTTCTCTCCTCCACATCACCATTTTATCAAATATTTTATTTACAAATAAATGTTCACAATGGTAATCCATCCATAGCTAGATTCCACAAAAAATAAAACTATAAAAAATGTTTAAAAGTTTCAAATCTTCTCTCTCATTACTCCACGTGGGCCTACATTTTTATTTTTATAATATAAAAGAAAGGAAAAAAAATGTACCCTCCTCGGTTAATGGGTGTCCAAAACTTTGGACAAATTACTCTCTCTCTCCACCCATGAATTTAGCCACAATGGTTATGGACGTCCATCCAACCATTGAACACCCCTATGGACAATCATTGGAGGTGCTCTTAGTGAGTAAAGTGTAATTTGGATAGTTTATGTAGAGTGTATTTACTAATCATGATATTTACTGAGGATGGGCTTATTGGGAAGGTGTAATTTAACAAATCTAAAGGTGCAAACAATAGTATCCTTAACTATATCATGCTTGCTTTGCTTTTTTTAATGAGCCAACTTTTTGTGTGCAACTGTAGTTGGATTTTAAGTAATTTTAATTTATTATCAATTGTTTAATTAAATTTTGTATCCATGACATTAGATTCGAGTAAAAAATGTGGCTCAATTTCACTACTGTATCATATAATTGAGTACACACAAATGTAACTACTTAAAAAGTTTAGGGATTTTTTTTATGAATCTTAAATATTAAATAAAAGATTAATTTCTTATAGGGATTTTGATGGTGTGCTCTCGATCAAAGCTATTAAACTTTAAATTGTTGATATTTTAAGAATTTATGGTTTAATTAGCAAAAAAAATTCAATTGATTTTGATAATGCTAGTGTTAATAATGATAGTATCGAGCAACTTCGTAATGTGTGTCAACCGTATGTTGGTGGAATTTTTTTTCATATTAGATGCATGTGTCATATTTTAAATTTTCAAGATGATTTAAATGCTTTGAGAATGCATATTGCTCCTATTAAAAATGTTAGGAGTATTACTTATTTGACGAGGCGTAGTAGTTTGATGAAAAAATGAAATTTTTTTTTGTAGAAGTAGGAATGTGCATCCAAAAAAAAAATCTTTTGATGTGTCAACACGGTGGAATTCTACTTATAAATTGTTAAAATAGTCGGTTGATTATAAATAAACTTTATGTGATTTTTTTGAAAAAGAAAATTGTGGTTTTGGTTTACTTTCTCAAGATTGGAATCATGGCATAATTGAAAACTTTTAATAATGCTAATTTTGCTATGTCTAAAGTTTACGAACCTACTTCCCATTTGACACTTGAACATTGTCTAAAAATTATCGGAGTTTTAGCACGTTACAAAAACGATCCACAATTACATCTTGCTATTGCTCCTATGTTGAAAAAATTGGTAAAATATTTTGATAGAATTCCCCCATATTTTTAGTTGCTAAAGTTTTTTATTCTAAATATAAGTTAGATGGTGTTCAAGCTATGTTAAACTTGTATTATAAAAAATTATATACTATTGCCGAATATCCGAATGATCAACCGGACACCAAACAATTCATATTTGAAGTTAAACAACTTACATTATCATTAATTAAGGAGTATATGGATACACATAGTTTATCCACTTCTAGTTCTAGTGCTAGCTATTTTTTACGTACAAAATGAAAATGTAGACAATATGGATGATGTTGATAGCTTTCTTTTTTAACGTGATTGTAAAAGATCAAAATTTACATATACTCAAGAGTATGAAAGCTATGAAAGGAATTCGTCAATGGAAAATATGGAAGGAGACTTTGACATACTAAGGTGTTGGTCAACGGTGACTCAAGTATTTCCGACAATGTCAATGCTTGTAAGAGAAATTTTAGCGGTTCCCGCTTCAGCCGTTGTCGTTGAGCAAGCTTTTAGTGTAGGAGGTTGTACTTTGGATGCAATGAGATCCAATGTGACCGTTGAAAACGTAGAGAACCAATGCTTACTTGATGATTGGATAAAAGCCGAAAAAAAAGAGCTCAATCGTTAGAAGAGGATAATGAAGAAGACGATGAATGTACCTCTACAGACGGAAGTGAAGAATGAAGAATCGAGTCATCATTCAACAACAATGTTAACAAAGGTAAGTTTAGGGTAAGAGAACTACGTGAACTTTGATTCCAATTTTCAACATGTTGGTCCGTTGAATTTGAATACGTAGGCAACTTAATTTTAAATTTTTGAACTTAGAATTTCTAAGTTTAATTTTTAAAATTAAGCTTGAGTAAAATTTCTTTTAACACCCCCTCCCCTCCCCTTCTAAAAAATTGTAATTTATTTTGTAAGTTTATAGTTGTAGACTTGTAGTAGCTTGTAAGTTGTAAGTTTTAAATTTATATAACATTTATTTTTTTTGTAATTTTGTAAGTTGTAATTTGTATTCTTGTAGTCTTGTAAGTTGTAAGGAATTAGAAAATGAGGCGTGAGACTTATAAATTAATTGGTTCAAAGAAGAATTCGTCTTATGCAATGAGAATCGTGAGATGATCTTGTAAGTTGTAATTTGTATTCTTGTAGTCTTGTAAGCTGCAAGGAATTAGAAAATGAGGAAGTGTGGTTGCGCGAGACTTATAAATTAATTAGTTTAAAGAAGGATTCGTCTTACGTAATGAAAATTGTGAGATGATCTCACACAAGTTTTTATCTTGAAACTTTATGAAAAAAATTACTTAAACAAGCTGATACGTGAAATTGTTCATAACCCGTTTCACTTTTAATTTAGATTGCACGCTTTCATTAAATTGGTACATTAGTGTATCTTTATGCTTAATATTAATAGGATTACTTGTTATGATGGTAACCCAAACTTTAAAACAAAAAATGAGTATAATAAATTATTGATTAAAAAAATTAACGGTATTACATCTCATTACTAAATCATTTTATTTGGATGCCTACAAAATATTATTTCCTCCATCCATGAAATGTAGTCTCATTTGTCTTATATTTTTTGTCCATCAAATGTAGTCTCATACACTTTATGAAAACTACTTCCTCCGTCCGTCTATAAGCTTCCCATTTTACCATTTTGGTCCGTCCGCCAATAAGCTTCACATACTTTTTTTGGTAAGTAGTTTTTCTTAAACTTCACTTTATATCTTACTTTTTCTCTCTATCTCTCTCCTCTCTCAATCACATCACTTGTACTATATCTATTATTTAATCACTTTTCTTAATCTCTGTGTCAAAAAGTAGCGTGAAACTTATAGGCAGACGGAGGGAGTATCACCTTTCAACCATCACTTAATTACTCAATTTGCATCAACTTTATTCACAAACAATCATTTTACTTACAATAGACCCCACAATACCCTATAATACCCCTACTTTATCTACATTTTCCTTAAAACTTGTGCCCCACCCCAATGAGATTATATTTGGTGGATGGAGGGAGTATTTTGCCTAAAAAGTAGGACAATAAAAGATAGATCATATAAAAGAAAAGAAAACCTAGGACCATAAGTTCACAGGTCGAGCCAGAGGCCGGAGTGCCATTAAAACCTTGCCTGGGAAAACCCTCCTTAGAGATAAAACCCAGGTCAAGGAAAAAGGTACACTCCTCTAAAAGTCAATGTCTATAGAAAACAGTATGTAATTATAAATCATTATGCAGAAATGAGAGTAAAAAATCAGGGGGGTAGCCTCTCCATACACAATCAAGGCCAGTCTTGGCCACAACATCCGCCGCCTGGTTGGCCTCTCTGAAGACGTGTGAGTATTTGATGTGCATGTCATGCGTAAGATGGTGGATCTGACTCCAAAGGCCTTGCAGACGCCAAGGAATAGAGGGATTGATGCTCATAAAAGTGTCAATCGTGAGTGTCGAGTCCGACTCAATCCAAAGGAAGTGCCATCCCTGATCATGTGCATACTTGATGGCCATAAGTACCGCTGCCAACTCAGCCTCAAGAGGGAGGCCCCAACCCACCTTAGTAGCGACCGCAGCCACGAAAAAACCCCTGAAGATCCTGAAGACCGCCCCCGCATGTAGACTACCCGGGGAAGAAGAGGCACTACCGTTCGTGTTAACCTTGTACCAACCTAGATCAGGCGGCAACCAAATCACAGATGAATCGTGTCTCGTTGGCCTGTATCTACTCGAAAAACCAAGAGCCCTATCAATTAGTAGATCCCGAACCGCCTAAAAAGTAGGAATATTTCCACAAAAAAGGAATACTCCCTCCGTCCGACTATAAGCTTCCCATTTTACCATTTTGGTCCGTCCGCCTATAAGCTTCCCATACTTTTTTTGGTAAATACTTTTTCTTACACTTCACATCATACTTTTTCTCTCTATCTCTCTCCTCTCTCAATCACATCACTTGTATTATATCTATTATTTAATCACTTTTCTTAATCTTTGTATCAAAAAGTAACGTAAAACTTATCGACGGACGGAGGGAGTATTTGATTAACTAAAAAAAATACATGAACTACTCCCTCCGCCCCACAAAGATAACTATATATTCCTTTTCTGAATGTCTCAAATTATAGCTACATTTTCTCTTTTACTTTAGTATTAAATGTTTTATTGTCAATTTTACCCCTAATTAATAAGAGTAATTAAGGATTGACAGATTTTGAAGTTTGAGATTTCAAGGGCAAAATTGATACATTAGTTAAAATTAACTATATTTATTGACTTTTCTTAATTTGTGTGTAAAGTCAAATGTAGCTATATTTGTAGGATGCTGGGAGTAATGTTGTAGCTAGCCATACGAGTCACGTCCTTTTAGTATGCAACACTACTTACAAATATTTAAAAATATCTCATAATTTGATAATTTTCGTTTTGACAATGGAATTCACTACTATTTAATAATGAAAGAAGATTATCCTTTTAGGACATTTAATGCAAAATTTCCAATCAAGATGTGAGTGGTATCCCATCAAGATTAATTTAAAAAAATTAAGAAATTGGATTATCCAATAAATACAAAAAGTCAAATGATATTGCAACTTTTTCTAGTATTATTTTTGTTTTATGCATACATAATACCTAGGTACATGTATTGTTATCTTAATTATTTTTGTAGCAGTTATGTCCGACTGATTCATGGTGGGGATTGTGCGGCCACTAGTTTTAACTAATTTATGTCCCCTCCTTTTCAATATATCCAATAAAAGAGTCAAATTACGGAACACAAGTTGTACCATGAACCATATGTGACCTTAATTTTATTTTAATCACCAAATTTTCAATCAATCAATTTATTTAAAAACAGTTTATGTACAAAATAATACTCTGTAGTATATTTATTTATGTGAACGTATTTTCTTATATACGCTAATTACAATGACTTAAATAACGATGTTTTAATCAATTTTTTTGGCACAAGAAATATGTCTAGGAATGTATTATTTCATTATTTGTTGTGCTTAAAGGTTGACCAATATATAATAAGAGTATGTATTTATGTCACGTAAACCTGTACCTAACCCAACTCCAATTATTGTTATGGAGTAGTATTTTATTGTGAAATATTGTTTGATTTTGTACTTTAATATTATCTGTAAAGTAGTAATAATTTCTTACTATAAAATGTATTTATGAGATACTAATATAAAATGAATTTATATTTTACAAAAAAAAAAAAAAACCTCAAATTGATCAGTTCTGATTGTATGTATAGTTCAAAATGATACATTATCTAATATTTTATTGTATCAGTAAATATCTGATGCCTACAATATAATGTCATCTCTTAATACTCTCTAAAACCACATCAATTATGTCTATTTTTTCTTTTGAAATATTCACATAAACTGTTTTTTTTAAATATGTACACCCTCACACTTACTTTATTGTAATATTTACTTTATCTATTGTATATATTATATCTTACGGATTATTTACTTTAATCTAAGGATGAAGACTATGCAGAATATGATCCCTAATTTCAGCAAGATAAATAATACTTCGATGTTGGTTAAAATAATAGAATACCTTAAACAACTTTAAGTTCGAATCCACATGATGAGCATGTTGACATTAAATGCATTAACAATTTCAGATGTCTATGATGGAAATGGGATGAAAGTCATGAACATGAATACCATCAACCATGTTTTTGTGCGACTAGTCATTCCTCCAGCCTCCGCTTTTATGCTTGTCTCGTAGGTTAATCCAGACGACTGTTTGTCAAACATGACTTCTATATCGAATTGTCAAAATTTATACCGTGGAAGACATATCAGTAACATTAACATGGTTGTCTCTTGAATCCCCACGTTCATACAAAATGACGGTCATATCTAAAGAGGAATCGAGTGAATTTTGAATACCATATTGGTAGAAGATAATAATGGTATATTTAATATATTAAAATAGGTAAAGTCTAGTATGCACTCGAGTGCATGCTGTGCACCCTAGTCCATGTGCACTTTTCAGTTTACTGACTTACACTTTTTGGTAAATGGTGTTGCACTTTTCAATTATTACTTATACAGTTTAATAATTGAAAAATGCAACATCATTTACCAAAAAGTGTAAGTCAGTAACTGAAAAGTGCAACATTGACTAGGGTGCACAACATGCACTCGAGTCCATATCAGACCAACCCATTAAAATAATAACTATATTGAAAAGGAGAGTCATGTTATTGTGAATTGAGGAGGCAAGAAAAGAGGATATGCTTCATTTACTCTTCACATGGAATGAATAATAGTATATGGTTTTCTTGCGGACAAATCAAAAGCATAGCTCTGTTAATTAAACTTATAAACGTAACTATTGTGTTATGTTTTTTCTTTTCTTTTATATAATATAATATAAATATTATATGAAATCATTTCTCAGTACATGATCATACTGCGTGATATAAGAATTATGCTTCAAAGTAGTAAAATATAATAATTCTGAGTAATATACATATTCGATTTATGTATGACTTTCATCTTTAATTTTAAAAGTTATTGTTGATGGAGTATATGAATTGTTTGTTTAGTTTTTAATTTTTTTAGTATTATCATGCCCCACAATCACGTATTCGAATACAAATAAGAGATTTATTTTTTTAAGTAATAAAGAACTAAATATGAACAAGAAATGAGAAAAAAGTGGCTCCTATTTTTTTTTTGAAGGAGCTCATATTTTAAACTTTGGCCCGGGACATAATACTTAAGATTTTGTTTTCTTCAGATTTACACAAAATTGCATTACTTATACTGTTTTACAATTAATTCAATTTATAATTATTTTATTTTATGCATAAAAATTTAAAACATTTTTTTTTAATCTATGTGTTATTTTGATGTCCAAACATTCTTGGGACAAATGGGGTATATTTTTACGTTTTTTATTTTACATATTTTCAATTTTTCCAATTGCTTTGTTTCATTCCTTACCATTTTTTCAATCTCAGCTTCTCTCTTTTATACTAAAATCAAACCACTTATTTTAAATCACCTGCGTGAATTAACAATAAATCTCATATTTGTATTCTCATAGATATTTTTAAATCAATACTCCGTATCAGTGAACATTTTTAAATAAATACGGAGTATAGTATTAATCTTTTTTTCTTGTAAAATTAACAAGAGTAAATTAGAATATACTACTCCCTCCATCCACCAAATGTAGTCCCATGGAGGAGGGGCACACGTTTTAAGAAAAATGTAGATAAAATAGATAAAGTAAGGGTATTATAGGGTATTGTGGGGTCCATTCTGAATAAATTGATTATTTGTGAATAAAGTTGATGGCAAATTGAGTAATTAAGTGATGGTTAAAGGGTAATAGTTTCCATAAAATGTATAAGACTACATCTGGTGGATAAAGAATATAAGACAAATGAGACTATTTTTTGTGAACGGAGTAGTATTTTCTATGAATATACTCCGTTGAGTATCCGAGATACACAACAACATGAATAACCACTAATCACAATTGGAAGATTGTGTACTTCATTTAATGGCACAATTTTATTTTATTTTTGGAAATAAAATGGCACAAATCCATCACATTTTACATTTATTATTTGTAAGAAATTAACTTCTCAAATTAGATTCACCATTTAAACATTTTAAAATTACATCATATATTATTATTCTATTTTATTATTTAAAAGACTTTAAAACATTTTATTTTATCTCATTTAATATTACGGAGTACTAATGAATAATTTCCACTAAACTCAAATGATGTACTCTCTCGGTTCAACAACTTTTTGTACACTTACCTTATTTATCCGTTCCACAATTGTTTGCACACCCATAAAAAGAAACTCTCCCATAAACACCACCCTCACAATATTCACATATTTACACAAAATGTCATTACTTTTACTCTCTTTCCAATCATTTTTTTACTTTATTTTTATAATTTTACAAAATTACCCTTCAACACTTCATTCATCATACATTTTTTTTAAAAAGTGAGTTCATTTTGTAGTGCAAAACACTTATGGGATGGATGAGGTATCTAAAATGAGAAAGTAGAGGGCTTGAATATGAGGTGCCATCTACACATATACATCAAATTTCAGATCATAGACCTAATTTTTGTTTAGACGTAATGACCATTATGTCCTTCAGAATGAACCAAAAGTTCCATTCAAGTATGAGCAAGAAGCAAACAACCCCCATGAATTGACTAAAGAGTCCTCATACACCAGAAATGTTGTGTACCTTTTTACTACTTTTTCTTGTCAATCCCTCTCACTTTTTCACTTTTTATCCCCTACCCCTCTGCCAACTGAAAGAGACAGTAAAAAATATCCACCGGTTCATAAACTCCCCAAACTCAGCTCCCCAATTTACTATTTCAACCCTTCCCAATATTTACTCCACAATCAATCTCAACCGTCGATTTCATTCTCATCGCCTCCGTTGAAAGAGTCTCGATATTTTCAAAGCACTTCCTCGAAACGACCATTATCTCGTCAGATTATCGTGAACTACTAAATTATCCTTCCGTGAATGCGCGGGACCAAATAATTTTATTGTGAGTTTCGAAATATTTCATGCATGTAATTTTCTATATATTTTTGTTTTGGAGAGAAATTTTACATAAGCTTAAATACAAATTAATTCGTCAACTATCATGTGATACAAATTAATATACTAAAAAACGATAAAAATAAAATACGTAATTGCGCCAATTTTTAATTTTTTTTAGAAAAATAAAACATTTTTGATTAGGGTGAACGCGGGTGCTTTGCGCGTGGTGGAGGAAGAAGGCGTAGCAAGTAGCAGGAGAGAGAGAGAGAGAGAGAGAGAGAGCTACGTGACAAGCAACACATTAACCAAAAAGGTAAAATTAAACAAGCAAAAAATAGAGTCTAGAGAGAGAGAGACTATGAATGGACCTGCTTTTTTATGTTGCAGGCATCCATGGCAGAAAGCACAAGGTAGCTAGAAGACTACAGTTATTTCATCTAGTAGCAGTATTACACTAGAAATAAGAAAAAAAAAAAAATACTAGATCAACTTCCACAATTTAATTTTACCCTTTTACCTGGATAATTAACAGTACTAATGGATTTTCCGTGTTCTTGAGAAGAGTATATGCATACATGCGCCCAAGTATAATATGTTGTTGGGATTTTCTGCATTTTGGGGATTTCGTTGTTAGATGAAGGGGATGCTCTTACCCTTTGATTTTGAGGGGAAGGGGGTGTTCGGTACTTCGCCGGCGTATATTTCCGGCAAAAATTGGAGTGAGAGTTTTGGTGAGCCTACATCTGTCCTGGATTCTAGAATTCCTAGCTCTTCCTCAACCCTGTCTTCATCTCTCGGCGGCGGCGGTGCAGCCTCTACAGACACGGCTGGCCTCACGGCGGTCTCTCCCAAATGGCACCAAGACTCCACTACTGCCACCAGCTTCACCTGTGGAGGAGCTGATTCAGGCCTCCTTCCAGTTCCGCCGTCTCTGGAGAAATGTGTTATGGAGGAGGATTGGGAGAACGTGCTGTCGGATTCTGCCGCTGCGTCTCCGAACCAGGACCAGTCTATTTTCCGGTGGATCATGAGGGATGTTGAAGACCCTTCAATGGGAGGTCTCAACAAGATGGGCGGCGGCGGCGGTTCCGTCGCCTCGGAGTTTGAATTCGGTGGTGGATTTGGGGTTATGGATCAGGCTTTTGTTGGCGACCATAATTTCATCTCCAACAACAGATCCACTGCAGATAAGATTGATTTCGCTTCGAATACAGTCTATTCTTGTCCAGTTTCTACTAACATTGATTCTTCCCCAGAAATTAAGCCATGGATTCTCAATCCACAGCTTGTGATGAACCAGCACCACACTCACAACCCATCTTTTTTCTTGCCATTTTCATACACACAACAGCAAGAACAGAGTGTTTTCGTCCCTCCTCCGGCGAAGAGGCTCAACTCCGGCGGCCAGATCCCAGCTCATTATCTCCACCAAAGGCCAACCGGGCCCGGCGGTGGCGATGAAATACAGCAGGCAATAATCGAGCAGCTATACAAGGCGGCAGAGTTGCTTCAGACAGGGAATCCGGTACTCGCGCAAGGGATATTGGCGCGGCTCAATCACTACCTCTCTCCCATAGGTAAGCCTTTTGATAGGGCTGCTTTTTACTGCAAGGAGGCAATGCAATTGCTCCTCCACACTAATCACCAATCTGCTGCTAATACTTCACCGTTTAGTCTCATTCTCAAGATTGGTGCATATAAGTCTTTCTCTGAGATATCACCTCTCATACAATTTGCCAATTTTACTTGCAATCAAGCTCTTCTTGAAGTCTTGGAAGGGTTTGATAGAATTCATATTGTCGATTTCGATATTGGGTATGGAGGGCAGTGGGCTTCTCTGATGCAGGAGCTTGCATTGAGGACTGGAGGTCCACCATTGCTCAAGATAACTGCACTTGCCTCTCCCTCCACACATGATCAGTTAGAGCTTAGCTTGACTCGAGATAATCTAATCCATTTTGCTAATGAAATCAATATTGGGTTTGACTTTGAGGTTATAAGCACTGATTCTTTGAATTCGGCTTCTTGGTCTCTGCCTTTCCATGCACTGGAGAATGAAGCAGTAGCGGTGAATCTACCAATTGGCTGTCTTACCACTTATCAGTTACCAATGCCATTGGTTCTTCGATTTGTTAAGCAACTTTCACCAAGAATTGTTGTTTCTGTGGATAGAGGATGTGATAGGACTGATCTTCCATTTGCTAATCATATCATTCATGCCCTTCATTCGTATTCGAACTTGCTTGAATCACTTGATGCTGTTAATTTGAATATGGATGCCCTTCAAAAGATTGAAAAGTTCTTGCTTCAGCCTGGAATAGAAAAGATTGTGATGGGTCGTTTTCAAACTCCCGAAAAGTCACAGCATTGGAGGTCTCTTTTCTTGTCTTCTGGGTTCTCCCCGGTTATGTTTAGCAATTTTACCGAATCTCAAGCTGAGTGTGTGGTGAAAAGAACTCCTGTTCGAGGATTCCAGGTTGAGAAGAGGCAATCTTCTCTTGTTCTTTGCTGGCAAAGAAAGGAGCTGATCTCTGTTTCGGTATGGAGATGCTGAACTTTGGTGGAATTCGCAACTCGACCTTATCAACAAGGTGCTTAAATGACAGTCATAACTCACTGCTTTATGAACTCTATGAATTTTCATGTTGAATATTTAATCCTTTGCGAATTTTCCATCTGCTTTTAGGCATATTGTTTCCAACTTTCATTAGGATTAGGCGCACTTTAGTACTGGATATTCTAAGTATCACTCTTTTGTTGCTTTTGTATGGGTTCCAATTGTGTTTGTAACCATATACTGGAATATTGCCGGACCAGGAATGGGAAAAACAAATGAATATTAACCCCCTTTAACTTATTTGTGGATTTGTGTTTGTGCATTCTATTATGTTCATTGGTATTTGCTATGTAAGGCTTGGTGCTTTGACAACATATGTGCCTCGTCTTAAGTCAAAGCTCTTGCTGTTTGCTATTAATTATCTTCCATTGCGTTATGCTCATTAGATTATCACCACCAGGTCTTTGTTCTCTGTCTGATAAATTCATAGAATTTTGTTTTTATCTGGGAAATCGATGATTATTGTGGGAATGCTAGGATACTTGCGTAAATCCAGAATTTGTCATTTCTATATTGATTCCTTTTCATGAATGAAATGATATGATTTTAGATTTTCCCTTTTTTTGTTCTAAATTCATTGCATATCTGTTTGCTTCTTTATTCATATTTAATTTATGCATCTTAACGAGACTCCTACTATCATGTAGAATTACTTGTGATTAATCCTCCATTTTGAGCATCTACAATGATCCAAAGTTATCATATTAAATTACTTGTAACATAAACTCAAGATGTTACTGAGCTCAATATACTGCTTACCGGATGCTGTAGGCAATATATAAACTGTGCTTCCTTTTAGGACTAGTATAGCTTGCAAGATAATAGAGGCATTGCTTAGGATTTGTTGATTTTGTTCTAAGTCGGTTGATATTGTGTTTTGTAAGTATAATATATTCTGTACATATAGGTTTATACTTAAGTGATCTTTGATATGTAGGATGATTTCTCTTGCACATAATCACGTTGACTTCATATCAAAACTCTACATACATGACGACGATGAGTTCAAACATGAAATTGAAACACACAGTTATATCTAGGACTAGAAGTTGTTAATAGAGTTTGCAAACACACGTGTGGAAGTAATTCGAAGCTTGTAATGGTGACGAACATCATAGGGATTTTAGGTCCTAAATGTAGATGTTGGAGTGAATCTTGTTAATAAATGATGCATTTGTGTTTTCCATTATTTTGGTGGCATTTGTTCTTGCATTTGCATTATACATGCTACTTACTTAACTAGTTTCTTCTTGTTAGGTAATGATTATTGGTGTGTATTTTCTAAGTGTTTTCATGTGACTTTACATGCCAACACACTTGTACTATATAATGCATTGAACTTGCTGCTGTTAAGGCTAATTGTTTTTTGTAAAAGTCTGTCTTTATCAAATCACATGGCCCTTTGTACTAATTGCACCATCACTTCATTATTTTAAAACATTATCTTTCCATATGTGCATTATATTAATTCTTTTAACAAAATGATAATTGTGTTGATTATATTTTTATATATAGCAATATGTTTTCATTTTTCATATTTAGTGTTTTACTTTGTATTGCATAAAATATTAAAATATCAAATTGACATGTATTAAAAATTATAATATCAAATCGACATGTATTAAAAATTTTGAAATATTAAAAGAAATGCGAAAATCGGAACAGTACTTTTGATATGCTTCATGTATTTATATAATAGCTTCACGTCTATTACGTGGTGCATGTAATAATAGGAGATGAAGTACTACTACTACTTCTAATAAAAAGAAAAAGGTGCATTTTCTGTGGTTAAATACCGTTCAATTTTAATATTTTCATTTTTTGAGAAGCAAATTAATCGCGTGTCTTTCTCTACGCCCATTTTAAAAGGTCAATTTTTATGAAATGAATCTACAAATAAACCCCTCTATTTATCATTTTGGTAATATTTTATTTTAATAATTTTGACAATCCATATAAATTCATATAATTTTTTTGGAAATAAAATTGCATTACTAACCATCAAGACATGAATTGAGAAGACTATCCACAAAATTTGTAGGCATATGATTTTGTTCCTAGTAAAATTATGTATCAATTTGTTGGTATTGCGTGAGACATACGAAAGATATAACCTCATCCGTTACTTGCTTAGCATCCCGTCTCCATCAAAATTGCTTCCCTAGCTTGCAAGTATTTTTTATTTTATTTTTTAAGGAAAAACGTAATCAATTATTGATTGAAATAAATATTAACATATCAGAATTTAAATATTGATTTAGTTAAAGATATTTTCCCCGTCCCTTTTTTTAATAAAATATTATGAAATTTAATTTGAGAGTTATTTATTAATATTAAAATAAATTAATAAACTAGAGAAATAAAATAATGACATATAATGTAATTTTGAGATGTTTGAAGGGTTTATTTTTTAAAGTAAAAAAATATTTTATTACCAAATTATGAAATGATGCATCTAATTTAGAACATATATTTTAGACAAATGATGCATAAAAAATGGGATGGGTAGAGTAATAAATTACTCCATTTTATAAGCATTAAAAATATCATTATAAATATGTGTCTAAAATCTTTTAGAATATTAAAATGTACACATTAATATTGATTGTTTATGTTAATTTTTAATATTAATAATAAATGGTGTATTTAAATAATTAAAAATTCAAATATATCAATGATATTTTTTCACAAAACATACATATATTAATGCTTTTAATTAATTATTTGTATATATAATGTATTATTAATATTGATTCATTTTGAAAGGTTAATTATATTGGATCTTAAGAACAATTATGCTAGTATTTTTTTATAAATAATTGAATCTCGAGTTGTTAATTACCTTATTTTCAATAAAATCTTTACACATATGAAGTACTCCTATTTTTAATTAATAAATACAGTATATTAATTAGAAAAAAACCGCGTAATGGCTATTTCAGATTTTATTTGGAGGAGGGGTCTACTTGTAAATAATGAAACTTTTGAGGACAAATATTGTAATTTAAGCGTGACAGACTGACACAGTATGTACCCGCTTACTCAAATCCTTGTAAGTAAACTTTACACTTTTAAGCAAATCCTTGTACATTAATGGACCCCACTGCAATTTCATCATCTTATTCTTTTCATTACCTCATCATTCTATTTCTATTTGTGTTGTTTGTGAACAGGGGCGGATGCACACTATAGGGGAGGAGGGCCATGGCCCCCCCTGATTTTTATCGTTGAAGTAGTATTAGTATAGATTTTTATTTTTATTTTATTTATTGGCCCCCCTAAATAGTTTATGTTGTTAAGTCTGTTATGAGCTTTTGCTTTGAAATAATTAAAGCCAGATCCATCCCATTTCATTATCTAATCGTTTAGTTCACTTTCTTACAAATTTAAAAATTCACGCTACTCTAACTCATGCAATATTCACTAAGTTTGTAATTTTAATTTGTATTTATATATTATTTATTTTATTTTATTATTTTGATTTATTCTCCAAATCTTTATTTCATAATTAATGTGTAATTTAAAGTTAATCCTCCAATTATTAATTGATTATTTTTAGAATTTGTTTTTTAGGTTGAACATAAATTTGCTTATAAATGATTTTCGTGAAATGAAAGAATTAAATACGTTTTAAATTCTAACCGATTTTAAATTTAATGTTATATTTTAAATTTTTTATTATAATTAATACTCCTTTGTCCACCAAAAGTGTGTTCACTTTTTTATACATATTTAAAAAAAAAAATCATATTTTAATTATAAAAAAAGAATATTGTTGATAGATATTCAATCTTGTTAATAAACTAGAAAAAATACTCAAAAGTTAACTATTTAAATAAAATAATCATATTTTTTATGAACCTAAAAATAGAACTAAGCACACTTTTGAGAAGTGTATAATTAGAATTTAGTTAGTACTGTTGGCCCCCCTCAACTCCTCGTTCTGGGTCCGCCCCTGTTTGTGAATTGTGATCGAAGAATTAATATATTACTTTCATTATATATTATGCATAAAATCATCATCACATTAAATTTCTCTACCTTATTATGAAATGATTGACGGATGATAAACATCACCTATTCCAAAATTCACACTAAATAAATGCATTAGACAAGTCTTGAGTTTGTCAAAAAAAAAAAAAAAAGTATAAACGAGAAATTTAAATGTGTGATCTTCAATCAAATAACTTTAACATATATTTTATATGTAAATAATCAATATTCATTAAAACTTGTAAAAATGAATTCAATGGAAGTGCATTGTTTTATATTTGAAATTTTAATGAACCTGTCGGTCAAAAAAAAAAAAAAAAAAACAATTTTATGCTATATCATTTAAAAAAAGTTAAATAATTTTTTATTCAATTGAAATTACTTCAAAATCGATTGAATGTCCACCTCAAATCTAAACTATGCATGAGGAAGGTGGGAGATAGAAAAGAGGGAGACTGAGTCAAACTCTAATATTATCCTTTTTTGTACCCTACTTAAGGCATTGTAAAACAGTTAAACACCATGTTTTAATGTGTGGTGAAGAGTAGTAATATATATTA
The DNA here is from genome assembly GCA_963675135.1 of Galeopsis tetrahit. NCBI lineage: Eukaryota > Viridiplantae > Streptophyta > Magnoliopsida > Lamiales > Lamiaceae > Galeopsis > Galeopsis tetrahit. Next base: position 40,915,553 of record OY776131.1, read on the forward strand.
AAGCCCTCAATTAATAAACCGACTCCAATTATCTATATATAGTCCATATATACACTAAAAAAAAAGCAGCACACTTTTCATACAATTTTCTTGAAAAGAACAACCAACCCTTACCATTAAAAGTATGTCTAATAATTTATTCAAGAATTTGAACATCATTCTGTCAAGCACAAGACTCTAGATCTAAGTCCATGCATTTTCTATTATCTTATTACTGCACGTAACTATATATGCGGCCGCCCTACTCAGAGTTTTAATGTTACTTTTTCTATTCAATATTGAATTTATTTTAGTAGTTGTTTAGAATGTGATTTACTATTATATATTCCATTATTTATAAGTAGAAAATCATGTAGGCTTTTAATTGTGATTTATAGTATTCAATTATATCATCATGATTACATATTTTCTACTATTTTGATGATTAAAAGTCACACTTAGATCATCATGAATTTAAGTGGTTTTAGGGCATTTTCTACCAAAGGAAATGAGTTTTAAAACCCAAGACACTAGGTAACCTGTTTGGATCAAATTTTAGATTTTTAAAGGTTCGCAGGATCAAAATTCTAGCCGTCCAACTTTTGAGTTTAAAAGAGAAGTGCATGAAAATCAATATCATTCAACCTCAATATCAGTGAACACGCAGTCGCCCAAATTAGAAGAGAGCGACAGGAAGCAAATATATGTATTCGAAAATTTTCTAATGAAATTTTCTTGTTCCTTCATGTCTATTTATTTATTCAGGTTGGGGACTCTCAGTCAAACATTGAGAAGTGTGGATTGACATAGGCACGATACGGGTGGAGGGCGTGCCTCCATCACGCGACAAAAATTGTTCTTGTCAAGTAATTCCAGTCGATTAGATGTCTCCAACCAAGTAAAATACTTGAAGATATAAGAAATAACTACTCTAAGATAGTAATTCGAAAAGTAAGCAACGAGACAAATAACACACAAGAATTTAAGTGGTTCGATCAATGTGATCTACATCCACTAGACCAGACGAGTACTTCTTTGATTGACAAAGAATGTTTACACACTCATTCACTCGGAATAGGATATTTTCTCACTTCACTCGTGAACTCACACAACTTAAGGATTACAAAACGTACTACAATTCCGTCCAACCTTTACAATGTACACAAACAAGAGTTTATAAAGACCAAAGGTAGTTGCTGCTGTTAGGAATTGCTTGAGTAGTTATCAACCGTTTGCAACCGCTTGTAACTCCCCATGTGCTCTGTTATTGCCCAACTGAAATGGTAGTTATGCCCTCAAGTCGTTGTAACTATAATACAGTTAGTTAAACTAACTAACTTTCATATCAGAAGACTTGTCCATAAAGATCAGAACACTACTTAGTGTGCTGATACTCAACTCTTCTGTTCTTGTGATCAAAAGCTGACTCTGCTGATAGACTTCTACTGTGCTGACCAAGTACTATGCTGATCAAGTACCGTGCTGACCCAGTACTGTGCCGATATACTCTGATGCAATACTGTGCTGATATACTCTACTGAAGTACTGTGCTGATATACTCTGCTGAAGTAATGTGTTGATCCACTACTGTGCTGATCTGACCAACTGCGCTGAACTCTAAGCATCACCTCCTCAGCTGATTGAAAACCTTCAACTCATCTGATTTCGGCCTAAGTCATCTTACCTGATCCTATCAGCTCACTACTTTCTTAGTGTGCTGACTATGAGATTATGAGATAACACTCACAATTCTCCACCTTTAGCTCATAATCGAACTAACCTCCACAAAAAATATAAACAACAACACTATTCTCCTCAAAGAATAGCCTCCACTACTGATCTTCTGTCACAAGAACAGTAGCCTTCTCCTCAGAGGAATTAAAGCAGTCCAATAAGTCTAAGACACAAACCAAACTTCTTTTTTGGCAATGCCTTAGTGAACGCATCAGCAGAGTTCTCCTCTGTAGCAATCTTCACTAACTGGACCACCATCTTCTCTACAATATCTCTTACAAAGTACAACTTTACATCTATATGCTTAGTTCTCTCATGATACCCCTGATGCTTTGCAAGATGTATTGCACTTTGGTTATCACAGAAGACAGTCACACTTCTTTGTGATATACCAAACTCCTTCAAGATTCCTCTAAGCCACATGCTCTCCTTAACTGCCTCAGTTAAGACTACATATTCTGATTCTGTAGTAGATAATGCAACTACGGACTGATGTATTGACCTCCACGATATAGTTGTACCAAATAAGGTGAACACATAACCTGTGAAGGACTTTCTTGTGTCTACATTGGCTGCATAGTCGGCATCAACATATCCCACAAGTGCTTCTGCCTCATCTGATATCTTCTGAAATTTCAAACCCTTCTCAGCTGATCCTAGAACATATCTCATGACCCATTTAACTGTCTCCCAATGACTTAAGCCTGGATCACTCATGTATTTGCTGATTACACTCATTGCATGAGTTAAATCTGGTCTTCAACACACCATAGCATACATTAAACTCCCTACTGCACTGGCATAAGGAACCTTACTCATCTGAGCTCTTTCTTGGCTGTTCTTGGGACACATCTGATTGGATAGCTTCTGATGCTGGCCAATTGGTGTAGAAACTAACTTAGCTTAATTCATCCTGAATCTCTCTAACACATTCTTCAGATAGGTAGGTTGACTAAGCTAAATTTCTCCCTCAACTCTACTGATCTCCATCCCAAGGATCACTTTAGCTTCACCAAGATCTTTCATCTCAAACTCCCTTTTGAGAATCTCTTTCACCTGATTGATACTGTTAATAGACTCCCCAGCTATTAACATATCATCTACATACAACAGAAGATAGGTAATTGAACACCCAACTCGTCTGAAGTAAACACAATTGTCATACAAGTTTCTTGCAAAATCAGCTGAGCAAATGTACTCATCAAACCTTAAGTACCATTGTCTAGGGCTTTGTTTGAGGCCATATAGTGATTTTCTGAGTAAGCACACTTTGTCTTCTCCATCTTCTATGTCCAACCCTTCAGGTATTTTCATGTAGATCTTCTCATCTAAAGTCCCATGAAGAAATGTTGTGGTCACATCCATCTGATGCAGCTCCAGTTCATACTGAGCAACCATAGCCAACAAGTTTCTGATGCTACAATGCTTTACAACAGGAGAGAAGATTTCATTGAAGTCAATACCTTCTTTCTGTGTAAATCCTTTAGCTACAAGCCTTGCCTTGTACCTAATCTTGCCACCTCTCTGAGCCTCCACCTTCTTCTTGTAAATCCACTTACACCCAACAAGTTTCTTGTTCTTAGGCCTCTCAACAATCTCCCAAGTCTGGTTCTTGTTAAGAGATAACAGTTCTTCCTCCATAGCAACTAACCACGTCTCTTTGTCATGGCAGTTGATGGCTTCTGTGTAAGTTTTAGGCTCCATAGACTCCACCTCAAGAGCTGCACATAAAGCAAATGATACTATGTCAGCTTGACCATACCGTTGAAGTGGGTGGACTTCTCTTCTGGTTCTGTCCCTAGTCAGCTGATAGTCATGAAGCTCAGCATCACTATGAGTAGTCTCCTCCTCATCTGGATCAATCTGATCTTTAGTTAGTGTTCTGGTGTCAACATGCTCCACCTCAACCTGTGTCTCATCTGGTCTGTTGTGTGCTGCACTTGAACTTGCCTCTTCTTTCAATGGCATTCTACTTTCATCAAAAGTTACATCTCTGCTGATAATACACTTCTGCATCCCAGCTTCAAAGCACCACAACCTATACCCTTTCACTCCTGAAGGATACCCTGCGAACACACACTTCAAGGCTCGAGGCTCAAGCTTATTTTGCTTGACATGGGCATATGCTGAACAACCATAAACCTTCAAATTACTGTACTCAGCTGCATGGCCAGACCATAACTCTTCTAGGGTTTTAAAATTGCACAGCTGAGGAAGGGCTTCTGTTTATCAAATAGGCTGTTGTTGACATTGCTTCTCCCCAAAATACTTTAGGCAATCCCGAGCTGCTCAACATGCACCTGACCCTCTTAAGCAAAGTCTGGTTCATTCTCTCAACTACTCCATTCTGCTGAGGTGTACTTGGTACTGTTCTATGCCTCACTATGCCCTTCTTCTTGTAGAAAACATTGAACTCTTCTTATATGAACTCCAGCCCATTATCAGTTCTCAAATGCTTGAGCTTCTTTCCAGAGACCTTCTCAGCCTCAGTGAGCCATTCCTTGAACTTTTCAAATGCTTCTGACTTGGATTTCAGGATAGTGATCCATACCTTTCTTGAGTAGTCATCTATGATAGACATGAAGTATCTCCCACCACTTCTGGTCTGATTCTTAGCTGGTCCCCATAAATCTGAATGGACATAGTCCAAAACTCCTTTGGTAGAGTGTGAACTCTTTCCAAACTTCAATATCTTGGATTTCCCAAGAATGCAGTGCTCACACAAATCAAGCTTTGTGATCTTGTCACCACATAGCAATCCTTGCTTACTTAGCTCAAGTAGGCCCTTCTCTCCTACACGACCTAATCTTTTGTGCCACAACATTGAGTTGTCTTGCACTCTTGCCACATCTGATCTGCCAATCACTGTTCCTCCCTTAAGAAAGTAGAGATCTTGTCTTCTCTCACATTTAAGAACAGTAAGCTTACCCTTTGAAACTCTGAGCTCTCCATCTTCTGACTGGAATTTGTAGCCCATTGAATCCAGCATACCAAGAGATATCAAATTTCTCTTGAGTTCAGGAACATACCTGACCCTCTTGAGAATCCTCACTACTCCATCATACATCTTCAAGTGTACTGTACCTTCACCTTTGACTTTACAAGTGTGATCATTCCCTAACAACACAGAACCTCCATTCTGATGCTTAAATTCATGAAACCAATCTCTCCTTGGAGTCATGTGGAAAGAACACCCTGAATCTAAAATCCAATCCTGCTGTTCTTTAGTGGAAGTGATGGATAGGGACTGAGCTGACTCATAGCCTTTCTGCTCCTTATCTTATTGGGTTTGATTTGCTTGATTCTTATCAACAGGGTTCTTGGGACCAGATTTTCTCATAAGCTGTCTGTACTTGAAACAAGTACTCTTAAAGTGCCCAGGTTTGTTGCAGTGGTGGCACACTACTTCCCCTTGATTTGACACTGATGATTTTCCCTTATCAGCTCCCTTGGGTTGACTAGACCCCTTCTTGGAGACAGACTTCTTCTGACCTCCCTTGATTGCCAATCCTTCTCCACTGCTACTTTTATCTCCTTGAGATGTCTTATTATGTAGTAGCTTGGACTTGACAGCCAAGATCACATCCTCCAATGTGATTGCCTCCTTTCTACCATACAAGATGGTGTCCTTTAGGATTTCAAAGGACTTAGGAAGAGCACTCAACAAGATAAGAGTCTTATCCTCTTCTTCAAGCTTGACATCCAAATTCTCTAGATCATCATGTATCTTGTTGAACTCATCTAGCTGCTCTGTGATGGGTTTGTCATCTCCCATTCTAAAGGCATACAACTTCTGTTTCGAATAGAGTCGATTAGCAAGAGTTTTCACCATATATAAATTCTCAAGCTTATCCCAAACCTCCTTTGCTGACTTCTCTTTAGAAACCTCCCTTAAGACATTATCTCCAAGGTAGAGTAGGATCGTGCTTCGAGCTTTTTTGAGAAACTTGCTCCTTTTAGCCGCAGCTGCTGCAGTTTCTTCTGCAGTCTCTTCGGATTCTTCGAGAGCCTCGAATAATCCTTGCTGTTCAAGGAGGGACTGCATCTTGACCTTCCACAGCCCAAAATCTCCCGTGCCTGTAAACTTCTCTATGTTGTACTTGGTAGAATTCCCCATCTTAGATCTGCAACTACTTCAGTTTCCCACAGACGGCGCCAATTGTCAAGTAATTCCAGTTGATTAGACGTCTCCAACCAAGTAGAATACTTGAAGATATAAGAAAAAACTACTCTAAGATAGTAATTCAAAAAGTAAGCAACGAGACAAACAGCACACAAGAATTTAAGTGGTTCGATCAATGTGATCTACATCCACTGGACCAGACGAGTACTTCTTTGATTGATAAAGAATGTTTACACACTCATTCACTTTGAATAGGATATTTCCTCACTTCACTCGTGAACTCACACAACTCAAGGATTACAAAACGTACTACAATTCCGTCCAACCTTTACAATGTACACAAACAAGAGTTTATAAAGACCAAAGGTAGTTGCTGCTGTTAGAAACTGCTTGAGTAGTTATCAACCGTTTGCAACCGCTTGTAACTCCCCATGTGCTCTGTTATTGCCCAACTGAAATGGTAGTTATGTCCTCAAGTTGTTGTAACTGTAATACAGTTAGTTAAACTAACTAACTTTCATATCAGAAGACTTGTCCATAAAGATCAGAACACTACTTAGTGTGCTGATACTCAACTCTTCTGTTCTTGTGATCAAAAGCTGCCTCTGCTGATAGACTTCTACTGTGCTGATCTTTACTGTGCTGACCAAGTACTGTGCTGATCAAGTACTGTGCTGACCCAGTACTGTGCCGATATACTTTGCTGCAGTACTGTGCTGATATACTCTACTGAAGTACTGTGCTGATATACTCTGCTGAAGTACTGTGCTGATCCACTATTGTGCTGATCTGACCAACTGTGCTAAACTCTAAGCATCACCTGTCAGCTGATTGAAAACCTTCAACTCGTCTGATTTCGGCCTAAGTCATCTTACCTGATCCTATCAGCTCACTACTTTCTTAGTGTGCTGATTATGAGATTATGAGATAACACTCACAATTCTGCCAACTCAAATCACGCGTCCTGTCAAATCAGAGAAGCACACGACACAAAACTGGCAAAGGCGCCTGTGGAGGGCGCGCCTCCACCACACAACAAAATTTGTTCTGCCAACTCAAAACACGAGTCGGAGACTAGGACAAGTGTCTTGATATTTGCAAAACTGTCAATCGTGCCTCTTATACATTCATAATTATTAGTGTATTTTCTCTATTTTTAATGAAATAACTTCAAGAAAAAAAAAAAAAAATCAATAAGCACGGGTTGTACACGAGTCTATTTTTAAAATGGTAAAAACCTCAACTTTTACTACATTTTGAATATCAATTTTGAAAACTGCAATATCTAAAAAAATCTGCCGTAAAAACTTGTGTTTTATTATTCGCAAAAATAAAGTTGCGATATGAGCATCCAAGCAAAAGGTGGGCCGAGAAAAGTAGCAAAAAGATGAAGTGAAAAGATGCAATGTTTATTTGCAAGGTTGTGCGTGCGTAAAGAAATTGGATTATATTGAACAAAAGCCATTTTTCCCTTCTTTTACTCACCTTTCACAATCTTAAAAGTTATTTTCATATATGCTTTTTTCTTGATCCTAGTTATAAAAAAATCAACCAATATGCACAAAATCTAAAAAACCAATTAAAGATAAAGTGATATAAAACACTTTCATACATGAGACATGTCATGTTTTAGTATTTGAATGAATAGGGATGTCATGGATTGCATGTATATTTTATTTTATTAATATATATATATATATATATATATATATATATATATATATTTGATAAATATAATAGCAAAAAAAGAGATTTTTGAGATGTTTTATTATTTTGGCAATTTTTTTATACTTTAAATGTAATCATAATTGAACTAATTGGTACAACTTTAGTGGAGAAAATTTCATTTTACGTCCTGTAACTTAGGCCTAATCCAATCTATATCCTACAATTTTTTCGATTTACGTCCTGTAACTTAGAAAAAAAATTAAATTTATACATTTTCAGATTTTTTGAATTGTAGAAATTATAGATTTTTTATATTTATAAGTTTTTAGAAAGAAATTTTTTTTTACACATTTTCAGTTTTTTTTGAATAGTAGAATTTATAATTTTTTTTAGATTTTTTATATTTATTTTACACAATTTATAATTTTTTAATGAGATTTTTTATTTTTAATGATATTTTCAGAATTTTTTTATTATTAATTTATAATTTTCAAACATAAATGATGTAAATTGGACTATTTGACCGGATTTCCAATTGTCAGGTGGAAAGGACGTAAATTGGACCGAAAAGGATGTAAATTGGACACCCTAGGACGTAAATTGAAAATGTGAAAACTTAAAGGATATATTCTGGATTAGGCCTAAGTTACAGGATGTAAAATGAAATATTCTCAACTTTAGTGTACTACAAGAAAATTAACTTTTAGTGACAGAAATTTTGTCATTATAGATTTTCTAACTAAAAGTCTTTAATGACATAAATTGATTTTTAGTGACGAGTCCTGTCATTAATTCTCAATTTTCTGTCACTAAAAACTTTTTGCTAGAAAAACAATAATAAGAAGATTTTATCACTAAAAATCAGTTTTCTTATCGTGAAAATCATCAAAATTAGTTGCAATAGACTTTTCGAAACACATATCTGATTTCAAATGCTCACACATTTATCATTGATGTTTATAGAACTTGTTGGGTTTTAGCCCAAATCGAGATGGAGAGGGAAAAATCAAAATGCCAAGTTTGTGCATCACTCCATCTACAATACAATGGTATAAAAAGTAAAGAACATGATTTAAAGCACAGTGGAGATGGTACATAGTTCATTCGGTGAAATTGTGCATATTAAAGGGAGGGGTGGTAAGAACAAAAACTATGACGATTCTAGTAGTAAGTCAAAACTCCGTGGTTGGCTATGGATTAGAAAGTGCTATAATTGTGGTGACCCTAGTCATAAGATTTATGAGTGCACTGAACCTAGGAAGAACCAGAACCCTAATAAGGACCCTCATATTGATCGTGTTTTTCTTTTTGTACCCACATATTGATCATGCTAATATTGCCAATAATGATGATCTTTGTAATGTCTATTGAGTATGTTTGTGCTTTGTGTATTTACTTGGTGTCTTTGTGCTTAGTGTCTTTAGGATATTTTCTTTATGGTTAATTGTTTGGTGCATGTTGTTTGCAGAGCCGGTCCTGAGAATTTATAGGTTTGGGGCGAATAAAAAAAATGGGTCCTTTTTTGAACAACATCAAATAAAATAAGTGAAATACGTATGTACATATTAAAAATGAGGGAACATTTAAAAACAAATCATTTAAAATGACTTTTTTTAGCATTTTGAGAAGCAAATTCATTAATAATATCTTCATAATTAATTTGTTATATCATATCTCTTTCAATATATAAAGTTTTAATCTTTCTTGTGATATAGTGGATTGTAGGTATGTTTTTAGCAATTTTAATTTAGAGAAACTTCTTTTTGAATAGTCAATATTATTTATATATATGCAATTAAGGCATTAGGATAGCAACCCAAAGTCTTTTTTTTTTTTAAAGAGTAGCAATTCAAAGAATTTACAAACTCAAGAATTTCAAGGTTTTTTTTTTTTTTTTTTAATGTTGATAAATCAAATAAATCATTTGAATCAATATCTAAAGAGTTGTCATGCTTTAAACTATTTCCTAGATTTTTGCAACATTTTTTTAATTTATTATAATCCCAAGACTTTAATTTATTTGAATAAAATAAAATTTTAAATAAAGATAAAAATTTAACTAAAAATAAATGAAAAAGTTATTATAAATATAAGAGAAACACAAGTATTATAGAAATAAAAGAAACAACAAGTCGAGTAATTAATATTCAATAAGTTAAAAAAACTAAAATAATAAATAATGAAAAATATAACCGTGATTTTGAACTGTGAAAAATTGAAAAAGAAAGTCGAATGCTAAACGTGATCACCGATCCAATTAGATGTAAAGATGAGATAAATCTACTTAGATACAATGAAATATGTTATAGAATAAATAAAGAAAGAAAAATTGATTGAAATTGGATAGAGCATATCGAATGCATGCTCAAAATTAATAGGTACTACTCATTAGATATAATTGTGTTGTATTAATTTTTTGATCATTTTCAAGAAATACAATTAATGTTAATTAGCATATTAAAATTTTATTTTAGCACACATCTTATATTTTAGTTATTATTTTTATCTTTTAATTTCTTTAAAAAAATATTAATTATAATATTATATATATATATAAAAATAAAAGTAGGCCCCAAAAAATTCGGGGCCTGGGCGGTCGCCCCTCAGGCCCACCACAGGTTGTTTGCTTCCTTGTATGTGTTCATTTTGCTCTATAATTTTTTTTTTTTTTTTTTTTTTTTGTGATGCATGAGTAGATGGTGTACTAGTGGAAAGATGGGGGATGATTGCATGTTAATACTTGTGGATTCCATAAAAATTATGGGTATGTGTTTAAATATATGTGTTATGTATGATTTCATACATTGTGATTTCATGTTTTCCCCTACTCCATATTCATCTAGTTGCATATGCGTATTTTGAACTTTTGTTGAGTTTGTCTTTAATTTTTGTGTGCTTTTTCAGTGCATTTTTTTTTTTTTTTTTTGTGCGGTTATAAATGTCTTTAGAGATTTTTTCTAGTAAGGTGGAGTGATTTCGCCTTTGTGATTTAATGATTATGCTTTGTAATATTATGTTTCTTTGTGTCTCTGTATTTTTTATTTTTGTGGTTTAACTTCTATGTACGAGGACTAATTTGATGTGTTTGTTGTGTTGTCCTTTGCAGGTACGTGTGTGTGTTAAGACGATGATGACTACCTGCGAATATTGGATTGTAGTTGAGGATGAGCAAAAAGTAGAGAATTTGTTGGGCCTAATACCAATGTTTTTGCCCAAGGGATAAAATCAATTAGGTCCACTTGTTTGTTGCCCTAAGTCTTTGAGGCAACCTCTCATATACAATGTGTCTTTCCTTCTTACTGTTGTTGTGATGTTGAGTGAGTGTTAGAAGAGAGGGTGAGAAACCATTGTGTTGTGGGGGGAGTGCTATCCAAGCTTGAGATTTTATTTTTTCCCTCTGCATTCCAATTTGATCTGATCTTAGGTATCTGAGTCGGTCATATCGGAGATCGAAAACTCAACAGAACTTAATATGCATCATATATAAAATTCTTTTAATTTATATATATTGAATTAATATTAGTCGTTTGCAACTCAAAATCAATATATACATATATTTACCAAATTACCAATCATAATAAATAAAAAATCACATGATTTGAAAATGAAAACCAGGTGAAACATAAATGCAAATACCATGAGCACAAACTTTCCTACCTAATATTATAAGGAAATTTCTCTTTTTGTTAGGTGCAAAGACCATGTTACAATACTTTTTATAAGAAAAGATCTTATTATATACCCAGAACTGTAGCACTCATCCATTTGATCATTTAACCTGTCAATCTAAAATTATGCGAGTTGTGCCAAGTTGCATCCATTAAAATTAAAGAGTGCTAATATATTTAGTGAAATGTACATGTAGTTTTGCTGAAAATTGCATGTATTATTACACTAAAAAGTGTTTGTATTACTTATAAAAAAATGCATATAGTTTTTTTTTTTTTTAAATGCTTGTAATACTTAGTGCATATATAATTACTCACTAAAATATCTTTTTTAGTTAAGTTTTTTTTGGTGAGAACTAAACTATGGACACTCGTAGGTTATAAAGTAAATGTCACTCCACTTAAACTACAACATTCTATAATAATAAAGAAAATTATATATTCGATCAGCTCACTTAAAATGAATTCAATACACACAATACTCACCCCCTTTTTATAAGTTAATTAGTTTTTTTTATTAAGAAGATATTTAAAATCACTAAAATAAACCATACTAGAAAAAGTCTTGTTAAAATAAAACCTAATTAATAAAAGAACTCAAACATTAAATCACTGATTTTGGCTATGCTTTGGCAGGAGATGAGTGGCTTGTACCTCGTCACCCAACTCTTAATTGAAACCATAACAAACTATATATGATCCCCGGCAAAGAGGTAATAGGTACTCCATCATATAGCTGATAGTAATATATAAAAATTAATTATTCACTTTTATGTAAGTTAAAATTTTTAAATGAGATAAAATTATTTTATAATATCATAGTTTTAACTTTTAAGGCTCACAGCCAAGCGTAAATGTGAAAAAATTAACACCCCCTCAATTCTGACTTCCAAAAGCTTAACCATAATCTAATCAAAGTTGAACAATGCAAATATCTACCACAATTCATTTGTAATTTGAATCAAAAGAGTCAGCAGTTGATAGGTGAACAATATATAAAAAGAGATTAGTATACGTATAATGGTTTTTATTTAAACTAAATTAACTAAAAATAATACTACGGAAACATTTTTTCTTGCCCTCAATACTAAAATTACTTTGCGCAGAACCCTAAAACTCATACGAAATTCCCGCCTCAGTTCTTCAACCAAGAAATAAAACCCTCGAAAGACGTTGCAATATCAGCAACAAATCCAAAAATGGCCAAATCTGAATCGGAAGGAGATGTCTCGTCGGAAGAGGAAACCGAGAATGGCGGTTCACCAAATCAGGAAAAACTACCAGACTATGAACAGCAGAGATTGAAGAGAATTGAAGAAAATAAAAGGAGAATGGAAGAATTGGGGCTGCATAAAATGGCAAATTCCTTCATGGGATCAGTGCAAAAAGCCCAGAAAAAGGGCAAGAGAAAATTGATTGATGAAGACGACGAGTATAATCCTACTCAAGACGATCAGGAAATAAATTCTTCAGAAGAAGAGGATGAAAATGATGATGAGTTTTCGCTGTCGAAGAAGGTACCCTAATTTAGTATGCTGAAAAATTGGACTATGAGATTCAAGAATAATGCCACTTCAATTATCTTGCATCTCTGATACCCTTTTTCAGTAACTTTATTACTATCTTATACTCCATATAGGTAAATATTGGCTTTATAGGGAATGCATAATGTTTGTATGAATCAGTATCATTTCAGTGGATACTAAGCTCTGTAGAGCAATCGTGTAGTTTTATGACCTAAATGTTGTCTGCATTGGTGTTTTTGTCCCAGAGTGTGGAGTAGCATTGCACGAAAAAGCTCCTACCCCCATAACCAGCATAGCATGTGGAAAATTGTTATTCGTGTTATTACAATTGTGAAATTCTTCGTTTTAACCTTGTGGGAGAACATCAGGCTCTCGAAGTTGTTAGGGTAGATTGACTGAATTGGTGATATCAAAACGTTGTTAGGGTGGATTGACTGTGGCTGATTGGCCTAGGCTATTAGATTGTATAAACTGGGTTGCCTTTTGATGGTTGATATTTTTGGTTGTTCACAAATGTTGCTTGAGATTCCTGTAATTCGGGGAATATAAATTTACACCTCATGTTAGTAGGGACTGCAAATGGTAAAAATAAAGATGTTGCTCTTATGATCGAGCGTGTTATGGATGTAATTGTCTGCTGTGATAGATAATTGATAATAAGATGGACAGATAAGCTAACAAGTTATGTACATTGTTGCAGTATGCATTATGCAGTCATATCTTCCTCTTTATGACACATTTGTCTGCTGTAGCTAGATGCTCATTACATTTATTAAAAAACACAATTATTTCCTTGTGTATTTGAATTCTTCTGGACATCTCAAGATATTGAATAACTTGAGTCAAAACCATTTGTCACTATGCCCCCGTTTCGGAATTGTTTCAAACATACATACATGCATCTTGAAATTGAGAATGAGATGATGACGAAGAAGATGAAGTTCAGCAATCACCCTTCATTAACGAGCTTGCTTTGAAATTGAGAATGAGATGCATCTTGGTTGGCTTAAACATAAATTTACTGTCTTAAAATTGTAATCCAGGTTAAGAAAAACACTTCAACTCCTAAGAAGCAATGCCCTACCCAAAAGCCTACTATCGACTCTGATTTTGTGGACGATGATGAAGCTTTGATGCAGGTAAGATATTCAATACCCTTTTATAGCATCTCTTTCTTCAATCTGTGTTAGGTTTTTAGGTGCCCTAGCTTGCAAACCGTTGAGGACTTGTTCTGTTTAATTTTAGTGCTCAAATTAAAGAATTATTATGGTGCAGGCCATCGCTCTATCTCTACAAGATTCTGGTGCTCATCATGTGAACACTGCAGCTTCTAAAGGCCCTGCTTCAGATACAACAACTGACAAAAGAAAAGATAATTTTCGCATTCAGAATGAATCAGGAAGGAAGAGAAAAAAATTGGTTTGTATTTGATTACTTTTGGTGATAAGAATAATAGATAGATGTGTCAATTTTATTATCATTCTCATATTTTTATTACCTGTCATCTTGGATCAGCAGATAACAAGCCGAGTTCAAATGACTGAAGATGAAATGCTGATACACTTCTTTCACTTTGATGGTAATCAAACTTTTTTTTTTTTACTTATTAATAAATTTGTATGCATGCAAAACATATATTAGATCATTCATACAAACCTTAGATTTGAAGGGTCTTAATTTTCACTGTAATATTGATTCTTCATTGGCTCACAGATCCTGTAAACACTAGATCAAGATATGAGTCATGATCTTGTATTACAGTTTCTTAGAATATCGAGTGATAAGGTTTGATGAACATGTAACAATAACAACATATCTACGATCTTCTGTGCCGGTCCAATATGGAGTATTTCTTTCAACTGATTATCTAAATTGTCAATAGAGTCTGGGAAAGGTGGCTTCAATCTCAGAGATGTACAGAGACTAGCTGTGGCCCATGACTTTACGTGGTCGGAGAAGGAGATGGGTGATATGATACGTTGCTTTGATAGCGATGGGGATGGAAAGGTCATTTCTTTTCTTTCTTTTTTTTGAGCTGAAAGCATCCGACTGTCATATAGATTGTAGAAACAACTTAACGAATTAATGTTGCCATTTCAGATAAGCTTTGATGACTTCCGCAAGATTGTTTGTAGATGCAACATGCTGAAAGGTTCTGATGAGGGTGTAGCTGGTAAGTTGGAACTTCTTTATGGCCTAAACATAATATAGGAATGAGTGCTATAATTTTGTGCATACAATGCTCAATTTTTTGTCTGAAGAATGTGCTAGTACATTTACATTCTCTCGCTTCTTCACAGGTTAACAAGTATCAAGTGAACCTCCTTCTCCTTGGTGGATTATTTGTGTAAATGAATAGTAAATTATTAGTATTTCCAGATGACAACATTTTCGATCGAAATATATTGTCAATGTTTTCTTGTGGTTGAGGTATCTTCACCTGTCGATGTATTATAATAAAATAGTATGATATGTACATTTGAATATTCAAACAGACGTATCTTTCTTTATCTTGGAAGAAAGAAAAGACTTGCTAGAGACGGTCTCACGGTTAGTTGTGTTTGAATTATACTTCGTGTTATAGTGAGACAGTTTCACACAAGACTTCCTCATTGAATAAAACAGTGTAGTATGTAGATATGCCATCGTTTTCAAGCCCATCTCAAGATGTGTAAATTTCACCATTTGACATTGAATGGCGTGCTTGTTGCTTACATATGCATGGCTGCCAAACTCGTTCTCACAGGACCATATTACGACGACAACTGTTTAAAAAAGACGTGGGCAAATTCCGTCCAAATTTTGAATCCAACTAAAAATAATAATTTAAATATATAAGTAACAGTTTTAAAATGAAAATAATATTAATGTATTAAGTTTGAATGTACAGAAAAATTCTTATATAGAAAGTTTTTGAACAGAAAGTATACTTTGCATTTTGTAATAAAGTGGGCACAACCATTAGTATGATTTTTGTAATCAAACGGACTCAAATTAAGAATAATTCTCCTTTTCCGGTTTCAAAGATGAAATGGGACACAATTATGAGAAGAAAAGTAAAAAGTAAAAGAAGATGTAATAAAGTAAAAGAAAAACATCTCTTTATAGCAAAGAAATGAAAAAAGTTGAAAAGCTAGTCACACAACAAATGCATATTTTGAGAGAAATTATAATAACACCATAACCATTTCGGCAATTATGCTTCTAAAGTCGGAACCAACAGCTAACTGAAAATAAAAAGGCTCTTATGAGTGGCATATTTCATCAATCTCCTAATATTTTTTTGAACAGGCACAAGACAGCTGGGGTTTCTTCTCCATCCATCCATTACGTTCTCTTCAAAAGATACCCCAATAGGAGCCCAATCAGGCCAACAATGATGACATATGTCAACGGGACACCACCACTGCTTCCGTTACCTTGGCGTCTCAACAGCTCCTGCATAAAACGAATGAAAATGTGTAAATTGGTTAACGTATTACCATTCTGCTGAATCTCAATCAGAATGCAATAAAATTAAATAATTTAACTGCTCTCAGGTACAAAATCATTTTAACTCGTCTTCGCTTTGATACCTTTTCGTTTTGTAAAAGAAACAGGCAAAAGTGCTATACAGAAAGTATTAACAAATCAGAATTTTTGTAACTCAAGAAATGAGAAACTAAACCTGGTGCCAATTCTCTTTCCTCGAGATAATTTTTTGTCACCCATACTTTTCTCTCCCTACCCATGTCTGTGCATGACCACCCACATATAATATTGTAGCAAAATAGAAGCTTTCAATTCCCATGGTCCAGGCTAAAGCTCCATCATTTAGATGCAGTACATTATGCTACTCATGAATGTTCGGCATTTCTAGTTGATTTTAAAATTAATAACTCAACACCTATATTAATTATGGTTCAGTGAATCTAGAACAAGATGGACATTTCAGTGAACCTGATTTACAGCATGTGAGTCCATATTGACAACATACAAAGGTGTTTTAATTTCTCATGGTAAGTCATAAGTGGTAACTAAACAAATTGGCCCAAAGAAATTGCTCACTGAAGAAAAGGGTAAGCAAGTCCCAATAAAATATTGTCTTAAAAAAATAAATAAGAGAAAGACCGACAAAATCAAAGATGCACAGAGCAGAAAAGAAATGATTACCAGTTCCTGCTGAAGTTTGTTATTTTGATGCACAGCAGAATGTTTCTCTTCAGTCAGCTTTGCAATCAAGGCCTTAACCTACAAAGAAGCCAAAGACCAGTGATCAATAAAGGTTGATTCTTATTGAGCTTTTTCTAGTGTCAGAACAAAAGATATCATTATTGAAATTCAGCATAGCTGCTAAAAAATGGAAAATACAGTTTAAAGAAGAATGTAAATTGTCTCGGCAGTCAGTGCGAGCTTATGAAATTGCAAAAACAGGTACCGACTCAAGATACAAAAACAGATTCAAATAAACATAATAGTGATAAGAATTTAGAAAAACAACAAATGTAAAAGATATAACCTCTGATGTGTTCTCATTCTGCGCAGCAAATGATTTTGTCATCTGCCAGGTGATAAAAGGATTGGAAGATTAGAAACACCTTAATATTACAACATTCATCTTCGTTAAAAAAATGTTACCACCTCTAAATACTAACCGTATAAAATTCGGGAGTCTGATTAACAGTCCCATTGTCTGACACAGACGCCCTAGGCGAGGAGCCTTCCTCTGACCCTTCTCGCACTGGTGAAGGTGGTTGAGGGGGAGGAACATAAGCAACTTTCAACTTGCATTCATCTACTTGGTTCCCCGTCTCCTTGTTGAACTAATATACAGATCAGATGCATTAATTTACCAACTTGGAAAAAATACTCACAGCCCTAAGTCACTAGCTTAACATAAGGTACAGTATACTGCTGGAAGCAAACAAAGCAACACTAAATTACCGTTTCAGGTGTAATGTCTTTTGCTGTAACTCCAGAGTTCACCACTACACTCTGG
This sequence comes from Galeopsis tetrahit, assembly GCA_963675135.1. Classification (NCBI taxonomy): domain Eukaryota; kingdom Viridiplantae; phylum Streptophyta; class Magnoliopsida; order Lamiales; family Lamiaceae; genus Galeopsis; species Galeopsis tetrahit. The sequence goes on from OY776131.1 coordinate 40,933,229, forward strand.
AGGAGAAATTTATCCCTGCATTGCATATCCACTGGAGCCTCCTTTTGGGCTTGCATCGTGACTGAACAAACAAACAACTTAAGAATTCCAAACTAACTACTGTGTGAATTAGCAATAAAAAAAAATAAAGCTTATTTCCAACATTCAGCATCTTAAATTAGTGAAGTTAAAAAAAACTTTAATTGGATGTAAATCTACATGCAAAGGCGCATGAAACAAGATCACACAAACAGAGAGGGGGAGAGATAGAGAGACCTATAACATCACAAGACGAGTGAGGCGTCACGACTCCTGTGTTTGGCCTCACACAATACTTCTTTGGATTAGTAGTCTTCACCTGGATATTAAAACAGAAACCAAAAAAGAAGGAAAAATTAATCAGATACATCTGCAGCATAAACGAAATTCTTATTTGTTTGTGTTTGAATTGAAACTTCCAGAATGAATAGGAGAAAACGCGTAAAGTATCCGAAGAAAGGGTGTTAAAAACTGAAGAGCTACCTTGAATGCAACATAATTATCAGACTTGTTTGTCAATTGCATTGAACATGAAATCTGCTTCTTCAATTCGACTGTTCCACAACACAAATATAAGACCGATTAATACCAGAACATCAGCATCCGAAAAATTCTAATGCGCAGATCTGAATAATTAAATAAAACTCGCCCAACTTTCTCCAAACCAGTGTTCTAGAAGTAAGCAAAAAACGACAAAAGAGTTGCAGAACACAAAGAAACTAAATTATTCAGAAAAGCATTAAAACCTAACACGTACATGGGAATTGAAGTTCGACAGGATCAATTTGAAGGAGCTCGCTGGTACTCATTTGTAAGCGGATCGTTGATCTATCCGCCGGATAATTGATCGGATGAAGGTTCCCGGCGACACAGAAAGGTTCGTCGGAAGCGGCGATTGATTTGAATCAGTGTTCCACAACGAATGCGAGGTTAATTACGAGAGATCTACTAGGTTTCGAATTTTAGGAAAAATTGTCCTGGATTGTTCTTCCAGTTAGAGAGAGGGAGAAGAGAGAAGAGGAGAAATAAATAACGCAAACGTGGAAAGTGCAGAGTGTCCCTAGTAAAATAGGCTATTCTTTTGGGCTAATTTCACTATGTCTCTAAACTAAAACACTTTTTTTACAAATATATTACTCCCTCCGTCCCATACTTAAGCCACATTTTACCCATGTCTTATATATACTTGAAGCCACATTATCCAAAATAGTAAAAACACTTTTAAACACTCCCCTTAAAATATCACAATATTATAACAAATACCACTACTTTATTACACTAAAAAGTAGACCTGTCAAGACGGGCCGACGGGGCGGGGCGGGCCAAAACCGCAAAAACTCGTCATTTGGCGGGGCGGGGCGGGCCAACCCGTTTGTCAGGCGGGCTGCCAAAACCTCAACCCAACCCAAAAATAGGCGGGCCGCGGGTTTTGACGGGCTAATTTTTTTTTTTTTTTACAAAAATAATTATTAAATTTATCAAGAAACATAAAAAATTACAGTAATATATCTCTTTTGTACACAATTTTGGTCCCAGGTTTTTTAGTAATTACGTAATTATTAATTAAGAACAAAAAAACTAAATAGAAATATTGTTATTATTAATTGTATAATATATATATATTTTTTTTTTACGGAAATTAATTGTATAATATATTACCATACATATATTATATATATTATGAGTACAGAAATTCAAAAAATGAAGAAAGAAGGGAAAAAATGCAACTGCTCTAGAGTTTTTGCTTTTAGTTAGGTTTATTACATATTGTTTTTTATATTTTTTAATAAAATAAAATATTTTTAAAAAAAAAACCAAAAATTGGCGGGCCAGCCCGCCAAAGCCCGCCCCAACCCGCCTAAGACCGCGGCCCAAACGGGCTGGCCCGCCTCCTAGCGGTCCTAGAAAATCTTGGCCCAACCCACTGTTTCAAGTGGCGGGGCGGGTTGGCCCAACGGTCCGAGCCCGTTTTGACGGCTCTACTAAAAAGTAACTTTATTACTATTTATAAAGTTAAAAAGTTTTTATTACCCCCACTTTATCTTACACAATACTAATAAAAACTCATTTATTAAAACCCGTGCCAACTTCAACTTTGGGACGGAGGGAGTAATAACTAGTACGAGACTCGTGTAATTTATGCGAGATTATGAAAATAAAAAGAATGGAAAATATCAATTTTGGTCACTCAATTTTACCTCTTTTCATATTTGGTCACTCACATTTAGTCACTATCAAAATTGGTCACCCAGTTATTATTTTCTATCAAAATTGATCACTCTGTTGGTCAATCTGTCATTGACTAACGGTTTTAAGCCGTGAAATTTTTCAAAACGCAAAAATATTTATAATAGGTCAGAAGGAATTCTGATGCATCTTCAATTCCAGCGGTTTACTTTTTATTTTATAGATAATTAGGAAATGAGAAACAGGAGATATAAATTTATTTCAATTAATTTCAAATGTTTTCATAATTGAAAAACAGAGTACAATTGTTCAAAAAAAACCAGAGTACAAAGTTTCATTCTATCTCTTGAATTTCTCATTTCCTGTAAAATAAAAAGTAAACCAACAACAAATGAATTCATAATTGAGTTTAAGTACCATAAATGAATTCATAATTGAGTTTAAGTACCATAAATGAATTCATAATTGAATTTAAGTACCAGCAAGTTGATTGAATCACGTTCTAGAAAGTAAACCAACAACAAATGAATCCAGCAAGTTGATTGAATTTTGATGTATGAGAATTCTTTCTGATCAATGATAAATATAATGAAAATTCCTTCTAAAAGATGCATGAGAATTCCTTTTGAAAAATATAATGAGAATTCCTTCTGATCTCTAAGATAAATATAATAAAATAATTTTGTCATAAAAAAACTTAAAACTTAAATTGAAATAAGAAATAATGTATAATTTTTGTGATTGACTAAGATTCTTCAATGTAGGTTCCACATTTGCTACTGCGTTTGTTTCATTTTCTAGAAGATGCATCAGAAGTTTTTAACGTTTTGAAAATTTTGAGCACAAAACTCTTTCTCCGTTAGTCAATGTTCTCCGTTAGTCATAATAAGTGAGTGACTAATTTTGATAATGACTAAATGTGGGTGACCAAATATGAAAAGAGTTAAAACTGGGTGACCAAAATTGATATTTTCCCTAAAAAGAAAATGAAAAATTAATTTAAATGGAAAAGAGAGAAGTTAAAGGAGAGAGAAAATAATTTTAAAATTTTAAAAAAATTGCAGTTAGAAAGAGGAGAGAGACAAGGGAAGAGAAAATTATTTTAAAAAAAAATTTAAAATTACAGAAATTAAGAGTTTTAAGAATTGAGATTTAGAAATGGTATATAAGGGTAAATATATAATATATACTGTATTAAAGAGAAGCCACGTCAACATAGTGAGATTTAGAAATGGTATATAAGGGTAGATATATAATATATATTAATTTAATATTATTATTTGGATGAAGTTTAATATTATTCTTTATATATTTAATTTAATAAATCTTTTATTATATATATTTTATTTTTTATCCATATGATATTAGAGATAGGCTATTCACCTATATATTTAGTTTAATTTATATCTATCAAATATTAGATCATTTTAATTTTATTTTAATTTTAATATTGTATATATGTGATAAGTATGATGGAGCTTATAATTTTAATCCGCTTTAATATTTTATATTTGTAAGATTATAATACTCATTTTTATAATTTTAAATTTATACAGTAAAAATATAATAATAATTAATATTGTCTTGAGATTAAATTTCAATTTAAAAATATTATAATCTCAATACTAAGAATTAAAAAATTATAATCTGATACAATATTAATATTGAGATTATAATATACAATATTAATATTGAGATTTTACTATTTTATAATTGAAATTTAATTTTAAGATAATAATTAATATTATATTTTTGACTATATAAATTTTAAAAGATAATATAATCTCATGGAATATTAAATAAGATTAAGATTTGCAAGTTCTCTTTATAATTTTAAATATTAATATTTAAATTGAAAAAAAAAAGATTTTATAGGAAAAATTAATTAAATTAAATATATACAATAAATAAAAGATTTATTAAAATAAATATATGGAGAATGGACGCCGATGTAAAACGGCGCTCCTTCTTGGAACAAAATGTAAAAAAGTTCTTTGTTTTCAGTTTTTTTATCAAATATTTTCAATCTGATTTCATTGTTTTCAAAACGAATCTATTTTGATAGCATGTCTCTTTAAATTAAAAGTGTTTTATTAAATTTCATCTAAACAATAATATTAAATTAAATTATTTTTTAAATATTACTAATATTCTATTAAAAAAGTCGTCCAACCTAACATGTCAAGGCTCTAAACTCAAAATTAAATTTATTGTGACCTCTTCGTTCTATTGAGAGAAGCCCAGAGGCTCTTGTGGGTGTATCACAATAACAACTATCAAAAAGCATTATCAATGAATTAGAGGCTTCACTTTGGAGACTTTTGTTGCTTCGTATGTGAAATGATGAGACCATGTTTTTAATCCCCGTGAGTTCATTTTTGTTTTCAATCATTTTGAATTTGATTGATTTTTGCGGAGTTTTATTCGGTTGATTTGGTTCGTTTAGAGAGATGTTCTTTTTTTCCTTTTTTTTTTTTTTTCTTTTCTCTTAATATGTAGTACTAACATTTATTCGCCCAACATGAAATTTTTAAAAGGTACCGTAACTTATTTTTCAATTTTTTAGAGTTTAAAATTTGAATTTCAAGATTTTAAAATTTAATGAATTTTACATTCTAATACTGGTAATAATATGTGTTTGTTTTGAAATTTAAATAGGTTGAATTTATATATGTTTATATATAGTTTATAAATATTTATATATAATTTATAAGGTTAGAATTTATAATTATTTATAATATATGATTTTAAAATTCAAATTATAAATCTAAAAAAGTAAACATACCTAGTAGAGCAACTGTGCAAGTACTCGGAAGAACATTGATGAAAGTTTAGACGAAGATGTGTGCACTCATTTGGCCATAATTTTGGTCAACATAATGCATTGATTACTAATTTAAGAGGAAAAAACAATGAAATCAAACAATTTCAAAATTATTACTACATCTTTAATGATTTTTTTAAATCTCTTACAATAATAAATTAAGATCAGAAATTATTGTAGTTGATAATTCGAGATTATTATGTTAATCAATTATACATAACATCAAAGCATAATAATAATTTGGATATATTGTGTCGTATTCATATGTTGTTAATTTTTTTTTTAAATAAAAGCACTTACTTTGTCTCACAATATACACACGGTTAGATGAGATTTGTGCAAATGAAAGTATTATATAAAAATATCAAACCAAACAAGAAATAATTGAATTGAATATCGCCGAACTATTTGTTGTCTTTGATTCTGAGTAGGCAGTAGGCACCGTAGTGCTTGAGATATTTTGAATTATTGATAAAGAGTCAAACTAAGCCTAAATATTAACTTTCCTTTTTTATTGATTATTCTTCATTTTCTAAGTAACACTCATATTTAATACATCTATTTATTTATATTCTGAAATTTCGTGCCAAAAAATTACTCCGTAAAATTTTTATTGGGACAGGAAGAAATATTCAGTCTCTTTTATTAACATGTGAACTGTTACTGTAATATAGAGTGTAGAATTCTATAAATAAAGGGGACAAAGTGTAACATCCATAGACTTATAGGGTTGAAAAATAAAATTTACTAGAGTCTCTTTCAACCAAAGCAGCCCTCTTTCTAACTTTCAATATACTGTACATCGAATTAAGGAGTGAATTAATCAACGGTGAGAATTACTTTTAAAATTCAAAAGTTACGAGGAAACCATTATAAATAAAATAAATTATCACTGTTAACCAATAAATTTAAAACACCTTCCGGATTTTGAATTTAACCTACAATTTGGTAGTAGGGAGTTGATGGAGTCATTTGTGACTTATTCCATCATACTCGATTTGACCTACAATTTAGTAGTAGGGAGTTGATGGAGTCGTTTGTGACTTATTCCATCAGACTCGATTTAGAGAGTTGATGGAGTCGTTTGTGACTTATTCCATCAGACTCGATTTAGAGAGTTGATGGAGTCGTTTGTGACTTATTCCATCAGACTCGATTTAGAGAGTTGATGGAGTCGTTTGTGACTTATTCCATCAGACTCGATTTAGAGAGTTGATGGAGTCGTTTGTGACTTATTCCATCAGACTCGATTTCTTGAACTTCAATTGGATTTCTTGAGCTTTTGGAGCTGGATCCGCAGCCGAATCCTTTCCGATCTTGTATTTGGGGCTTTATAACGTTAATCCAAAGGTTTAGCACCGTATTTTTGGATTAAACGTTGAATTTAGGGACTTTTGTGATGAACGTCGTTGAAGATCGTTCTTGAATTTGGGACTTTGTAACGTTAATCCAAGGGCTTGACGCCGTATTTTGGATTAAACGTTGATTTTCGGGACTTTTCGGGACTTTTTCGGGACTTATCGGGACTTTTCCGTTGAAGATCCACGAAGAACTTTGAAGAAACGCCGAATCGAAGAGGCTTAGCACCTTGATCTCCACTCGAACACTGCTTCTTGCTGCTTTGCACGAAGAACGCCTTGAAGAAACGCTGAATCGAAGAGGCTTAGCACCTTGATCTCCACTCGAACACTGCTTCTTGCTGCTTTGCACGAAGAACGCCTTTGAAGCTCCTCCAATTGCTGAAGAACACTCTAAAATCTCTACAGAGAATTTTAGACCCTTGAATGCTTCTGATTTCTTGATGATGAAATGAATGAAATGAGGCCTCTATTTATAGGTGTAGAACCTAGGGTTTTTTATGGGCCAAGGAGATATTTGTGCAAGTGGTTATGACTTAATTCAAATTTTGAATTACTTGATGGGCTAAGAATACCCTATCTGGGCTCATTTTGGTTTGTTGGGCTTTAGAGGCTTGTCTTGATTTATTGGACTTTAGAGGCCCGTCTTGATTTATTGGACTTCAGAGGCCCGTCTTGAATTTTAAATTAATTTATTGGGTTTTAGAGGCTCAAATCAATTGGAGGGACCGATAAAATTTAGGTATCTACAGTCACAATAGCAAACAGACCATCAACAAAGCAGGTATAGAAATAACCACTTGAATTAGTACTCAAAAATCAAACAAATAAACCTGAATCTTCAACACTAAGGGCACGTTTTTTTTAAGAATTTTGAAATTAGAATTTTAGATTCAAAATTCTAATAATTTATATGTTTTGAAATTTGTTTTAAATAGTAAATTACCGTCAAAATAAATTTTACAATTCAAGATCTTCAACTTTGAACAGTTTTTCACTTTTGGTAGATTTGAAATCAGCAGTAGTGACTCCAATACATGAACAAGTGCAAAGTCAAAGTAAGATTAAACATATGCCCGCAAAATGAATACGTCTCGGCTAGTGTTTACGATTTTGACGTAACTTTTTCAAGGTAAAATAGTCTTTGTCTCGTTGACGAACTACACGACAACATTAAGAACTCCGATGTACTGATTTGACGTGAGGAATTTGATTGCACTCTGTATGCTTGATGCAAGACAAAATGCTATGCATTTTTTCTTTTAAAAAATTCAAGTGAAAAACAACAAATTAATTTCCAATGTAATATTGTCTTTCTCCAAACCATGCACGCTCTCATACTTATTGGCATCATCCACGGTCCATGTTAGGAGTCTTTCAACTTAAATACATCTAATTATGGTAGTTATTAGTTATTACATTATGAGAATTCACAACTCATTTTAGGCAAGATGAGGATCATTCATATTTTTGTAATTGATTAGTTACACTTCACTTGGAACATTCATGAATCTGAACATTCAGTACGTTCACATACATTGTAGTTCAACTTTAATTTTGAACTCAAATGGTCCGTTGAGCTGATTTGTTCACTGAGCCACAAAATTCGATTTGACTGATCTCTTGGGTTGAAATAATTTCATGGTGACCTGGGGCAATCCCAATTTTTAGTTCTCCAAAAAATTAAAAATAAGTTCATACACCCAAAGTTCAATTGTTAAGATCCACAAAGCATAGGCAAAAGACACACACTTAAGGTTTGTAGAATTGCTTCTTAGTCACTATAATTTGAACTCAACTAATCTCTATTAAAAAAGTAAAATCTCTATAAATTAATAAACTCTCTAAAATAATAAAATATTTCGATCTCGACTTGGGCCTTTGTAAAAAATTATCAAATTCGATAAGATAATAATTTTTCGAAAAATCCCTTTATAAATATTAGGTTCCATTAAAACTCTAAATTAATAATTCAGAAATTCCTTTATAAACTTTATATGAGAAGACGTGGTTGAGTGTTATGAATTATTTTATTTCCATATTGAGATTTATATAATATATGTTTCATTCATCATGCATGAATATATTTAATTGATTACTAGTATTTCTCCCGTGCGATGCACGGTTTATGAATTTTACTACTATATAAATGTTATGTTACTAATTATAAAATTAGTATTATTATGTGTCTACATTAATTAAAGATTTATTTTATAGCATTTTATACAATAAATTAGTATTATATTTGTAACATTATCATAAGTATTCTTTTGGATTTTTAAAATAAATCATCTTCTCAAACTTTTGTTAAATTTTATTCCCCTTCAAACTTCTATTTTATTGAAAGTTATTTATATAAGTTTTAATCATACTTTGCAACTCTTACCTGGTTTTTTTTCTTTCTAAGTGCTGATTCTTTAAATGTTTGGATAAACGACATCTTTAATTTCAATGTAACAAAGTTAAAAACTATGTTTAGAATAAGTACAATGAAAAGATATGGAGTAAAAAAAATGAATTCCCAAAATTATAAGCCCAATTTATATATATATATATATATATATTTTGAAGGATTTTTCGGAGTGTCACAAACTATGCATTCATATTTAAGGAAACAGAATAATCGAATTTGTGATAAATTTATAATTTTAATATGGCACAACAGAGTTAGATTGAATCATTATTAGTACTCCCTCCGTCCACGAAAAATAGTCTCATTTGATTTATATTCTTTGTCCACAAAATGTAGTCTCATACCCTTTATGAAAACTATCGTCCTTCAACTATCACTTAATTATACAAATTATCATCAACTTTATTTACAAACAATCACTTTATTAACAATGGACCCCACAATACCCTACCATTACTTTATCTACATTTTTCTTAAAACATGTGACCCACTCCAATGGGATTACATTTCATGGACGAAGCCGATGGAGTATTACATTTTACAATAAAAAATTTAATATTTTAGATATACTTTTATTGTATATATGCAATATGGATGTCATACAAAAAGATGGTAAAAAATGATTAATTTAATATATAGTGAATCAAAAATAGATTTACAATGAAAAAATATTAAAAACAAAGAAGAAATTATAGAGAAATTAAAAGCAAATAAAAATTAAGAGAGAAGAATTCATAATTAATAGATTAATTTTATTTTAATTAAATGGCTATTAGAATTGAATTAAAAACGTGCTTTCCAACAAAAATTAAAAAAAAAATTAAATGGTAAATATGTTAATCTTTAATTATATATATATAATAACACTAACATGTAGAGTATACCTATAGAGCATATAAGTTTCACACTATCTATATATGTTTTTTAGAATTATATTATTTCAAGTATTAAAAGTTTTAATCTTTTTATTTCAATAGAAATAGTAAACATTCATTTATCAGCATGCATTTTTTAATATGGAGGTAACTCATCTATTTTCAATAATATATATATTTACTTTTTTATATACAATATGAATAAAAAAATTAAATAATTTATAAAATCCAGTATTATTAAGCAAATCAATTTTTTTTTATTATAAATACTTCTGAGTTATTAAAACAAAATACACATTTTAAATTTAATGGTTGACTTGGCCCGTAAATGGTTACATGAAAAATCCTATTGTATATCATTAATTACAGAATATTAGATTTGATTTTGAAATGAAAAAAAAAGAAGATATTTGAACGGTGCTATTGCTATGTAATATACACACTGATAAATCATTTAATTTTAAAAAAATAATTCACACGGTTAAGATCAATACCCAATTTTAGACATGAATATTGAGGTAAGGGGTTTCACAGAGAAGAAGAGAGGTAGATAAGACCATTAATGGAGAAAGAACAATATTGAGAGTATTTATTTTGAAATCTGCAATTTTGGAGATAATTTATTAGAAGAACGATGATAAAATATATTATTGAGAAAAAAAAATCGAAAATTACAAAGAAAATAAAATTGATCGGCCCAACCGAAAGGATGAGAAAGAAAATGAAAATAAAGAAAGAGAGAGATTTTTTTTTTAAAAGATGATATTTTAATGATGGAGCCCACAAAAATAATATTTTAATACTTTAACATTTAGGCGTAACTTGACTATTCTGTTATTATATATATATATAGATAATAATTATTTAAGTTCAATGAATTAATGTAAACATGTATATTTAAGTAATTTCAACGAATTGATATATGCGTCCATGAATATAATAGTTAATTGTATACAATGAATTGATATTATACATGAATATATTTAATTATTTATAAAGAATTAGTTGATGCATGAATATAATCAATGATATATGAATTCATTTATTTTTAAAACATATGTACTAAATTAATACATACAGTATGTACTAAATTTGCTGAACTTTAAAAAGTATCTCTTTTAATTTATAAAATATTAATTTATCGATATATTAATATCTCTTTAAATTAATAAACTTTCATGTCCCAAAGGTTATTAACTTATAGAAGTTTTACCATCGCAACTTTATGTATTAATTTCTCGTTTATCAAAATTTAATTTTGAAATTTAAAATAAACTACAATCATCCATTCTAAGGGGTAGAAAGATACTATGCAAATTTATATCTCAAAAATTAAATTCTAATGCCCACAATTAATGAAGAAAATTGATTAAAAACAAATTTGTCCAACACATTCAATACAAATTGATATGCATTTGTGGTCCTATTATTAGGAATGTTATTCGAGCTGAGTATTTGAGGTTCGAGCTCGGCTCGATAATATTACCGAGTTTAAAATTGAGCTCGGCTCGACTCGTTAACGAGTCTAACGAGCTTAACGAGCCTATCGAGTCGAGCCGAGTCTAACGAGCCTAATGGAATTTCTTACAAAAAATTAGTTATCGAGCCTAACGTGTCGAGCTCGAGCCGACTCGTTAATAAATCGAGCATCTAACGAGCTCGAGCTCGACTCGTTTAGCTAAACGAATTGAGCCTTAACGAGTCGAGCCGAGTCTCGTTAAGGCTCGATTCGAATAACAACACTACCTATTACACAATATATTGCGCCCATTATTTTATTTTGGGTTTCCTTTGACTTATATTTTATTTATATATAGACTGTGAAAGTGGTGTCTTAACCTCCCCAAGAAGAGTAGAGTGGACACTCTTCTATTAAAAAAAAAATAAAAAATCTCAACCATTATTCAAAAACATTAGTATTTCATATAAATTAATACTATCTTATTAAACACTATTTAGTATCTTATTACACATTAGTATCTTGAAATCAAATCGTGTAAATTAATTTGAATTTTCACTCATCAACATTATTTCATATAAATTGGGAAGGAACTCGATCGGAATCGTAATTAATAAACTATATTCTCACGATGTAATAGTTTCAAACCATACAACCTAAGTTGTATAAGAATTAAAATACAGTATATAATTAACTTTATACCGACCTAAATGTTTAATTGATGCTACATTAATATGTACCTCATTAAAAATATTTAATGCATATTAAATAGATAATTAAGTTGTCGAAGAACTAACAAACAAACCACGATATATTTTGACATTAATAAAGTAATATATAAATATTGAAATATATATGTACGCAAAAGCTTATTGGGGATATTCTTTCCCCCTTTATGCTTTTCTTTGTTTGGTAGCACTTTTTATCTTTAATCTTGTCTGTTTATTATTATGCATAACTCAATAAAATACAAAGATTATAATTAATATTCAATATTTTTAATTATACAAATAGCTGTATGTATAATGTGATGCCAAATAATATTTCTAAACATGCTAAAACCATGAAATCGTGAAAGTTCAAAACTCAGATATTCAGTGTAATATTGTATATTGATGTGTTGTCAAATATAATTCTAAACGCGACAGATCAGTTTGAATTGCGATGTATGAAAATGTAAATGATAACGATAATATATAGTCCTCCCCTCAAAAAAATAAAATAAAAAATATATATATATATAGTCCTCTATCCATGCCAGAGCTGTCAAAACGGGCTAATGGGACGGTGCAGTCCATAACCCACCTCAACCCATTATTTTGCGAGTTTTGGCGGGTAGGTCCACGATGGGGACGGGTTGAAAAATACTCAACCCAACTCATAATATTTGTTTTCACATTTATTATTATAATAAATTTTAAACAATACATAAATAATTACTAAAAATAAAAAATAAATAAAATACGAGTAATTTTGGATAATCTTTAATTGAATACACTACCTAATAATTTTAATCTCTTATAATAAAAAAGTAAACCTCAAATAATATTTTTTGTTTAATTGACAAATCAATCGATCGAACTAAAATTTAAACCTTAATATTGTTTAAATCCTTATTTTTAAAAGGGCATAATCAATATATAATATTCCATGAAAGTTTAATGGGCAAATCAACCCAATTAACTATTAATAACAAAAATATATAATATTCAACGAAAGTTTAATTGATAAATCAACCCAACTATCAGTAACAAGTAGTATCAATTTATGAATACACATATCACCACATACTCTCTCAATCTACTCATGATAAAAAATATTCAAATCTACATTAATTATCAAATCTCTCTCTGAGTCATGTAGGACGACACTGGTGTATTCTCATTCTCAAATCTCAATTTTGTTTAGTATAATACTCCGTATTTTATAATTTTGTATCTTGATTTAAAGTTAAATTGAATCCATAAAATTTTAACATAACATGCTTCATTTAATCATAAAAAATAAAAAAAATAAGAATTTTAAAAATAAAAAGTTCGCGGGACAACCCGCCCCATCCGCGGTCCAACCCGCCAAAATCCACAATTCATACTATCTAGTTCATACGGGCCCGCATCTTAAACGGACTTGTTCATTTTGACAGCATGCATTGGGTATTTCAAAACACTCTCTTCTAGCTCAATGGTTCTAACCTTTTTCTTTTCAATTAATTTTGGAAAGTTGTACTCCATCCGTTCCACTTTTATTTGAACATTTACTATTTATATGAATTTTAATGTAGAAATTGTTAATTGATATTAAAAATGATAACATTAACTTTTAAAAGGAATAATATAAGTATTTCAATTTTATTGGAAATATAATTATTAATTAGTGTGTAAAAAGTAATAACATGAGTAAATAAGAGATGTTTGATAAATTTTTTTTTTTTTTTTAAAGTAAGTTGTTGACAAATTTTCAAAAAATAATGAGAGTATAAAATATCGTACTTCAATTACTGTCACTCCATGTTTCTTCAATTTAACTTTTGCTATTTTTATAGGATTTTTTACATTTTTTTTATTCTTTCTTTTCTTTTATTTTCTTATATTCTATTTTCTCTTTCATCTAATTCTATATCCTTTTTTTTAAAATCTCCTCTCTCTCTCTCTCTTTTTTTTTCTAATCAATTCTCTTTATAAATTATTATCATTTTTTACTGTAAATTTAATATACATACACATTTTAAGAAATATAAAAATTATATTAAATTTTAATAAGCAATTTTTTTTAAAAAATATTACTTTAAAATAATAATATACAAATTTTCTTCGATCTTGTTATGCACAATTTCACATAATTGATATGCATGATTTCATATTAATTTATTATTTCAATTTAATAGAATCGATCATTGATCTTAATTGAATTAATATCTTGATTCATTTATTTTGAACTATCGAAAGATTTTCTTTCGATGTAATTTTTTTTTTAAAAGTAAATCTAAGTGTATAATTTTTTAGCAACATTTAGGAAATACTTGAATAATTAAAATAAGATCTAAAAAATATTTGTTCGTGATGACGTTGTAATAGATTATTCCCCTTTCCTTAAAAATGATGTGAACCATGAAATGTACTTTCTGCAATTGTGGTTGATCCTCCACCATGTAAAGGTAAAAAGGCGCAAAGGAATAATGCTACCATTATTTTCTCTTAAAATAAAATAAAATAATGCTACGATTATAATTAAATATTAATATCCTTTTCCTATAATTTCACATCGAGAATAAAAAAAAAAAAATCCATCTAGAATATTAAAAAAATAAAAATCCATCGAGAATAAAGTTACCTCATGGTCGTGCATTATGCATATATATATATGGTGAAGCATCTCCTTTCTAAGATAATTTTTAAAAAAAAAAAAAAATAGTCTTATTTAATGTCTCTTATTCTTAATAAATGTCGTTTCGATCTTTTATTTTCTTTATAAATTACATTACGTTTTATATTTTTCAATACATATATATATATATATTTTAAATTTGCTCTTGAAATCATTTAAATACTTAAATAGACATGTTCTTTTAATAAGATATATCAACATTTATTAAAAATATAGTAAAAAATTAATTATTTTCTTAATATATGTGCATTGATTTAAAATAACAACTATCCCCTTATATACTAATAAAAAGTTATTTTTGGCTGATGTATAGTATTCTTCTTGATTTTATTAATGTGCCATCTTCTCTTTAATTTTGTATGATGTGTTATATTTTTATAAAGTGTTTTTAAACATCATTATATATTGTATTATTTCGTGCCCTTTTTAATGTAAACTGCTTCTTCTTTTTTTAACTAATTCCTACTAGTCTGCTGATGTTTTCTATGAAAAATAACAAAAGAAAATTGTATTGTTTATTAACTTAGTATAATTAACTTCTGCTTCTTTTATATTTCTTGAAAATCCCTAATTCATTAAAGTTATATTGAATTCCTTACTTCTTTTCTGTTAGGATCCTGTATGATAATTGATACATGCACATCAAATGGCAATTGAAAAACCCAAAATGGTTAAAGTTGAAGTGGTGGACACATTATATATGAAGTTTAGTACAAGGACAATTGAAAAATCCAAAATAATTAAAGTCGAGGTGGTTGTCACATTATATGGATTCTTGTATAGATTGGTAACATGAATAGCCCTCAAAGTTAATGGATCTCAATTCAAAGTTGTGAAAGATTAAAAAAATCATTTAGAAGATTATGGAGTACATTAATACTAGAAGTTGCCAATCACATTCAAGATTTTTGTAGATTAATTATTTCTCAATTGTATTTTATATTAATAAAATTATTTGTGTACCAAAACATGTCGTTTATGTCTTCTTTACAAAAGTGTATCATACGTTACCCATGACTTAACTTATTATGTTTCTTGAATGACCCAATAGTTAAATTATAATTAACTTCTACTTTTTTTTTCCATGAAAATTCCCAACGTCATCCAAATCTAGTTAGGGGGCTTAATTAATGGGGGCTTAATTAATGGGTGTGGAGCAGTGGCGGTCCTGAGATTTTGTAGGCCTGGGGCGAACAAAAAAAAAAGGACCCCTTTTTTAAAAAAACATTAAATAAAATAAGTTAAATACGTATGCACATATTAAAAATGAATGAATGTTATAAAAACAAATCATTTAAAATGACTTCTTCTAGCATTTTGAGAAGCAAATTCTCCAACAATATCTTCATAATTAATTTATTTTAGCATATCTTTTTTAATACATAAAATTGTTAGTCCATTTAATCTTTCTTGTGACATAATGGATCGTAAGTATGTTTTTAGCAATTTTAATTTAGAGAAACTTGCCACAGTCACATGAATAGTCAATAATATTTTATACGCGATTAAGGCATTAGGATAACAATCCAAAGCATTTACAAACTGAAAAATTATACTATACACAATTAAGGCATTAGGATAACAATTCAAAGCATTTACAAACTCAAGAATATTTTCTAGGGCCATTTTTTTTTTTTCTGTTGATAAAGTTACTTGCAACACTTTTAGGTCGGAAAATAAATCATTTGAATCAATATCTAAAGAGTTGTCATGCTTCAAAGTGTTCTCTAGATTCTGACAACATTTTTTTAATTTATTATCATCCAAAGATTTTAGTTTATTTGAATCAAATAAAAATCTAAAAATATTATCATATGTTTGTAATTGTTCAAATCTATTTTTAAAGCAGCAATTAATATCAACATCAACAACAACAAAAAAATAATTAACTCTAAAAGAATCTTCAGTGGATTGTGTATCAACTTCATCTTGTATATTTTCATCAAATTGCTTATATTAAAAAGTAAAAAATGATAACTAAATGACAATAAATAATAATTCAACTAGAACTAAATGAAAAAGAAACAACAAGTGAAATAATCAATATTCTAGAAAAAAAAAAACAGAAATAATAAATAATAAATAAATGAATAATATAAATGTGATTATGGACCGTGAAACACTGAAAGAAAAGGTCAGAATGTCAAATTTCAAAGGTAATCATCCATGCGATCAGATGTCCAAGTGAGATAAATCATTCGGATGCAATAATATATTATATAGAATAAATAAAAAATAGATTGAAATTAAATGGAATATAGAACCAAATGAAATAAATCATTTGGATGCAATAATATATTATATACTCCGTAGAATAAATAAAAAAATAGATTGAAATTGAATGAAATATAGAAGTGAAATACACATCCTAATTTATAGGAACAGTACTATGTTAGCTTATTAATTAGATATTAATAATTAATAACTAATTAGAAATAAATAATTGTGTTTAGTATTAAAGTCATAATCATTTTCAAGAAGAATAGAATTAATGCTAGCTTATTATTAATATTTTTTTTTATCGAAACACTCGGATTAATTATTATATTTATCTTTTAATTTCTTTTAAAAATATTAATATAATAATATATATATATATATATATAAAAAGTAGGCCCCCAAAAATTTGGGGCCCGGGGCGGTCGCCCTTCTCGCCCTGCCTCAGGGCCACCCCTGAGCCAAGGCTATATATGCCCATTTGTGGATTTATATATAATCATGATTATTAGTAGACCACACGATTGTGCACAAGGCATGGTCATCTTCTCTAGTGGGTAGCTATATATAATTATATATTTTGCATGGAAATTTGACATTAATAATTATTTCCAAAAATCCGATTGGATCGTTTAAGACAGGAAAGTAGTTAATTAGTTATTATATATAATGAATGAACTAACATTTTGGCCCTGTAATTTAACTCAAAACCAACAATTTCATAAAAGGGACATTGAATCATAAACCGACTATCTTTGAAAAGGGACAATGAATCGTAAAACCCATCATTCTCAGAAAAGGGGTATTGAACCGTAAGACCAACATTCTCGGAAAAGGGACATTGATCCGTAAAACAGACAATCTTTGAAAAGGGGCATTCAGTCATAAACTGGCATTCTATAAAATGGGACAATTAAATGTAGAACCGACATTTTTAGAGAGAAGGGGCAGTGGACCGTAAAACCGACAATCTTTGAAAAGTGGCATTTAGTCGTAAACTGACATTCTATAAAATGGGACAATTAAATGTAAAACCGACATTCTTAGAGAAAAGAGGCAGTGGACCGTTAAACCGACTATCTAAAAAAGGGACATTGAACCTGGCATACATAGAAAATTGGCATTGAACCGGTAAAACCGACAATCCCATAAAAGGGACATTGAATCATAAAACCGACTATCTTTGAAAAGAGGCAATGAACCGTGAAACCCATCATTCTTAGAAAAGAGGCATTGAACCGTAAAATCAACATTCTCAGAAAAGGGACATTGATCCGTAAAACCGACAATCTTTGAAAGGGGAATTCAGTCGTAAGTTGGCATTCTATAAAATGAGACAATTAAATGTAAAACCGACATTCTTAGAGAGAAGGGGCAGTGGACCGTTAAATTGACTCTAAAAAGGGGGCATTGAACCTGGCATACATAGGAAAGGAGGCATTGAACCGACAAAACCAACAATCTCATAAAAGGGACATTGAATAATAAACTGACTATCTTTGAAAAGCAGCAATGAACCGTGAAACCCATCATTCTCAGAAAAGGAGCATTGAACCGTAAGACCAACATTTTCAGAAAAGGGACATTGACCCGTAAACAGACAATCTTTGAAAAGGGGCATTCAGTCGTAAACTGTCATTCTATAAAACCGACAATATTTGAAAAGGGGCATTCAGTCGTAAACTAACATTTTATAAAAAATGACTATTAAATGTAAAATCGACATTCTTAGAGAGAAGGGGCAGTGGACCGTTACATGGACTATCTAAAAAAGGGACATTGAACCTAGCATAACATAGAAAAAGGGGCATTGAATTGGTAAAACCGACAATCTCATAAAAGGGACATTGAATCATAAACCGACTATCTTTGAAAAGGGGCAGTGAACCGTGAAACCTATCATTTTCAGAAAAAGAGCATTGAACCGTAAGACCAACATTCTCAGAAAAGGGACATTGATCCGTAAAACAGACAATTTTTGAAAAGGGGCATTCAGTCGTAAACTGGCATTCTATAAAATGGGACAATTAAATGTAGAACCGACATTCTTAGAGAAGGGGCAGTGGACCGTAAAACCGACAATCTTGGAAAAGGGGCATTCAGTCGTAAACTGGCATTTTATAAAATGGGACAAATAAATGTAAAATCGTAATTCTTAGAGAGAAGGGGCAGTGGACCGTAAAACCGACAATCTTTGAAAATGGGCATTCAGTCGTAAACTGGCATTCTTTAAAATGGGACAATTAAATGTAAAACCGACATTCTTAGAGAGAAGGGGCAGTGGACCGTTAAATCGACTATCTGAAAAGGGGGCATTGAACCGGTAAAACCGACAATCTAAAAAAAGGGACATTGAATCATAAAACCGACTATCGTTGAAAAGGGGCAGTGAACATGAAACTCATCATTCTCAGAAAAGGGACATTGAACCGTAAAACCAACATTATTAGAAAAGGGACATTGATCCGTAAAACCGACAATCTTCGAAAGGGGCATTCAGTCATAACTCGTAAGTTGGCATTCTATAAAATGAGACAATTAAATGTAAAACCGACATTCTTAGAGAGAAGGGGTAGTGGACCGTTAAATTGACTCTAAAAAAGGGGCATTGAACTTGGCATACATAGAAAAATGGGCATTGAACTTGGCATACATAGAAAAATGGGCATTGAACCGGCAAAACGAACAATCTCATAAAAGGGACATTGAATCTTAAACCGACTATCTGTGAAAAGGGGCAGTGAACCGTGAAACCCATCATTCTCAGAAAAGGGGCATTGAGTCGTAAAAGTAACATTCTCAGAAAAGGGACATTGATCCGTAAAACTGACAATCTTTAAAAGGGGGCATTCAGTAGTAAACTGGCATTCTACAAAATGGGACATTAAAATGTAAAACCGACATTCTTAGAGAGAAGGGGCAGTGGACCGTTAAATCGAAATTTTCAAAAAGGGACATTGAACTTGGCATACATAGAAAAAGGGGCATTGAACCGGTAAAATTGACAATCTCATAAAAGGGACATTGAATCATAAAACCTACTATCTTTGAAAATGGGCTGTGAACCGTGAAACCCACCATTCTAAAAAAAGGGGCATTGAGCCGTAAAACCAACATTCTTAGACAATGGACATTGATTTGTAAACCGACAATCTTCAAAAAGGGGCATTAAGTTCGTAAACTGGCATTCTACAAAATGGGACATTAAAATGTAAATTGACATTCTTAGAGAGAAGGGGCAGTGGACCGTTAAATCGAAATTCTCAAAAAGGGAGATTGAACCTGGCATACATAGAAAAGGGGCATTGAACCTGTATAACCGACAATCTCATAAAATGGACATTGAATAATAAACCGACTATCTTTGAAAAGGGGCAGTGAACCGTGAAACTCATCATTCTCCTAAAAGGGGCATTGAACCGTAAAACCAACATTCTCAGAAAATGGACATTTATCTGTAAAACCGAACATATTTGAAAGGGACATTCAGTCGTAAGCTGACATTCTATAAAATGGGACAATTCGATGTAAAACCGACATTTTTAGAGAGAAGGGGCAGTGGACCATTAAATCGACTATCTAAAAAAGGGACAATGAACCCGGCATACATAGAAAAAGTGGCATTGAACCGATAAAACAGACTATCTCATAAAAGGGACATTGAATCATAAAATCGACTATCTTTGAAAAGGAACAGTGAACCGTTAAACCCATCATTCTCAGAAATGGGGCATTGAACCGTAAAACAAACATTCTCAGAAAAGGGACATTGATCCATAAAACCGACAATCTTTGAAAGGGGCATTCAGTCGTACGTTGACATTCTATAAAATGAGACAATTAAATGTAAAACCGACATTCTTAGAGAGAAGGGGCAGTGGACCGTTAAATTGTCTCTAAAAAAGGGGCATTGAACCGACAAAACCAACAATATAATAAAAGAGACATTGAATCATAAACCGACTATCTTTGAAAAGGGGCAATGAACCGTGAAACCCATCATTCTCAGAAAAGGGGCATTGAACCGTAAGACCAACATTCTCAGAAAAGGGACATTGATATGTAAAACATACAATCTTTGAAAAGGGGCATTCAGTCGTAAACTGGCATTCTATAAAATGGGACATTAAATGTAGAACCGACATTCTTAGAGAGAAGGGGCAATGGACCGTAAAACCGACAATCTTTGAAAAGAGGCATTCTATAAAATGGGACAATTAAATGTAAAACCGACATTCTTAGAGAGAAGGGGCAGTGGACTGTAAAACCGACAATCTTTGAAAATGGGCATTCAGTCGTAAACTGACATTCTATAAAATGGGACAATTAAATGTAAAACCATCATTCTTAGAGAGAAGGGGCAGTGGACCGTAAAACCGACAATCTTTGAAAAGGGGCATTCATTCGTAAACTGACATTCTATAAAATGGGACAATTAAATGTAAAACCGACATTCTTAGAGAGAAGGGGCAGTGTACTGTTAAATCGACTATCTGAAAAAGGGGCATTGAACCTTTAAAACCGACAATCTTATAAAAGGGACATTGAATCATAAAACCGACTATCTTTGAAAGGGGGAATTGAACTGTGAAACCTATCATTCTCAGAAAAGGGGCATTGAACCGTAAAACCAACATTCTTAGAAAATGGACATTGATCCGTAAAACCGACAATCTTCGAAAGGGGCATTTAGTCGTAAGTTGACATTCTATAAAATGAGACAATTAAATGTAAAACCGACATTCTTAGAGAGAAGGGGCAGTGGACCGTTAAATTGAGTCTAAAAAAGGGCATTTGAACCTAGCATACATAGAAAAATGGGCATTGAACCGGCAAAATGAACAATCTCATAAAAGGGAAATTTAATCTTAAACCGACTATCTTTGAAAAGGGGCAGTGAACCGTGAAACCCATCATTCTCAAAAAAGGGGCATTGAGCCGTAAAACCAACATTCTCAGAAAAGGGACATTGATCCGTAAAACCGACAATCTTTAAAAAGGGGCATTCAGTTCGTAAACTGGTATTCTACAAAATGGGACATTAAAATGTAAAACCGACATTCTTAGAGAGTAGGGGCAGTGGACCGTTAAATCGAAATTCTCGATAAGGGACATTGAACTTGACATACATAGAAAAAGGGGCATTGAACTAGTAAAATCGAAAAATCTCATAAAAGGGACATTGAATCTTAAAACCGACTATCTTTGAAAAGGGGCAGTGAACCGTGAAACCCACCATTCTAAAAAAAAGGGGCATTGAGCCGTAAAACCAACATTATTAGAAAATGGACATTGATCTATAAACCGACAATCTTTAAAAAGGGGCATTAAGTTCGTAAACTGGGACATTAAAATGTAAATTGACATTCTTAGAGAGAAGGGGCAGTGGACCGTTAAATCGAAATTCTCAAAAAGGGACATTGAACCTGGCATACATAGAAAATGGGCATTGAACCTGTAAAACCGACAATCTCATAAAAGGGACATTGAATAATAAAACCTACTATCTTTGAAAAGGAGCAGTGAACCGTGAAACTCATCATTCTCCGAAAAGGGGCATTGAACCGTAAAACCAACATTCTCTAAAATGGACATTTATCCGTAAAACCAAACATATTTGAAAGGAACATTCAGTCGTAAGCTGGCATTCTATAAAATGGGACAATTCAATGTAAAACCGACATTCTTAGAGAGAAGGGGCAGTGGACCGTTAAATCGACTATCTAAAAAAGGGACATTGAACCTGGCATACATTGAAAAAGTGGCATTGAATCGATAAAACCGACAATCTCATAAAAGGGACATTGAATCATAAAACCAACTATCTTTGAAAAGGGGCAGTGAACCGTGAAACCCATCATTCTCAGAAAAGGGACATTGAACCGTAAAACAAACATTATCAGAAAAGGGACATTGATCCGTAACACCGACAATCTTTGAAAGGGGCATTCAGTCGTAAGTTGACATTTTATAAAATGAAACAATTAAATGTAAAATCGACATTTTAGAGGGAAGGGGCAGTGGACCGTTAAATCGACTCTAAAAAAGGGGCATTGAACCGACAAAACCAACAATCTCATAAAAGAGACATTGAATCATAAACCGAAAATCTTTGAAAAGGGGCAATGAACCGTGAAACCCATCATTCTCAGAAAAGGGGCATTGAACAGTAAGACCAACATTCTCAGAAAAGGGACATTGATATGTAAAACAGACAATCTTTGAAAATGGGCATTCAGTCGTAAACTTGCATTCTATTAAATGAGACATTAAATGTAGAACCGACATTTCTTAGAGAGAAGGGGTAGTGGACCGTAAAACCGACAATATTTGAAAAGAGGCATTTAGTTATAAACTGGCATTCTATAAAATGGGACAATTAAATGTAAAACGACATTCTTAGAGAGAAGGGGCAGTGGACCGTAAAACCGACAATCTTTGAAAAGGGGCATTCAGTTGTAAACTGGCATTCTATAAAATGGGACAATTAAATGTAAAATCGTCATTCTTAGAGAGAAGGGGCAGTGGACCGTAAAACCGACAATCTTTGAAAAGGGGCATTCAGTAGTAAACTAGCATTCTATAAAATAGGACAATTAAATTTAAAATCGACATTTTTAGAGAGAAGGGGCAGTGTACCGTTAAATCGACTATCTGAAAAAAGGGCAGTGTACCGATAAATCGACTATTTGAAAAAGGGGCATTGAACCGGTAAAACCGACAATCTCATAAAAGGGACATTGAATCATAAAACCGACTATCTTTGAAAAGGGGCATTGAATTGTGAAACCTATCATTCTCAGAAAAGGGGCATTGAACCGTAAATCCAACATTCTTAGAAAATGGACATTGATCCGTAAAACCGACAATATTTGAAAAGGGGCATTCAGTCGTAAACTGACATTCTATAAAATGGGACAATTAAATGTAAAACCGACATTCTTAGAGAGAAGGGGCAGTGGACCGTTAAATCAACAATCTCAAAAAGGGATATTGAACCTGACACACATAGAAAAAGAGACATTGAACTCGTAAAATCGACAATCTCATAAAAGGGACATTGAATCATAAAATCGACTATCTTTGAAAAGGGACAGTGAACCATGAAATCCATCATTTTCCAAAAAGGGCAATTGAGCCGTAAAACCAACATTCTCAAAAAAAGGGACATTGATCTGTAAAACCGACAATCTTTAAAAAGGGGCATTCAGTTCGTAAACTGGCATTCTACAAAACGAGACATTAAAATGTAAATAGACATTCTTAGAGAGAAGGAACAGTGGACCGTTAAATCGAAATTCTCAAAAAGGGACATTGAACCTGGCATACATAGAAAAGGGGCATTGAACCGATAAAACCGACAATCTCATAAAAGGGACATTGAATCATAATACCGACTATCTTTGAAAAGGGGCAATGAACCGTGAAACCCATCATTCTTATAAAAGGGATATTGAACCGTAAAACCAACATTCTCATAAAAGGGACATTGAATCATAATACCGACTATCTTTTAAAAGGGGCAATGAACCATGAAACCCATCATTCTCAGAAAAGGGACATTGAATCGTAAAATCAATATTCTTATAAAAGGGACATTGAACAGTAAGACCAACATTCTCAGAAAAGGGACATTGATATGTAAAACAGACAATCTTTGAAAATGGGCATTCAATCGTAAACTTGCATTCTATTAAATGAAACATTAAATGTAGAACCGACATTTCTTAGAGAGAAGGGGTAGTGGACCGTAAAACCGACAATATTTGAAAAGAGGCATTCAGTTATAAACTGACATTCTATAAAATGGGACAATTAAATGTAAAACGCCATTCTTAGAGAGAAGGGGCAGTGGACCGTAAAACCGACAATCTTTGAAAAGGGGCATTCAGTTGTAAACTGACATTCTATAAAATGGGACAATTAAATGTAAAATCGTCATTCTTAGAGAGAAGGGGCAGTGGACCGTAAAACCGACAATCTTTGAAAAGGGGCATTCAGTAGTAAACTAGCATTCTATAAAATAGGACAATTAAATTTAAAATCAACATTTTTAGAGAGAAGGGGCAGTGTACCGTTAAATCGACTATCTGAAAAAGGGGCAGTGTACCGATAAATCGACTATTTGAAAAAGGGGCATTGAACCGGTAAAACCGACAATCTCATAAAAGGGACATTGAATCATAAAACCGACTATCTTTGAAAAGGGGCATTGAACTGTGAAACCTATCATTCTCAGAAAAGGGGCATTGAATCGTAAAACCAACATTCTTAGAAAATGGACATTGATCCGTAAAACCGACAATATTTGAAAAGGGGCATTCAGTCGTAAACTGACATTCTATAAAATGGGACAATTAAATGTAAAACCGACATTCTTAGAGAGAAGGGGCAGTGGACCGTTAAATCAACAATCTCAAAAAGGGATATTGAACTTAGCACACATAGAAAAAGAGGCACTGAACCGGTAAAACCGACAATCTCATGAAAAGGGGCAATGAACCGTGAAACTCATCATTCTTAAAAAAGGGACATTGAACCGTAAAACCAACATTCTCATAAAAGGGACATTGAATCATAATACCGACTATCTTTTAAAAGGGGCAATGAACCATGAAACCCATCATTCTCATAAAAGGTGTATTGAACCATAAAAGCAACATTCTCATAAAAGAGACATTGATCCGTAAAACCGACAATCTTTGAAGGGGGCATTCAGCCGTAAACTAGCATTCTATAAAATGGGACATTAAAATGCAAAATTGATATTCTTAGAGAGAGAAGGGGCATTGAACCGGTAAAACCGACAATCTTATAAAAGGGATATTGAATCATAAAACCGACTATCTTTGAAAAGGGGCAGTGAACCGTGAAACTCATCATTCTCAGAAAAGGGGCATTGAAACGTAAAGCCAACGTTCTCAGAAAAGGGACATTGATTCGTAAAACCAACAATCTTTGAAAAGGGGCATTCAGTCGTAAACTGTCATTCTATAAAATGGGACAATTAAATGTAAAACTGACATTCTTAAAGAGTAGGGGCAGTGGACCGTAAATCCGACAACTTTGAAAAGGGGCATTCAGTCGTAAACTGACATTCTATAAAATGGGACAATTAAATGTAAAACCGACATTCTTAGAGAGAAGGGGTAGTGGACCGTTAAATCAACAATCTCAAAAAGGGATATTGAACCTGACACACATAGAAAAAGAGACATTGAACTGGTAAAATCGACAATCTCATAAAAGTGACATTGAATCATAAAATCGACTATCTTTGAAAAGGGGCACTGAACCGTGAAATCCATCATTTTCCAAAAAGGGCAATTGAGCCGTAAAACCAACATTCTAAAAAAAAGGGACATTGATCTGTAAAACCGACAATCTTTAAAAAGGGGCATTCAGTTCGTAAACTGGCATTCTACAAAACGAGACATTAAAATGTAAATAGACATTCTTAGAGAGAAGGAACAGTGGACCGTTAAATCGAAATTCTCAAAAAGGGACATTGAACCTGGCATACATAGAAAAGGGGCATTGAACCGATAAAACCGACAATCTCATAAAAGGGACATTGAAACATAATACCGACTATCTTTGAAAAGGGGCAATGAACCGTGAAACCCATCATTCTTATAAAAGGGACATTGAACCGTAAAACCAACATTCTCATAAAAGGGACATTGAATCATAATACCGACTATCTTTTAAAAGGGGCAATGAACCATGAAACCCATCATTCTCAGAAAAGGGACATTGAATCGTAAAATCAATATTCTTATAAAAGGGACATTGAATCATAATACCGATTATCTTTGAAAAGGGACATTGAATCATAATACCGACTATCTTTGAAAAGGGACAATGAACCATGAAACTCATCATTCTCAGAAAAGGGACATTGAACCGTAAAACCAACATTCTCATAAAAGGGACATTGATCCGTAAAACTGACAATCTTTTAAAAGGGGCATTCAGCCGTAAACTGGCATTATATAAAATGGGACATTAAAATGTAAAACCGACATTCTTAGAGAGAAGGGGCAGTGGACTGTGAAATCGATATTCTCAAAATGGGACATATTGACGTATTCTAGTACCTTATTAGACGAATGTTGGATGCCAGCCAGCATTTGATCCTTCAAAACAAGGTCACCTTCTTTAAAATCAGCATTACTATAAACCCCTGCAGTTAGTTTTATCATATTATATCACACATCTTCAACAAAGCTAAACGATTTAAACACTTAAATTGAAAAGGTCTCTATCCCGGAAACTCAGTAGCAAAGAATCAAACTCAAACTCCAACAATCAAACTCAAGGGAAAACCAAAATTAAAACGAAAAAAATGATACCACAAAGTACCTTTTCCAAAGTGGCAAAGTGCCCATCTGGTTGTACTTTGATTACGGAGCATTGCTGCCTTTGAGCAATAAGTGCTTCGAAATATTCCTGAGAGAAACTTATTTTATTACTCGAAAAAGGGGTTTTAAACCTTAAAATTGGCATTCTTAGTAAAAAGGGTATCGAACAACTTTGTGGACATTCTTAGAAAAGGGACAATGCGACATTCTCAGAAAATAGACATTGAACCATAAACCGACATTCTTAGAAAATGGACAATGCGACATTCTCAGAAAATAGACATTAAACCATAAACCGACATTCTAGTAAAGGGAATAGCATATCAAGAATCAAATAACAATATAATACATCAAATATATCTAAATTCATGACATATAAGTATCCCCTTCATTCAAGCCTCACTCATGAATTTCATCAACAAAGACATGAGTTATACCATCCAGGTTTCAGTCACTCAATAGTCTATGAATCAAAATCCCACTAGTGCAAAACATGTGTATTCTTGCCCTTCATTTCCTCAAGTTATACTTTATAAACAGAAAAACAAGAAAGCCAGGACACATATGGAATTGCAGCCCAACCAACTTCTTTACTACACATGCTAGGCCCTAAGACAGGTTCTGATGATAAATTCACCTGCAGTCATATTCAGCCTCCCCTTTCTACATAATTTATTTTTAACATTCAAGCACAAATTTTAGAATATACATAATATGCGTGATTATGATGTTACACTTGTACAACAATGAACATTGACCGAGGAATTTCACAACAATGTAATCAACATTCAACCAACAATGAACTTTAGTTACTCATGAGAGCATAAATTAAACAAGTCGGTAATTTATGAATCACACATTTGTATCTTATTCCTTGACTTGTACAGTTCATCCGAGAAACATATAAATTGATACCCACGGCCCAAATCAAGGCATTAGGATCTTCAAATAGATAGCATTAGTGTGAAGGTAAAGGAACAACAAGAACAGTTAGATCAAAACCAAAAGAAAAACCAGAACATGAAATCAAAATCAAAATCAAAAGAAAAACCTGGCGTGCTGCGTGGTGAGAGCGGCGGCGTGCTCGTGCGTTGATTGGCTTAGATCAATTCCATCGTTGAAGCGGTTGCAGAGATCGGCCCGTGCTCGGTGCTCGTAAGGTCGTCTCCGCCCAGAGGATATGAAGCGATCGACGACGCCGCTGTGAATCCGCTGGAGGCACGAGGAACGTCGTCGGGTTTGTGATTGTGAGGGAAAAGAGCGACAGCAAGGAGATGAAGCGGTTGAGAGCAAAGGGAGAGAGTGAGGAGTGTGGGGAAAATAATTAGGTTCCGTTTAATGATGTAACGGATAGTTTTGGAAACTATAGTAAAAAATAACCGTGGCCTTATAGAAATTCTCAGATGTAATTTTTTTTGCAAGTAACTTATTTAAAATTGGTTAAAAAGTCTTCTTTCCAAAAAAAAAATTCTCCTTCTAATCTCAAATTTTAAAATTTCTTATTTTTCATTAAATGACTAAAATGACGCAATCTACTTTTTCAATCTCAAATTTTAAATTCTTCTAGATTGAGGAGAGGAAGATCACTATGATTTTTTATTAAATAGTTTTTTAAATGAGAAATTAAATTGGTAAATAAGTTGATTACCAAATCTAATACTATGGTATACAATAACATTCAAAAGTTAGTCAAAACAAACAAAACACAAGTGTATGTTCTATTACGATAATGATTCACCTTATTTTGACATTTTTTTGTTATCACCGGATCATGGTTATCTATAAGATTTTATAATCATTTATATTGAAAGGGAATTGTTTGAGGAGACATGAATCCTAATTTTATTATCAATGAATTTTATCGGATAAAGAATAGTAAGACACAAACTTATGTAAACAATTTTATTATTTGTACTAAAATAATTCAATCTATCTTAAATTTTGATTGTGGCTCCGTCCTTACTGTTACACCATTGTATTACAACATCCCGATCGTCTTGAAATTACTAGCCTATTCGAAAATCATTGCAAAATACACATGACTAATGTACAATTGAAAATAAAATAAAAAATAGGTGCATGTATATTTAGGAATAGACAATCGTTACATAATATCTATCTTTTTCACCATTTTAGAAGCTTAATATAAAACAACAATAAAAAACAAACTATTTATTATTAATAAGAATCACACACGTGGTGACATAACATCTTATATTCAACTATTTACATAAGTGACATTGTAATTAAAGATGAGCTGTAAAATGAATAAATGATAAATAAATTAAAGTTAACGAGCTCGTCTTAGTCACCACAACAACCAACAAATAGGAAGGGAACTCAAAGTCAACAGATATCGGTCAAGAGTTAACACCTCGAACACAAATCATGATACCACCTCAACATTTATGTTAGCCACCTCACCGACCTAGTCTGTGAGCTCATCTCACATAGTTGTCCATTTAGACTAACAACCACCTCATAGGCCTAGTCAACAAGTTCATCCTATATGGATATTCATCTAGGACGACAATCACCTCATAGGCCTAGTCGACGAGCTCATCCCACATGGTTGCCCATCTAAGACGAACAACTACCCCATATGCTTATTCGACGAGCTCATCCCACATTGTTGTCCATCTAGGGTGAATAACCACCCCATAGGCCTATTCGACGAGCTCATCCCACATGATTGCTCATCTAGAACGAACAACCACCTTATAAGTCTAGTCGGTGAGCTCATCTCACATGGTTGCTCATCTAGGACGAACATCCACCTCATATACCTAGTCGACGAGCTCATCCCACATAACTGTCCATCTAGGACAAACAAACATCTCATAGGCCACCTCCTGAATGACCATCTTGATCGACCACCTCATTGACGAGCTCATTCCACATAGCTGCCTATTTTAGACGAACAACCACTTTGACAAAGCCTTCAGTCCACCTCAGTTGGTCAAACCTGCACATCAACTCGCCACTACCATGCCATTTACTACATTGCTTTGGGAATTGGGATGAAGAGTCACTATGATTTTTGTGTTATAATAGATAGAGGGAAAAAAAGTATTTCTGCATTTTCATTAATTATAGTGTTGAATTAAACATTGCTTCAAAATGCCATGTGAGCTCAAATTAAAACATGTTAGAAGTATGGATGAATCAAATTAACATGAGTAAAAAAAGACTCAAACGGATACATGTCAACACTAGGAAACACATTCTCCTTTTATATATAAAGATGTCAACACCGGAAGAGACGATTATATCAAAGAACAAATGGTTACACGATGATTTGACACAAAATTAAATCACATTCTACTCAAAATTTAAAAGAAAAAAACACACATATTACTATTATTTAGAAATTAAAAAATTCAAAATTTTAAAAACCACCCTAAATTCAAAACAAAGTAGACCCCATGTAAGATTTATACTCTCTATGTCCATATAAAGTGTTCTTGTTTCTTTTTGCATGTGTTTTAAAAAAAAACTGTTTATTGATAAATAAAGTAGATAAAATAGAGAATAAAATAAATAAAGTAAATGAAAGATAAATAAATGTGATGTTATTTTCTAAAAAAAAATAGATGCGGACAACCCAATCAATCCCACTTTATTTGGATCTGGGAGTGGAACGTAAATTTCACAATAGACTTTGAGGGTTAATTCAGTTTAAATACTCAGGTTGTGAATGAAATTTTCCTCATATCTTTTTTCCCTTTTTCTCGTGCGCTCGATCTTCACCACCTAGGTTAATCTTTCTTTCTTTCTTTCTAGAATTTTCAGCTGTGTGTATTTGGAATGCATAAACAACTCTTTATACTTTGAGTTCCACTTGGAAAATGAGATGAACAATTGTATTCTTACATTTTTCAGCTTTTTCTGTCACTCAATTTTTGTGTTTCTTTCATTAATTTTGTGTTTGCTCTCAACATTACATATTATTTGGTTATATATTGGTTTTTGGATGAAATGTAGTCATATTATCAGATTTTTGCTACCTATTTTGTTTGATCAGGGAGTTAAGACACAAATCTCTATTCGAAAATGAACCAAAACTTCTTCGAAGACCTACCATCAGAGATCACAATCAATATCCTCTCAAGACTACCTGTCCGAACCGTTGTATGTTGCAAGTGTGTTTGTAAGCACTGGCTTGATCTTGTGGGGACTCGTGAATTTGCCGAGTCTCACCTTTCTAAATCTGTTCCCCAGCTCATCTTTGTACACCCAAAGTTGCACAGAGTTTTTGAGTTTGTAGATGGCCTCAATCTTCAATCTCATTATCGTCACTACAAACCAGTCACCAATTTCAGTCTCCCTTTTCAGGGGAAGATGATGCATGGCTCAGTTAATGGTTTGCTTTTTGCACGTAATGAAAGCCTCAAACTTGATGATATTTTTATATGCAATCCAATCAAAGGTGACTATATTAAACTTAACTCTCCTCCTCCAGAGTTTGCATGCTACGATAAACATATAGTGGATTATGGATTTGGAGTGAGCAAGATAACTGGTGAATATAAGGTGGTTAGGATTTCCAGTAAGTGTAATGGTATTAGACGACAGCTCAAATTTTCTATACCTGAGTGGCAGGTGTATACTCTTGGAACAGGATCATGGAGAAGAATTGTAGTTACTTGAATGGTAATCCCTTGAACAAGGCTGCTCGTAACTCTGGTCAGTTTCTGAATGGAATTCTTCACTGGCTGGTCTACGATTTAAATGATTACCTGCAAATTTCGTGTTTTGATCTTGAAACAGAAATATTTTGTGGTTTGCCCCCTCCTCCTCCTCGTCAAGGAAGTACAACATATAAGGCTGCTGCCCTTTGTGCCTTGGAGGATTCCCTGTGTTTTTGTGACAGTTTATCTTATGCTGAACTAGTCATATGGTCGATGAAGGAACGTGGACATGAGAAAATTTGGGTGAAACTACTTGTCATCGGCAAAACCCCTAGGTCTTATTGTTGGGGTTTAAAGAAAGGATTGATTTTCCCTCTCAAAGTTTTCAAGGATGGTGACATTTTGTTTGAATGGGTTGATCCATGTTGTTACCCCTCCTACTACTCTGCGAATAAAAAACTTGGGGAACGTGCGGAATTTAATAGTTTCTATGGTTTGATCAAAGCAATTATTTACACCCCAAGCTTTCTTTCGCTCAAGCGTTTCAACAATGAGAATGTAAGCACTTCCTCGTTTAAGTTTTGTAGCTTTGATGACTGAATCTGTTAATGGGTGATCAAGAGAATTATGGTTTTCAAAATCTGTAATTGAATTTCTTGCAAGTGGTCTTGTAATGAATGAATGACATTTCTGCCTCATCTATTCTCTCAAAATTATCTGCTTCATTTCATTCAGTTACTATACATGCAATGTGTATATTGATGACTCTCAGTAGAAGGTTGTTTCTTCTAGTCTGATTTGATTGCAATTATGTTTACATATTTGCCTAATTTTTTTAAAGTTTCGGTATCCGGTCCAAGGGCCGACTAATTCAGAGGGACATATGTTTACATATTTGCCTAATAATTGTGTTTTTTAAGAAGTGATAAAAAGAATCTTATCCGTAGTGTTGAGCTCGAAACTCTACTACATTGTTAAGACAAGTTAATATTATGTAATAATTTTCCCCTTCTCTACTACACCATACAATCCTCTTTTTCTTATCTAATACTCTCTCCGTTCACACTTAATATTCAATTTTTTCTTTTTTGGGTGTCCATACCTAATGTGCATACTTCTATATATAAAAATGTGTATTCCCTCAATACACTAATACATCTATTTTTAACTTTTTATTTTATACATCTAGTATTTTTTTACATAAACTATCAATATTCTTTAAAACCCGCCCACAAAAAAAAAGTGCATATTAAGTAGGGAAAGAGTATCTAATACTATGATTCTAGGATTTCTATCCGAGTAAAAATAATACTCCCTCCATTTTTTAATAAGTGTCACTTTAGCTTTTTAACTAATTTTAAAATAAGTGTCATTCTGAGTTTTTTTCTTTAATTTTGACTATTTTGCCCTTATTCATTTACCATATATATTGTTCATAAATAAATTCCATAAACATTGTTTATACCAAAATTAATTTGGTTTATGAATACTAGCTACATTCTTGACCACATTCTTTATCAAACAAAACTTCTATATCAAAATTAACTATAATTAATGAAGGGTAATATGGACCACACTTTATAATCTTAATTTGTTGAAAAATGTCAAAGTGACACTTATTAAAAAATGGAGGGAGTATATATTCAACTCATTTTTGGGCCAAAACTATTGGGTAGCCTCAACGATTAGTTCACTCATAAATATCGGTATTAGTACATACACTTCTCCTGAACTGTCAAAACTACTCTTATCCCTGCTTTTAGTATATACAACCCACCCCCTCCTCAAAATAATTAAAATTACAGAAACCTGCCTCAAAAAATTTAAAAACATGAACGCGGTAATTGTCGAAACAAATGCCAGCAATGAACCAAGTCAAAATTGTAGTCTAATTACACAAATTGCACCGTGAAATTGGATGCACACAAGTGTGACTCTAAATAAGTGTTTCTCTCATATAAGAATCAAGTTCAACCACAACATTTGTTTGATTAAAAAAACAAAAAAATAGATTTTTGTTAAGTGTTCGTGAACAATCCAATTAACTACCAAACTGATCTCAATTCAATTTTGAAGCTCCAAAAAAACTTGAACATACTTAAACTTTTACATCATGTTTGATTTATAATTTCATTACAACTGCACTTGAAAACTTGATACAGATTAGAACATAGCAGCACTTCATAATTCTCTAAAATCCTTTGAACTTAACTATATATGTACATATATAAGCAATCATCTGTGTGTTGAGTATTTCAGTTACAGATTATGTGTATGAAGATTTTTTTTTTTTTTTTCATGTATTCTTTCGTAAACCCTATACTGTGACTGTGTGTAAACAAGTGATGGATACTAACCAACGGCCGGAGCATCAGACTGCGGTTGATAGGCAGCAGCCGTAAAACCAGCATACCACGCAACTCTCATGAGCTGGACCCCAAGAACCAGCACCCAGCAGCACACCAATGCTCTAATAGTATGCATCATCCACGCCACTGCACCCAGCTCAGCCCCCAGCTTTAGCCCTCTCATTAGCTGCAACAACCGATACGCCTCGTAAACAACTGGGGTCACCAGCCACACAGGCGACTCCCAGTGCCACGTCAGCAACTCCGTCAGCATTTGCACTGATAAAAGCAGAAAGTAAGGGCCCAGCAGAAGAGCAAACGAAATGAAAGGCATCTGAGGCTCAAGAAATCCTTTCTGAGAGCTGATTAGCATTGCCATGGGAACGATGAATCCGGTTACATTCGCAAGAATGTTCCAGAACCGGTAGCTTGAAGGAGGCTTGGTTCTGCAACCTTCCGGGATGTTGTTCAGACGAGCACTGGAATCGGCCATGAGGAGAAACAGGGATGCACCAAGATTGAAAATGCAGTCTAGCCCGGTAAGGGAGAGAAGGCTGGCTATGTTGGGGCCCAGGAAAATTGACGAGACGGGAAGCCACAAGGTGGGGACCACTCCTGTGATTAAAAGAAGGGCTGGCCCAAGAACCCATAGAGACTTTCTAAGATGCTTGAAAGGAATAGACGGCGATGTGCTTGCATCAAGATGCTGCTCAGTCTTAGTTATTGAAGCTTCGTCTGGCTTGCTAGAAGAAGCCATGGTTTCAAAGATATTGCTAGCTTCTGTCAGCAATGATCCTTCATTTTCAGGGGCGTATGTTACTGGAGCTGATTCCCATTGAGGTGTGTTGGAATAGCAAACAGCACGACGATTGTTACTTAATCGTGGTAAATTAAATCTGTGAGGTAGATTTTGAGATTTCCGTAGTTTTAGATGCAATTGGGAAACAGTGAGTAGTGGTGTACAAGCAGGAAACTGAGTAAGCAATGCCATTCCGATGTTCACAGAGTGAAACTTAAGGGTAAATATTGGAGTTTAGGTAGCTCCAAATTTACCTGTACCTGACAAGAGAACAAGTCAGACCTAAAAGCAGAAAGACGTTATGCTTTGCTGAATTATTGCAACTGTAACTATTTAACAACACAGTTGGCAGCTACTAAATTTCTATAAGTGTATATATAAAGCTACTCAACAGAAGCATTATTTAAAGATAACAATCAGGAGGATTCTATTGGAAGAATACATATTTAAGCTTAGCCCATACTTGTGTACAATTGAACGGAGGCACTGCCTTTCTTCAACCTTTGTTTTTTTGCTTGGAATTCAAAGAATATAACCAATTCAAATCTTTCTTCGAGCAAGGACTAAACTATCGAATAACAAAATAAAATTGAAACTAATAACCACGAGTTTCAAAACATCACATACTAATTTTTGTCTCATAACATAGATGGCATCTGAATCGTATTCATAACTTGTTCAGCACATATATACAAACACGCACCGACACACAAGCCCAAGCAAGAAACAAACAGCAGATGCCTTAGTCTTTAAGTGAGACATAAGAACACAAACTCAAAATTTTCAATTCGATAAATACGACAGAGCGCTTGATAATCAATTCGAATAATGATACAATGAAGTCGAAACCACCAAGAATTTTAAGAAGGGGTTTACCTCGTCAAGATACCAACCGCGACTTGGAGGAGCATTGTGGAATCCAAGTTTTCCAAGACTATATGAATCGCGACCAGTTAGCTAATTTCTTTTTTTTTTTTTTTTTTTTTTTAATTGGCAATTTCAACAACAAAAAATATAAGGCGATTGACGGGTAAATGGGCTTCGTGAAACCAAATGTGGCCCATATAATATTCCTAATTTGGGCTTCTGATCATGGTATTATATTTCTTGGATTTCGAATAAAATCAATAGGCAAAATTTTCAATTCAATTGAAATATATATACATTTAAATTTTAATGTTCAATTTACCAAATTTAATCTTTACTACAACATTTAACTTAATTTATTAAAGTTCAATTTCAATTTGCATACTAATAATAAATAAAATGTAGTATAAATATTGAATCCTATCACGATGCCATCCCAATTTCATTACACAATAATTAAGTTTTCAACTTTGTGTGACCTCTGCATGACCTTCAACACTATAGCAACAATCATCTACATTTTCAGTAATACTAACAAAACTATTACACAATAATTTAGCTTTCAAGTAAATGTGTCTTAAAAATCAGCACACAATGCAACCCCCTGCGCGATACTTACAATTTCAGTAATACTAAACATCGAGTCCTATCAAGATTTCCTCATTTTCAAAGCACAACATGTCAAACTCATACAACTCATTCTAATTTCATTAATATTACATAAATTACCACACAATGCTAGGCACATCCCCTTCGGTCCAAAGATCGTGTTGTATCCATTTATATGAAACACGCCCTTCTCATTTGACACGGATGCATCTCATCGGACAACAAATGCAAATGCAAATACAATTATGCTTGAAATGGTGTCTTTTCCACACCAATAAATTGTCCGAAGCACGATTTCTCAAATAATGCCATGGCAAAACCTTTTGCTTTTCCTTAAACTGATTCATTCCCTACAAGAAAGTTAAAACAAAAGAAACTGATTCATTAAATCCATTGAACCTTTCAAATTTAACCCAACATTTTTTTCAAATTCACCAACTTAAGTAAATGCATCATCAACATTTCAGCAATGAGTAATTATAAAGAACTTGGAAAAAGATAAAAAGAAAAAAAAGGGACATGCTTATGAATTACCACATATTCTAGAGTTTTCAGGTATGCTAATTAAGAGTTTTCAAGATATTCAAGATCAGGCAGATTCCAAAGATTTAACGTATATTTTTCGTATATTTCCCCTTTATTGAATTTATTTCATCTCAATTAGGCAGAGGTGAATGATGACAACATAATATAACACCTACAGACAATATATGACAATGACTACACAAGCATAGCATTATATGACACCAAACGTAATCTCTCCATAGTCCATAATGGATATGATATCTACAGTAATAAAACATTCAAATCACCCAACATTAGACTTGCTCAGCTTTTAAAATGTTGTGAACTCCAACATTAGGATCATCAATATCCTTTCCAACACATTTTCATTGATATATATCTGTCTAAATTAATCTTTCCAAAAGTCCAATAAACTAATGTCATGTATAATGTCTCCTAATAAAAATAACAGGTTGAGTTTAGAAGGATCGGCATTCTTATAATCCATGTTTTAATTAATGGACAATATTATAGATATTTGTTCATTAATCAGGGAAAACATAATAAAAAGACACATGAAAAACTAAAACTAGTTTCATCCAACAAGATAATAATAATTTGGTGTCTTTCACTTCTACCAGTAAAAAAGACAATCTTGAATCCCAAGCTTTAATCCACTTCATAAAGCTTCAAGCTAGAATATATAGCAGGGGCCATTCCCATCTCAATGTAGAGAAGAAATGGGGAGACACGGGTGAGGAAGTGTGCTTCAAAATCAACGAGCCGAGATTTTTGTGTATTACAATCATCTTTACTGAGAATATACATTTATTTCATAGAGCTATTTATTGCATTTGTCACATTTGCTAACTGTGAATCTATAATTTCCGAGTAATTTATTCTGTTCAAAGTACTTAAAAAGAGCTTCTATTTGTTATATATTCTGTCCCACAACTTAATTCTAAAGCAGGATATAACCAATTCATTCCCCATGCATCAAACTCAAATTAAAATATTGTTCATATGAGCAACCTATTTCATAAGATTTTTAACTCAAGTCATGAATAAGATGTACTTCATTACTGAAATTGATCACAACAACAAACAAAGGCCTAATGCAATTCATTAATTTATATTTTCCTTTCATCTACCAAACATAAGCAACAGGTAAAGTGACGAGAGTTACCAGATTGCGGAAGGTTGGGCAACGGAGGGGGAGTTCCACCCGAGTCGTAAAGGAGTCGCTAGCAAGTTGCTGACGAAAAAGTTGAGACGACAACGTCGTGGGGAGGGGGACGACGCCGGCGTGGAGACAAATTTAATGAGGAAGAGGAACGAGAATGGCAGCCAACAAATTTTTCGTGTGAGGAAGTTTTTGAGAAGGGGGAAGGGTTTTCTAGTAATGAGGGATGTTTAGGTCCAAAAAGTTTGTTGGATGGCAATTTTGCCAATATATATATATATATATTGGGTGGCATTTTTCCAAATCAAAGCTTGAAATTGGCATTTTGCCAAATTTCCCATCAATTTTCCTCTGTGCGGATTCTCAAGCCAGAGAAGCTGCAAACTGATACAAGTTTCTTCTGATTTCTTAGTCTTCCAATTCATGTTCAGTGGGTACAGAGATCGACATCAGATCATCCTTCCTTGAAAAAATATTTCAGTCAAAATACTAAACTTCTTTCAGTGATTCAAATGAATGCCAAAAACTCTAGTACAAGATAATCAATTTTGAAGTTAATCAAACAAGTTTCAAACAAAATCAAGACCACAGATATAAACTGAGGAAACTGATGCCTAATTTGTTGAACTTCTCACTTCTGTAATACCCATTTCAGAAAACGATCAAGTTCAGCAGGCAGCACTCTTCATAAAAACTTTCACTAGAATCTTTATCACACCATTTCAGAAAATTGTCATCAAGGGTGTGAAAGAACCAATACGAATTGGACCAGAACCAGATTCTTAAATCCTCAAATCAAAGTTCAGTTTAGTCCTCTGTTAAAAGAATTCAGCTTCTTGGATTTGGTCTTGTTTCGTCCGAGATCAAATTGAACTGACCTGAACTAAAACTTACTTATTCTTTTATACAAAACGGGAAGAATATTTTATTAAATAGTAAACAAGAGATTAACATAAAGTGGGAAAGATATCCACTCAAAACTCAACAGCTAATCGAGAGCATCAAATACCCTAACTCCAGTCACTAAAAAAATCCAAAACCTTAAAGTGCCTGATGTCTGTACACTTTCTAGCCCATACGCATAAGGTTATCCAAAATGGCCAAAACGTAATCCCCTACCTAACACCCTCCTCGGCTCCTCGGTATCAAAAATAAAATCTCCTATTCTCACTAATCAGACAGACCAACATACAATGACACAATTAGTAACTAAATTCATTACTACTTTGTTTCATATAAAGACATAAGTGTTTTATGCCTCCTAATCATGTTATTAATATACTTCTGTTTTAATATTACCAAAGTCAGTATCAATTTATTTTTTCTCAAATGCCCATAATTCTTGGAGCAAGTAGAGTGTTGATCTGCTGGTTGTACAGAAGCATAAAGACTATTGATTCAGAAGTCCAGGTGTCTTCTGAAAGTACCTTTGAAAGATTTAAGTGCTCTGGCAAATATCAGGACCCTACGAAATGACCAATGCTGGGAATTAGCTTTGGAAGCACTTTACGGGTTAGCTTGGGATCTGTATCATCATTGTGAAGGCATGCGAGTTCACTCTCCAGCATTGCATGAGCGTCAGCAAATGCCTGCATCAAGCAATAATATATAGT
The DNA here is from genome assembly GCA_963675135.1 of Galeopsis tetrahit. NCBI lineage: Eukaryota > Viridiplantae > Streptophyta > Magnoliopsida > Lamiales > Lamiaceae > Galeopsis > Galeopsis tetrahit. Next base: position 40,972,882 of record OY776131.1, read on the forward strand.
TAAAAGAAAGAGGCTAAAAGGCCAAAGAAAGCATGAGAAGATAGATCTCCCCTACTGGACAAAATTTCCATAGGTAAAACAACAGAGACCAAAAGAACAACTAAGGCATGTTTATGGATGTTTCCAATCTAGAAGTAGCTGCAGCCAAAAGAAGACGATTTCTTTGCACCACCTCTGCATTATCAATATTATGAAGGCATCAAAAAACATTTTCTTCTAATCTGGACAAAATTGTCATGGTGGGAACAGATTTTCCAGTGTAGGTTCAAACCTTGGAAGGTGTAAGCGTGAAATCAGGTACAATTTTACCATCATACTCATAGATATTGCACTCGTGTAGAACAAATATAGCAATGGTCAAGAAGAATCATGTTTATCACTTCACCAGAAAGGAAATGCACTGATACTCAAATTAAGAATGTGACTCTGACCTTAATACACTGATGTATGCGGAAACAATTTCTCCCAACATTATTTGTCACATATAGAGGATCGTCAATGCAAAGGGGATCAATACTGCAAGAAAATGTAGTTGGTCGTTGAACACTAAAAAACAACTGCTGAACACGTAAATACAAAGCAAGTTAGATCCTCCTTACTTGCATCCGCGCTCCCTGTTTAAATACACCCCACTTCCTTGTACTGAAATACGCATTTGTCGTGGGTCAAAAACATTCCTGAAGCAGAGATAGTTCAGATAAAAATGAAGGTCTAGACATTTCCAGATCATACATAAGCAGCAGACGATGAGGATATTGTAAATGGTTCTTCACATATATGTCTAGAATATGAAAAGCATGCCAAAATAAACTAAAAGCTTCTTAAAAATCTGCCTAAGATTTACTTACCCAAAGAAATATAAGAAATCCATCAGGAGGCTTCCATAGTTCTACAAAGATAATGTCAAATCAACATTAGTTCAAACTCAGAGGCGTAACACGCATATATATTATCATGAACATGGGCTTGCACGAAATTTTTTAGGGATTGCAAAATGCAAGCTCATGCAGATCAATGCAATTTTAGGTAGCCATCTGCACATCTTTATGGTTTACAAACAGAGAAGGATTGAAAAGAATGCAAAGTTGTATTTGTTTTCTTGAACAATAGAGAGAGATTGAAAAACTAATTACACAGACTTGCTTCTAGTGTAGAATGCGTGGACTCCTGTCCTCCTTTTCTCCCTTCTCACCGATATTAGCTAATTTAAGGTGCTAATTGCTAAATTAATGAGTATGAGATGATGCTTCAAATGTATAGGGACTCCTAATCAGCACTAGTTTTGCTTTTGTCTTTTGACAAATACTTTTCTTGTCGCAATCTCATATATTTTAGTAATTACAAGGTGTCGGTTTCTGGCAGCACAGGAAACAACACTTTTGTCCACACATTCAAATATAGAGCAAGCGCTCAAAGTTAAAGATAATGATAATTGAAATTGCTAGAATGCTAAGAGAAGAACCAGTTTTAGTAAACAAAGCAGAACTAGCTGCATAAAGACCAACAATACATACTTGGTTGATAGGTCGACCATGATGACGCTCATGCTGCAGAAAACGTGTGATCAATAATATCTGTGGAATGTACAGTACAAGAAAAGATCAGCAAGTGAATACTAGATGGAAATATATAAGTACCATACAAAGTGAACTCAAGATGGAATTTGAAGGTGTCCTACAAACAGTACACTTTATATATTGGCATATTAAGAAAGAGTGGGCAGACCATTCAGAAGGGTATACACAAATCTTATTGGTAAAAGATGCTCAGATGCAATGAAATAAAACAGAGACCACAGACGTATGTTTGTTCAAGGATTATGGAGTGCGGAAGTCAGGATTTTGAAAACCTAGTTATGAAAATCCTTGTGAATAGTAACAGTGTGTGTTTGTTTTGGGTTTTGGTAGGGTGGGATTTCGTATTATGTCACATCAATGTGTAAGAGTGATTGATGTTACATCGGGAAGAGTATTAATAGGGGGTACAGGTTTTTATAGGGACAGCTTTTACTGGGATTTTGAAAACCTGGTTTTAAAACCCAAAATGGAACTTGACTTGGATCGCAAAATCTCAAATCCTTCTAGGTGAATCCCAAAACAAATATAGACACTTACATGAATATTGGTAGAATCTAAGGAACAATAAAATGGATATTTTATGTTACTTTGTCAAAAGAAAGAGATTTTTTTTTTTTTTTTGATAAGCTTAAAGTTGAACAACATTCTTACACTGATACTCTAGAAAACAAGAGTAGGCCTATCCAAAATGAGTCAAATGATAAAGCTAACTGAGGTAAAAAAATAGGGGAAGACAAGAACATATTAAGTTGCATTCGTTACTATTTGAGTAAAAAAAGGAACTTACCAGGCAATATGAGCTTAAACCACCTGAATAAGACTGGTCCAGGCCACGATCAGCCAAGAATTGTTTTAAAACCAAAGCAAGAGGTATTACAGCAGGAAACCGCTCAGTAAGATCTTTAACCTGTACAGAGATCTCACAACATCAAAATGACGGAATAAGTGAACATGCTGCATATTTGAAGTTAGTGCAAAATACCTAGGACCAATCCAAATTGAAAAGATCCAACTCTAGAAGCATGCAAGTAGCAAAATAGTATATAATGCTGATTTTCTCACAGATACATCAATAACTCATGTGCAAACATTACCAGCCCAGTTGTCTGAAGTCCAGTATGCGTAGGAGATTTGAAACTAATATCAAGACGAACTGATTTGAGTCTGTCATTAGTATCATTCCTTATCTTACTCCACTTTGGTGAAGTAGTACACCCCATACTTGCTGCATCATTCTGAAAAGATTTGTTTTCATCAGAAGCTGCCTGACTAGCTTCTTCATTTGGGGCTTGAACATTTGACTGGGTTGAGATGAGATCAGGAGGAACTTCCACCACAATCATTATGATAGGTATCTAAAAGTGAAAAATAGAGGGATGAAATATGAGACATGCATACAAATTCAGATAGAAGAAAACAAAACGTGTTGGCGACATTACAGCAGTATTTTCCACAATCTTGAGAGAATCACTTTTGACCCATTCCTGGTTAGCAAGATATCTTGCAGCATGCTGCAACCAAAAAATCCAGAATCAGAAGACTCAACAAGCTAGATTAATTTCAAAGATGGTATGTTGAACTATATTAATACACAAACTACAAAGTAAAAGACAAGGATATAGAGTCTTCCCGCTTAACTTTGCTCCTTCTCTCACATATCATAATAAGACTAAGAAAAACAAAATATTACATGTATATTTGATGCATTAATTCGTTAGATGCTTGAGAATCTTCTTCTTAGTTCTTACACTTTTGGCTTTCAGTTTATGAGTTTTTTTTCCTCTCTCCCTCATCCCTCACACTGAAATACTTCATCCGTCCAGGTGAAAGCTACCCATGAGTTTTGGGTACAAAAATTAAGAAATATGATAGAATAAGTAGATGTATTAGAGGTGTGATGTGATTGAGAGAGAGAGGGAGAGAGAGAGAAGAATATAAGGAAATGTGAGAGAGAGTAATTTGCCAAAAAGATAATGTGTAGCTTTCATTGGGACGGACGGAAAATGAAGGTAGGGTAGCTTTCACTGGGACGGAGGGAGTACATGTTTGAAAACCCTAAATCAACAAAAACTGGAGTAGTTGGTCAATATACATTACTCTCAGTTTATAAAAGCATTGCTCTAGCCACCAGTGAGTTAAAAAAAATAAAAAAAGTTTGACTCATTGACCACTGTTTCACTTCAGTGAGCTCAAAGTGGACCTAGTGTGGCACATTCTATGGATAAAGCATCCTCCAGGACTGCCAAGTGCCAATTACTCTTAAATTTCTTGTCTCAATTATTCAACAATTAAGTCGGGAAAAAAAAAAGCATAAATTACAGGAGTCCCTATTTTCAATCATGCGTACCTGAAGGCATGTTTCTTTGATGCCATTGCGCCCTTCTAAAATCCCAGCTTCTTTAATAGGTTCCTAGAAATTTACTGAATATAAGGCCAGATTCCTTAAATAAATCGAAAAGGCATTAGCAATTGTCATTTTCTTACCAAATTTCTGACAGGTGGAAGACTGACCACAAGGTCCACATCGCTAGATGGCAGAGACAAGCCAGTTGCATTTGAACCATAAATATTCGTTCTACAGCGAGGCCATAAGACTAGGAGAGACCGTGCAACACGCTTAACAGCCCAATTAATGTAAGGCTTCCTGATGAAGTTCTCTGAAGCAACCTTAAGTATTGAAAATGATTATAAGCATCAGTTACTTGTTTAAAACAGCAACAATGTGACATCAGCCTTTTGATTAAACTGAAATTGATGGTAGGTTAAAAATTAGAGACGAAATTAATACCTGCTTGCAGAAAGAGTTAATTTCATCATTCAGAATATCATGAATCAGTGACAAAGATGCCTTGCGTGTGGAATTATTCTGGGATTCAGGGGGTTGCAAAGGAAATGTAACATCTGGCTGAGGAAACAAGACTAGTTAGAGAAAGTAAATATGGCAAAAACCTGAGGCAACAACCCAGCATTAAGAAGTATATTAAATAAGATAAAAACATACGTGTTCTTGATCACGAGCTAACTGGGAAATCGCAATAAGCCGATCCTGAAGCAATGCTCCTGCTAAAGGTTGTGTCATCTGACGAGCAGTAAGACCCTTTCTCCAAGAAGGCCAAACCACTTCTCCTTCCATAGGCATGCCAACTTCCTCAAAGTTGACTCCATCATGAAACCAGCCTTTGACACCCCAGTGCCTTGGGCTTGAGCTACCAGATCGAACAGTAGGAAAACCCCTATGTTTTCTGGAGTCACCAACAGGCGAGGGTGGGGGTGGATGAGGAGCACGTGGAACACAAAGGACTACAGGAGAAGGTGGCCGTTTACTCCGAGGTTGTTCCCGTCTGTTTGGAGGAACACAGGGACTTTTATGATCATAACTACGCTTAAACTCTGATCTTGATCTTTCCCTCGACATATTCGGGATGATTATTGGCCTCAAAATAGGATATGGAAGTGAATCCGCAGTCGTCCCATCTCCATCACCTGAAATATTGGACAGAGATCGTGAGGTACTCTCCTCAGCACCAACATCGGTCATAGTTGAGGAAGAATGCAGAACCTTGCTGCTGATTTCACTTCCAGGCATAACATAACCAAGAGCCCCTGGTCCCAGAGGATCAAATGGAGAGCAAAAAGAAGCAGCAGATGGAGAAGTCAAACCATTTGTACTATAAGAGGAGGAGAATGCAACCATATCATCAACAGCCCTGCTCATGTCAGCTTCTCTCCAAGCCCAGGAGCTATCATCTGAACAAAGAGAAGGAGGGCGAGAGAAACTGGTTGCTGCTGGATGATCAGATGGGTTCCAGTACATCACCCCACCACCAAAGTACTGATTATAATCAATGCCACTAATGGCATGAGTCTCCAACTCTTCTTCAGACATCCAGTTTCTGTCATGCTCATCCACTAGTTCCTGTGGATTTGGGACATCTGGAAAATCCATCGGTTCACTGGAAATGGTCCTTTCATCTTCAGAAGTAGTTGCACCAGAGTGCATGCTATGAACTGTGACGCCTTGCTGAAAAGAAGATTGACGTCTTGAAATGAACTCAGAATCGTAACTGCAGGTACCTGATGGAACTAGTCTATTAACACCACGCACTGCAGGTGGCCAGTCTAAACTCATCGGCAAAGGTCTAGGCATAATTCCATTATACGCATTGTCAATAGGAGAATTTCTTACTTGTACAAAAGAATGGTGGAAATTATTTTGTAAATTGCGACCAACATCAAGATGCAATCTATCAGTGGCAGCAGGGCGATGCGTATTCATCGACGGATGAAAGGGAGCTATGTTGGGCCACTCATAAGAAATGTACGCTGGCGAATTTATGGCCCCAACTCTAAGGAGACTAACACTTCCTTGCTCCTGAACCAAAGAGGGATTTACCTCTGGTTCACTACCTTTCACTTTTTTCCCAGTTGCATTATTTCCACAACCTGTTGTTTCAGTGCACATCTTATTAGCACCCTCGACCACAGGCTCGGTAGTCTTTGCACCAGAATCTAGATCACAATTCAAGGAACCATCCACAGGAGTTTTCACACCATTTTGGACTGCACTGCCCAAGTTTGGATGTTGCTTCAAGCAGAGATGAACATCAGTTTTAGTAGAATAGCAATTGTCTGTATGTTGTGCAACATAATCTGTACTTATAGTACTGTAAAGACTTGAATTTGCATCAGACCTGTCAATCTGAAACGCAACATTGTTTGAGACATTCTCAACAGTTGAACTTCCAGAAGTCCAGTCAGACAATAGGGGTCCATCTGGAGAACTAACAGAAGCAGAGGAAACTCTAGAGCGTCTTGGCTGACCATTACCAACCTCCGAACTATTGAAGCCTGAGCTTTTAAGCTTTTTTCTTTCTTTCCTACTCTTTCTGGAAGCAGTTCGAACTTTTCCATTATTCACTCCCTTAGCAGGTTCCTGGTTATGATCAACTAATTAGAAACTGTCTTATCATCTATTCATTTTTATATTAAAGGAAAAACAAGCACAACCATTGTATGCAGTGATAAGTGATTCCCTCTTGCTAGATCCTTTTGCGGAACTTTACTATCAAATTCACTGGACTGTCTAACATCTTCATTATCGATTCCATCTTCTTTACCCTGAAATATAAATGAAGGTAATCAAGGCTTTGCATTACAAAGTTCTCTAATTATAAATGGTGTTTTCTCAATTACTTGTGAGTATACCTTATCAGTCTTGATAGGCTTTGGATCATATTGGCAAGGCTTAGGAACAAGATTTGACTTTTTATTGTGGTTCTTCCCCTTTTTCTTACGGTTACTGGTGACATGTTTGTCATTTTGTTTCTTTGTAAGAGAGTTCATGCTTCCCTCACCAAGTAACTCAGATTTTGTCCAATCAAGCGAAATAACCATGAGTAACTCCCGCATTTTTCTGAGTACAATATCAGAAATGCTATTTACACAGTCCAGAGAGCTGAAAAAAAGTCTATCTTTCTCATATCCACCAGACTGAGCAGCAGATAACAGAGTGGAAATAACCTGAAGAATGTACAGACTATTGAAAATACGATAAAATGGAGACAGATTCCCAGAAACTTGTGAACGCTTGGCATTCAATCTAGTTTTTGGATATTTTCCTTGTATTTCAACATCTCGACTAGGAAATGAATCCAAATCACATCTCAGTAACTGTTTATCTTGATCACCACAGCACCACATTTTATCATCCAAGAAGCCAACCTTGTCCGTTACTATATCAGCTGTCTGAGACATTGTGACATGAGATATCAGACCCAAACTTCAACAAGAAAACAGATAACTCAAAAGTATATCTAACAGAAGTTGTGGATCAAGTTTGCATAGAAGTCCACATAAATAAAGTTTCAAGAGTCAAAGCAAGGTTAGGAAAATGCACAGAACACACACAATAACAGGAGTTGATAACAGACAGACATACAGATAAATCCATAAACCCAAGCATAAGAAAAAGTACCAGAGAGCGCGCAGCTTTCCCCAAGTAGGCACAATACACCTTTTTCTTCACAGAATCATCCAATTTCTCCCACCAATCCACACACCCTTTCTTCCTCCAAAACAAATTCGCAGCAACACCAGCAGCACTCAATCTTTTCTTCAACTTGGCCCCTCTTTTCTTCCCACCATAACTATTCAACCACGCTAACCTCAACGCAACCTCCATTCTATTCACAACGAACTCCTCCAAACTATAATACCCCTTGGCTTTCAACCACCCTAGCTCCACCCACTCCCCTTCCTCTTCTCCTCCCATCAAAAACTCCCCATTCGTAATTTCATCAAAAGTTTTTACAAACCTACTCACATCATTCACTAAACCCTCAGCCACACACATGGCATCAACACAAGGAATCTTACTCCCTTCCCCGTCTCTCTCACCTTCCTTGGAGGTAAACAGCTGCACAGACTCACGAACGTGGCGCTCGGCGCAATTAGAGTCGGAGACTCTTGACAAAAGGCCGTCGGATTTCCGATAACAGAGCATGGGGAGGGCAGAATTGTCATTTTGGGGGAGGTCGGGGAGGACGATAAAACGACCGTAACCGTTTGATTGAAGCTTCTCCTTCATCTGTAGAAGGATCAAAACGAAGTTGGGATCGAGAATTGTAAGGTATGCTCGGCGTTGGTGGACGGAGAGAGAGGAGAACCATCGCAGAAGGGCGGGGCGGTGGTTGGGGGTGGGCGGGCTGACGGTGGAGGTCTGAGAGTGGTAGAGGGAGATGTGGGCGGTGAGGGAGTCAAGGAGTTGCTGTCTAGAACTCATCGGAATATTCAGCGGCGGCAATATTGGTCCTCCGTCGGTCTGATCATCAAAGGAGGAAAAAAAAAGGGTGCCGGAAAATGGTGTATATATCTATATGAGTAATTTTACTATTTTGCCATTTTTTTCAAAAATAACGTTTTAAATTGTTTGTTTTTTTTTTTTTTAGATTCCGGCCTCATTGCCATGCGTAGTTTTGCTGAGTCACTTACGTAACCCTAGTCAAATTTCCATTTCACAACCTTCTTTTTTTTCTGGTAAATTCTTGTATTGTATGCACACTTATTCTTAATTATTTACTAAAATATTCATCATTCATTACACTTTTTGTTGAAAATTTATTTTATTTTGTGATCAAAATCAATGAGAGTTTGATTGTAATGAGAAATAATTTAGCAAGTATTTACATTTCATTGAAAGTAAAAAAAGTGAGACAAAAATTAATTTCAAAATTAGTACTCCACAAACAAGTCTTCGATCCAAAAGTACAAACTTGAGTTGTCTGCATATTTTATTGAATCATTGAAAATATAGATGATATCGATAAATTTTAAAATTGTAAAAATTTAATAACTAGCCTTTAGTACATAAAATCAACAAAATAATTTGAATACATTTTATATCAGAGTATAAAATATACTTCCTCCGTCCAAACTTAACTTTCATACTTACTTTTCACACCATTTTAAAAAAATATTATAATAATAGAATTTTGAGTATAATTTTATAAAAAAATAAATAAGTGAGTTGACGTGCGCAATGTTATTTTGTATGACATTTATCAATATTTATCAAAATTTATCGACATTTTCTTTATATTTTCCAATATTTTCTCGATATTTTACCAATATTGTTATTGTCTACCGATATTTATAATATTTTCAATTTTTTTACAAATATCGTGGTAATATCGGTTCTTCCCAATATCGATATCAGTGACCTCGAAAAATGGATATATCGAGAATATATCGATTATATTTCCTGATATTTTCATCCATGATCTCAGCTAATGCCCCCATAATATGAAAAATAAAATGATTGAATTATGAATAAGTTAGCTTATGAAAACATAAATAAAAAACACACAAGAAAAACCTTGCGTCAAACATAAATAACGTCAATAATATCTTATGTTTTGAAAGTAATTTATGCAAAACATAAAATAAGACAGGGTAGGATGGATGGATCAAAGGGAAGAAACAATCTAACAATAAAGTCAAGTATCTAACCGTACGAGTTTCAACATTTGAATCATTCCTTCTGTCTGGTTTTCCTACCTACCAATACCAATACCTTTGGAAGCTGAGTTATCTACTTAGCCATGTAGTCAAATAAGATGCTGCAGCAGCAGCAGCAGCAGTTTTGATGATTTAAACCAACCATACACAAACAACAAGAAAGAGAATAAAGCTAAAGCTGCTTTATGTATATAAGACAGCACCTAGTAGCAATACTTCATACTCTCTCCCTGACCTTCTGTTAGGTCCAAATGTACTGAGTCATTCCGGTTGGCTTACAGTGGTCAATATTGGGGCCTGGTCTTGAACCTGGGAAACAATACAGGTTGAAGCAGGAACATTAATATTATGCTGCCCAACTACCTGCATTATCGGTAATTGTGGATGAACAAGTTGTTGTCCCAGTGTTTCTTGGAAACGCTTAGCTTTTGCTAGGTGCTTCTTTCCCACCAAATGACTTTGAAACACAACATTCGATTCACACTTCACATTACATAGTTCGCATACTAAGGGAATATTAATTTCTTTGGGCTTGGCAGGGGCTGCCCTTTTTGATCCATCAAAAGGCTTCGTCCTTCTACTCACTTTACCACCCCTCATTTTACGTTTCAATCCACGTCCTCCTCCAGCGCGATCCATCCTCACCTTTTTCTCTGATTCTTCACCAGTTTCTACCACCTCAAGTTTTTGCTCCTCTACAGCAACTTGAGTTTCCTCATTTATTGCTTGAGATGGTAAATTCTCCTGTTGAAGTTGTTGGTTCACAGGCCCTTCAATTTGATCGGGCTGGGACAAGACTTCTGGCTTCAACTCAGAGATAGGCATTAGCTCAGTTTGACTGACAGGCACCCTTTTGTTGAGGTTCTGCGACTCTTCGAAGACTTTCAATTTCTTTTTGTGTTTCTTCCCACTAATGTGCTGTTTGAGAATTTCAATGGTATTGCACTCAACTCTGCAGATTTCACAGCACACAGCTTTCGGAGGTGGCAAAACAGGTGCCGATTGAACTGGAGCCTGGATGGGCAGAGGAATTTGGCCAAGACTCGATGCAGCTGATTGAGCAGGTGTTGCTGCACGGCCTTTCCCACGACCTCGGCCACGACCGCGGCCACGGCCACTGCTACTGCCACGATATGGGCGGCCCGGTATGTTTTGCCCGTGAGTAAGATGGGATTCAGCATATGAATGTGAAAGCGGTTGATATGATTGTGAAAGGGGTTGAGGAGGCCCACCAGGAACGATAACTGCTTGATTCTGAGAATGTGCTACTGCTGCGTTCATCTGCACTGCACTGACACTTCCACCTCCATGAACATGATATGACTGGTGCAACACATTTGGATTAGGACCCACATGGTTCTGGGTATAATTTCCAGGGGCTATGCCATTGATAAAGCCGACAGTACTGTATGAAGATTGCACATTCTGCAGAATCATATTAGTTAAAAAATTTAGAGTGCTTAGAGAAATATACGTGTGGCACCATCCTGGAAGGCTAACTGCTAGCACAAGCACACAAACACAATGCTATGGGGACAAAAAAAATTGCATGATCAGACAATCTATGATCTAGACAACACATACACACACAACAGCAACAATAACAAATACAAAAAAAAAACCAATCAAAAGACTAAAGCTAGATGAAGCAAACCACTATTTAATGGAATTCATGAACTAGAGGGTAAGATTTAGGTCCGAAGGCAGAATCAAATATGAATAAAACAGAGTTTAGCATCTAGAATCATTGTTGAAGTATAACCAATACATCTCAATGTACAGATTGAAAGAATAATGTATATATATATATATATATATATATATATATATATATATATATAGAGAGAGAGAGAGAGAGAGAGACTCTCTTGCGAGACCGTCAAATTTATCAAGTAGACAAGTAGTCAAAGAAAAATGAGTAAGGATTGGCGGGTAAATAGATGAAAATACGCTTAATTTTAATCCGTCTAGCAACCCGTCTCACACATGAGTTTGCCACATATATATGTATAGTAAGCACAAGCTACCATTAAAATCAGGTGTAGAATAAGTCTAAAAAGAATGGGGATAAATTTTGTACAGTAAATAGGCCGTCAAATCATCTTTAACAACTCAAGCCCAATCAGACACAAGAAGAGCAGTATAAATGGGGCACAATTACAGAAACCTCTGAACTGGAAAGCACAATACTTGAGGTTCAAAGGAATACCCTAACCTGGTGGCAAGGGTCTAAATGCTGAGCTAGTAAGTCATAAACTCTTGTAGAACATTTCAATGGGAACATAATTAACAGAGTTATTTAACATCCCCTTCAAGCATACAAATTGACAGGAAAATGCATGTTACAGAAAAAGTGGGTAAGTCACTCCATTAATCAGCTGCAAATCGAAATTGTTCATGTAATTATATAAAAGCAAGATGAGGTAACTGTAAAGGCTGGATTTAGATAGAGGGATTTGAAATGGGTGGATTACAAGTCCATCCAAATTAGAATGGATTCCAAATCCCCCCAATTAACTCAAACATTAGTTCAAATTAAGAGTGATGGATTTCAAATCCCTATCAATCCGGACAACTATGGGTGAATTTGCTACTGTGGACTTGAATCCATTCTCAAAGTCTTCAATCCAAAATCACTCTTAAGTGCCACAACCATGTTGGCCAATAAGTCCACCAAAATTTTCTTAGGAACGGGCACAACCTGATGTTGTGTGTTAAGAAATATTGAGGAAATTAACTCTACTGTTTAAAAGTTTATAGAAGAAGTTGTTTGTTGAATCCACCCAATTTCCATGTATGAGAACAAACCCAAATGATAAAAATGATGCTGATTAGCAGAATATCAACCACCAACCTGACCTTTGAAGGATCAAGGAAATATCTAAAAGGATGACACTTATGCATTTACCAAATCGTGGAATCTTCCGAGCTCTTGTGAAATGTGATTAGTACTTCTGCAAAGGACAAAAACAACTTCAGGGGAGGAGATCTAAGGTATCAAAAAATGAGCTGTACAACAGGCTGTCCAAGCTTGGTTTCATGTTGACAACAGGACAATGCGCAAGCTGGTCCAGCCTTGAGATTGAGCAGCCATTATTTTTGGGCACTACAATAGGCTCAACCCCGCCCATCAATCCGTCCAGCTCAACGAGGCTACTCAGCTCAGCTAATTATAAGTATCATAAACCCATAGTTTCTTGCATAATGCACCGACTTCCAAGGATCCCAATTAACAATAACTTTATGCAGGAAAGATGGTTCATATGTGGTATAATTAGCTGAGCAGAATACCGTCAACTTGGAGATACACAGCCTTGGTTGATTAGCCAGAAGACAAACTCGCTTTCAAATACATATAACAAGCTCAAAGACTTGTAATTAGTCGGAAATTATACCAAAATGCATTTCAATACATCAAATTAAGCAATTTAATTCTCCCAACTCTTTCTAGAGTAAGTAAACCATTGGCTCTCATTTTTATTCCAGTTATCCAACTCAAATGCTCTGTTTAGGCAAACATTCACACACACATTTTACACCTACAATTACCTAACCAATAACAACAGTTAAGAAGCAAAACGTCAAAACAAACCAATCAACCTCCAGCAATTAAAAGAAATTATTCAGCAAAACAGATAAACCTCCACAAACAAAAACACATTCATACCGGTGGATGAACCCCCGCAACAGCCGTATCGAGCGGCCCCTGCTGTGGTGGGCCCACAGTCGGTGGATAATAGGATGTCATGCCAAATTCGGGCTGCGTTGGCGGCGTAACCCCCGGTGGATTAGGCTCTTGTTCTTCATGCTGTGATGGTTGTACAGTGAGATTAGGATATGTATACGGATGAACAGTTGGGTATTGAGGGTTTGAATAGGCATAAGAATAATAACTATTTGTGGTCTGGTCGTAAAATTGTTGGGTTTGAGACGATGGATCGTAACCCTGCTGCTGGTACGGTGCGTAGTAATTCATGATTTTGTTTCTGCGGAGAAAACTGTTCTTCCGTTTGGTGTTTCTATATGTACGATACGATTTTGGGAACAATGAAATGACAACTGAAAGGGGAGAATTTCATTTACGAGTAAAATTGCATATTTACCCATCTACTTCCAAAAAGTTCATTGTTGCCCCTGTACTTTATTGGATTCAATTAAGGCCTTGTTTGTTCGTGAGATAAAGATTGATAGGTATTATTGGACTAAATTTTTTTGTAATAATTATTTTTGGGACGCACTTATGTGCAATATTTCACGTGAAATATTAGTATATTTAAGAAAGGGTCAAAATTCGTGGATCTGGGTTTGACCGGTCAAACGAATATTTCCTTAAAAATTGCTGAAAAATCGCTGCAGGAAGCTAACAGGATAAGGATTTCAGGTCTGTATTACTATAAACGTAATTATATGTTAACCGCAATACCAAATATGTGTTACGGTAAGTACAAATAACACATAAATTGACTTTTCACAGAAAATATTAATACAAATTAATTTAAGGAAGGATACAATAGAAAAATTTGTTCTTAATCTGTGTTACTATAAATACAATTATATGTTACTGTACGGACAAATACGTGTTACTGTAAGGACAAGTAACACACAATTGGCTTTTGAGTAACACATATTTGACCTTAGAATAACACAGAAAAATGTGTTACTATATAAACACAAGTGTATTACTGTATTAAGAAAGATGTGTTATTGTATAAATAAAACGTCATTATTGAGAGTGGATGAAATACCCACATTAAAAAAGACGAAGAATAATAATTGAAAACACGAAAAACACAATCATGTTGAATAATTTATCGATCCTTACATATAAAAAGACATAATTATCAACAATTAATTGCAAGAATATGTGTGTGTGGTATTATTGTTGATTTTTTCACATTCAGGAATTTATTCAAAAAATAAATAATGATTTTTCTCTTTCGTGATACTAGATCAGATCTGAAGGTTTTTTTTAATGAAAGTTGCGCTGCATATTTTGCGCAGAAGAGAAGAAAGACAGTGGGAGGAAGAAAGCGCAGAAGAGAAGGAGGAAGAAAGCGCAGAAGAGAAAGGAGGAAGAAGGAGCAACTGGTTACCGGATAAAAATATATTAAGAATTAGTCAAATTGCACCATAAGACTATGGTGAAATATTGTATATAAGTTTTTGTCATTATTTTTATGCATTTTATATGTAAACCAAAATTTCAATTTTTCCCAAATTTTTCATATTTGGACACGCATAAACAGGGATACAATCGTGTTCCTAGTTAGATATGATCTGACATTTCATTGGCAACGTAGAAATTTGTAGGAATTTTGCTCATGTACATATTATTTTTAACTAAAGTAGCATTTAAAAAATGCAATAACAAATGTTATCGAGAATGTCATTTACTAGTGTTTGAGGCTTAATTCAATTGTCATAATTTGGAAAAGATCCAAATGCACCAACAAATCCACGAGTCGAGTCATTGAAATTTCTACTAACAAGACGAACCACGTCAATCATTATGTTATGGTAATATGACTTTATAAACAATTGCACGGTAATCCTACTTTTGCATGTCTCGGTAAGGGTTCTATTACTTCTATATGCATGATATATCATTCAAAAGTGGGATTGATCATCGCACAATAGGAAATAACCAATTCTCATGTCTTTATGTCGGGGAAAAGCTTCTTGACAACATCAGCTCTATGATTCGCAGAAATATAATATGTCATCATTGTATCTTCACAGAAGCCACCAACCCCGGCCCTACTTCTAAAAATGCTCATTAAAATCTCCACCTTTAAATCTACGAACCGTCGCACACAGTCTATCCACCACCCCTCATAACACAATCACTGTTCTCTTTCCTAATTTTGATTTTGAAATGTATGTTGTCAAGTTTCGAAAAACTTGACAATAAAAATATTGAATCACAAGATAAAACGAAGATTCTCAACTTAAGAGAGAATTAGAGACTCTCGACTTATAAGATGAAATAAGAGGCGTTCAACTCATGAGATATTTGGTGATAGACCGATAAGCAACAACAATGTTGGTCTTGTCGTGTCCTATTCAACTTCAAATGACATGATACACAGTGATACACACAATTACTATAAAATCAATGGGTTCTTCTTTCAAACCTCAATGTGTTTCTGCATGCCCATATATCTGCAACTACTCCCATCCACAAGCTTGATGCAATCTTTTCCCTCTTTTTATTTCCATTAAGCAGATATATATGTTGAAGGAAATGCTTTGTCAATGTATTATGTGGCAACCATACTAACCTTGAACCATTTTTTATTTCCCACCAAGCTTCTCTTCCAAGCATGCATTCTAAAAGAATATGTGTATTATTTTCTGCTGCAGTTCCACATAATTTGCATATCTTCTCTTTCGCTAAAAAAAAATGTACACCTCTTTTAGTTAAATTATATATCAATTGTTGCAAGTCTCCCACATTCCCACTTAGAACATTTCATGTTGTCATTTTAATGTAGGAGTTGTTTATTTGTATTAAATTGATAAAAATATTTTTTGGAGAGGGTAGTATATAGTCTTTTCTAATCTATTGAAGAAAGTAATGTAGCAAATGTGTTAGGTTGGTGTGAAAAAAATAATGATCAGTGTAATTTATAAATGTTTGATGGAGATTGTTAAAGAGATGATGATTATTTTATTTTCTTTTTAAATAATGCATTTTGTTAGGAATTAATATACAAGAATTAATTCCCACCCTCACTACAAGTTCGGACTTTTAGATGAGACGGAATTCTTTCATGGTATCAGAGCAAACCGGGCAAACGACCTGGGTTCGATTCCTGTTGGAAGCACTCCACCCATTTAAATTGTCCACTCGATGGGCCTCCTCCCCAAAAAGGGTAAGAGGTGTTAATCCGGCCCACGAGTGAGGGGGAGTGTTAGGAATTAATATACAAGAATTAATTCCCACCCTCACTACAAGTTCAGACTTTTAGATTTAAATTGTCCACTCGATGGGCCTCCTCCCCAAAAAGGGTAAGAGGTGTTAATCCGGCCCACGAGTGAGGGGAGTGTTAGGAATTAATATACAAGAATTAATTCCCACCCTCACTACAAGTTCGGACTTTTAGATTTAAATTGTCCACTCGATGGGCCTCCTCCCCAAAAAGGGTAAGAGGTGTTAATCCGGCCCACGAGTGAGGAGTTCGGACTTTTAGATTTAAATTGTCCACTCGATGGGCCTCCTCCCCAAAAAGGGTAAGAGGTGTTAATCCGGCCCACGAGTGAGGGGAGTGTTAGGAATTAATATACAAGAATTAATTCCGACCCTCACTACAAGTTCGGACTTTTAGATGAAACGGAATTCTTTCACATTTAATAAACAACAAACATTTTTGACAAATGTTGCATTAAAATTGAATAAGGAACTAATGGAGTATTAGATTGAACGAAAATACTAACACAAAAAGTACAACACATGTATTTTAAAACCTATCAACTTTTATAAATTACTACAATATTTTTTGGTGGTTTTTTTCTTACTAAACCTTAAGGAGAGTGCATAAAAATTACTCCATATTTATCTGAAAATTTTATTAGAAGCGCTTTAACTACTTTGATTCTCTCATGGAATTGACTAAAGCTTTTCTCAGTACGCCCGCCGCATACTTTTCTCGTGCCTGACCACATTTTTACTGTTTGATATTTAATGTTGTTTTATTTAATATTATGCTCACACAGTTCTACTACAAATTTTCTTTTTTTTTTTTTTTTTAATATTTCACAATAAATTTTGATATTTCATTTTTGTCATATTATTTTCTATTTTCTAATTACATCATTTATAGTACTTTATAATCCTATTTCATAATTGTTTGAACTCTTTACTTATATATATATATATATATATAAAGTTAAATAGGTCAGTCCGTTAAACTTAAAAGGCTTACGAAAAAGCTTGAGTCCGGCCTATTTAGTTAAATAGGCTTCTAAAAAAGTTTGAGTCTCACTTATTTATTAAACGAGTCGAGCAGAGCCAAGCTTTAATAAGTCGAGCCGTAGACCCGGTTGGATAGCCTGACTCATTCTCACCCATAATTCCCGTTTTATAATTTATAATAATTCAGCATTTTATTTTATTTATTTTATCTTTCAACTCCCTTCTAAAAACCTGTATACTTTTTCTAATTCTAATTTTATTTTATACTCCATTTTATTTTATTTTTATTATTTTTTCTTTCCTCATTCTACTATTTTCTCGGCATCTTTTCTCTCACATTTTCTTCTCTTCTTGACTAAAACTTTCTCAATTATCTACCAATTTATTTCTCACGATTTTCCAGTTCTAAACCCTTTTCTTCTTCTCTCTTTCACACTACACTATCTTTCTAACCAAAAAATTTCGGTCTTTCATTCTCAATTCTCTTAATCCTGCATAATATATAGTTTTGCACTAGTATTATTAGGTTATGAGTAACTAGACTTGGAGTGCATCATACGTTGAATAAATGTAAAAAAAAAAAGGTTGAAATGAGCGAATTTTCTCGTGAACTTCCAAAATGATATTGTAGTACGCAAGTGGGAACTTTAGCTTTTCCCAGTGATTGAATATTCGTTTCTTGAATAGCTTAAAAAATAAGCAAATAAGTAAAATATATACATGTGAATCCTGAACAATGTAACATAATCCCATTTCGCAGATATTCAGAAAATATTCAACCACAATCATAGAAATATTGACTGAAATTATTAAGAAACTGAATATGCAAAATTAACAAAAAAATATTGACTATTGTTACAATAACATAATCATAGAAAATAGTCAATTAAAATCCTTGAATGATCCAAAAAAAATCAAATAAACAAAATTGATCAATGGCTAATATCATCATCAATTGGAGCAGGGAGATTAAGATCTATACCCAAATTTTCACAATTTCTTGAAATTTGTTTAATACTAGTAAAATGTGACCTCTTATGCCCTCCAAGCGCCTGCCCTGATGCAAAAACCCTATCACAAAAAGGGCACTCATGAATCTTCTCCTCCTCCGTCGTCGTCGCCGTCGGACCACCGTTGAGTTTGTTCTTCTTGTGGCTAGCCATGTGGCCACCAAGAGCCTGATATGACATAAAAACCCTGCCACACGTGTGACATCCATATTTACTAGTCTTTTGGTTGCTCCATTTGTCTCTGGACATCATCATTAAACAGTAAGCAACATCAGAAATTGAACTCAAAGGTGTTGATTTTCTAACCCTTTTTGAACTTCTCCTGCAGTTTTTTGATGAATCCACATAATATTTTGGATCATTAATCGATTCATGAAATTCATCATCAAAATTAGTGGAACAAACTTTGCATTTGTGCATATGATCCATGCTACAACTTTTTTCACACACACTCAGTGTGTCTGCTATGCTATATATATACGCATGTGAATGAGTGATAATATTATTGTACTACTACTATTTTCTAAACAATTTTAAAGACAAGATTCTGAGTTATATTTTAATTTCTTCAAAACGGCAAGCAGCAGTTAAGAGGGGAAAGGAAGAAACTCAATTCAATTAAAGCACAATGCTAGTAAGTAGTAACATGCACCATTTGCATTTAATTCTTCGCATTTTCCATTATTGCCCTTGCAAATGTACATGTAATCAAATCCACTTGAAACCTTGATCTCGTTATTATTTATCAATATATTGCCCGTTCATAAGCTTTTTCGAGCCTTAATAATATCAAATATTATAAATTTATGGGAAACAAAAACACTTGTGTTTCACACATGAAATATGTCTAATTAAGACGATTTTAAAAAATTTGCGGGTCGCAAACAAGTGGTTTAAAATATGAACAAAAATATTGTTATTATAAGGTTAAAGTATTACTACTATATGTCTAAAAATATTTTGGCAAATTCACCTAAAAAACTAAGTGTCAGAATATTTTTGGACATATAGTAATACACTTTTGACGTTGTAGTGATAAAATTTTGATCTTTTATTAACATAGTTTTAGTCATGTAATAGCATAATTTTTTTTTACTTAAAAAATATTCTAGTAATTTCGCCCCAAAAAAACAAGTGTTCAAAATATTTTTGGACTTATAGTAATACACTTTTGACCTTGTAGTGACAAAATTTTGGTCTTATAGTAATATAGTTTTGGTCATGTAGTAAGATAATATTTGGTAACGAAAAAAAAATATTTTAATTAAGATTACCCACGTTTGACCCACGAATTTTGACCTAAATCTAACTTAATTGGTCAATATTGCATGTATACAATATTATATACAAGTTTTTGTGTAAATTTATTACAAAAATAAAAATATATATTTCTATAAAATCCTAATTTTATTAAATTTATATGTGTTTATATAATAATTAATATAATGTGTCAAAGTTAAACTATTAATTATAGGCACTGATATTATAAAAAAAAAAATCATCTCATCTAAACTAAAAGTTTGAACAAATGGAAAAATACCTCATCTTAGGATTGTAATTAAAAGTAAATGAATTGGTTGTAACGTCAAACTAGCTCTGCCCAATGGACCACACACCTAAATTAAATAAATATCCTCCTCTAGCATATATGTAAAAAGAATTAGTGGAGATTAACATTCACACTACAAAAAAAAAAGGGCGTTTTAGAGACGGATTTACCGACGGATTTTCCGTCGGCCGTCGAGGTTATCGACGGAAAGTCGGCCGTCCCCTTTCTTGGCGTCGGCTTTTTTTGCCGACGGATTTTTGAATTCCGTCGGAATTTCCGACGGAAATACCGAGGGAAAATGGCCGTCATCTTTTTCCGACGGAATGTCCGTCGGTATTCCGAACAACCCGTTTAACAAACCGGGTCAACATTCTGTCGGTAATTCCGTCGGAAAGAATGAATTAAAATAATTATAAAAGAAATTAGAATGAATTAAAATAATTATAAAAGAAATTAATTTTTGAATAAATTGATTTCGAAATTCACATATCGACGGAATATCCGTCGGCATTTGACCGACGGAATATCCGTCGGCATTTGACCGACGGAATATCCGTCGGCATTTTACCGACGGAATATCCGTCAGTAAAACAAAATATTAATAAAAAAAATATGATTTCGAAATTCACATGTCGACGGAATATTCGTCGGCATTCGACCGACGGAATATCCGTCGGCAATTTACCGACGGAATATCCGTCAGTAAAACAAAATATTAATAAAAAAAATATTGGTGGCCGGGGAGGCCCCGACCAGAATTTCATTTTCCGACCAGAATTACATTTTCCGAGAGGTTGGGAAGAAATTTCGTAAAAAATGTCATTATGTAAAAATTAAAATATTATGTAATGAAACAATAATATTACATGAAATATTATGTTGGGAATGTGAAGAAATTGGCATTGTTTTTATTACATATCCTCATGCTTCAAAAAGTATTCTTCAATTCATCCACCTGCACCAGTAGTACAATCACATTCCTTGAAAAATACACAAATATAAGATTCATAAAAACTAATGTATGCAGTTTGTAAGATGGTTTATACACCTCAAACTTCTAGAATTTATTTAAAATATCAAAACTCCTTGAAAAATTATGAAATTGAAACTGTAAGAGCTCCTTGAAGTTTTTAAAGTGTATAAAATTTGTGTAACAAGTTTTGGTAGTCGAAAATAGGAGTTTTGGACTCGTTTTTAAAACAGTGCAGTGCAGTTTATGTAAATGAGTCATAGAGTCAACTAACTTTGAGCATTTTTATAAAATACTAAAACATGTTAGAAAATTATGAATTTTAAAAAGTTGGTACATCTTGAAGTATAGAACACATAAAAATTTTGTATCATACAATTTGGGTGCCAGAAAATATTGTTTTGGTTCATTTTCGAAAATCACAGTAGCTAGCTTTTAATTTCAGCTTGAGCAGTTTTGGAAAAGGATTTTATAAAATTATTTATAATAATCAATAAATCATGAAATAAATATAAGTGGTTCATAACTTGATGTAGTATTTTAATATAAATTTTATAAAAGTTGATTTGGAGCCTATTCTTGCCAGAAAATTCTTCAAGGAAACAACCAAAAAATTAAAAAAAAAAATCGATGTTGAAGTTCAAAATTTTTCAATCTAAACTCAAAATCACTTACGTTGGAGTCGGAGTCGGCCCACTTATTAAAACGCTGGAGGAGCACAGATTGGGCGGCGGCCATGCTTCACGGTGGAGAGAAATCGGCGCGGAAGATTGGTTAGAGTGCCGAGGGTGGCGGGAATAGGGCCGGTGAGGTAGTTGTCGCCGATTCTGAGGATTTTGAGGTGGTGGAGGGAGGCGAGGTGGGGGGGGAATGGGGCCGAAGAGTTGGAGGGAGGCGAGGTGGGGGGAATGTAAAGAGGAAAGTTTGGAAAGAAAACCCTAGGTTGAGGTTTTATATAAGGGGTTATTTTCCGTCGGCATGTACAAATACCGACGGATAATCCGACGGTATTTTTCAAAAAGTAAATACCGACGGAAAGTTAATTCCGTCAGCATTTTGGCGATTTTTTTTTTTTTTTTTTAAATAATTCAATTTTTTCTATATACTAGACCTATTAAATTACCAAAATATTTTTTAAAAAAATCACAAAATTCATTTCTTCCACATGATATTTATAGTAAATTTAATTTTTATAGTAAATTTAATTTTTATAATTTGTACCTAAATGATAAATAATTAATTAACTTTTATAAAATAAGAAATAAATACATTACATTAATTGAATTAATTTTCATCTTCATCGTCTTCATCCTCCTCTTCGTCCTTATCCTCCTCCTCCTCATCATCATCCTCCTCATCCTCATCCTCCTCCTCCTCATCCTCATCTTCTTCATTCTCCTCTTCATCCTCATCTTCATTCTCCTCTTCATCCTCTTCTTCACCCCCCTCCTCTTCACCTTCAATTTCGATTAATTGGGGATTTGCAGTCGTCAAGGGTACAGAAAGATTGAAATCTCCCGTAAAGACTTCAGTTGGAGTCTCTATTTGTTCTGTTTGAAATGGAGATTTATCTTCAGTATTTTTGTCCTTTTTAGGGACTTCTACCATTGACCTTGCCTTTACTTTGCAAACAGCGTGTCATTCATAACCACGTGGAGCTCCCGGATATGTGCAGTAGTATACTTGAGATACTTGATGGGCAAATACAAATGGATCATCCCCAACATACGTCCTTTTCGAACTAACATCAACGAGCTTGTACTCCGGGTGAATTCTTGTTCCTAGATGGCCTGAATCAAACCAATGACACTTGAACAACACTACAGACTTTGCTGGATATCCTGGATATTCTACTTCAACGACTTCCCGTAACACCCCAAAGTAATCACTTGCATCTGCATTGTAATTCGCACTGCTAACGCAGACGCCACTGTTGGTAGTTGCCTTTGT
This sequence comes from Galeopsis tetrahit, assembly GCA_963675135.1. Classification (NCBI taxonomy): domain Eukaryota; kingdom Viridiplantae; phylum Streptophyta; class Magnoliopsida; order Lamiales; family Lamiaceae; genus Galeopsis; species Galeopsis tetrahit. Next base: position 40,995,869 of record OY776131.1, read on the forward strand.
CGATGCATACCCAGACGTATGAAATCTGTAGCCCTTCACAATATAACCGTTGTAAGTCTTTACACGACGTAGTGGTCCCTTGCTGAGATCTCGTAAGAATCGACTGTCTGTCGGACGCTCAACTACATAATTAAAAAATTAAAATTAATTTAATTATCTATATATATATAATGTAATTAATACATAAATTTAATTAAACTTACGTGGAGGTCAATAGTACGCCCGTAGGTGGACGTCTGTGTATCGGCATTAAACGGATGAAGAAGACTCATCCGATCCAAGTGGGTGTGTGGACGTCCAGTCTCCCGCTCCTATTACGTATCAAATAAACATATACAAATTAATTTAGATAACTAATATAAAATAATTAACTATAATTATTTAATTTTTAAAAATTAATGAAAACTTACGATAGCAAGTGATTGCTCGAGGACGGACCGAGCTCCCCCCCGATGCACTGCCATCCCGCCTCCAACGTCGGTTCTGCGGTTGGCCCGAGCTTTGTCACACTTCTCTTGGTAAGCCGGGTCCAACCACTTCTCAACCAACGACTCCCACAGGTCAACACCATCCTCTACCCCCAGAACAAGATTTATGTCTTTATCACGCCAGGCCGTTCTCCAGTCGTACATCATGTTCGTGTACCGAGTAGAACAAATATCGTACCACTTCTCGTAAATAGCGTCGTCCGAGTAGATCGCCGTATCCCAACGGGCCTTTTTCTATACAAATATTCAACATATTTATCAAATAATATGAATAATTAGTTATTTAATAAACTTTAATTATTGTAATTATATACCTGGAACTCCTCGAAATATTCATCCTTTTTAGATTGTGGCACCGTCAACCAAGTGATAGCACCCTTAGAAATCTTACACTTCTTAAAGGTTTGTGTGCACATCCTGGACACCTCATTACCGGGCACCAACCTGTAAAATTATTAACAAATTTATAAACTCACACATTATAAATAAATAAATAAAGTTAATCGTTATTGAATACTGTTAAACATTAGAATTATTGACTTACGCTCCTGAAATGATTTCAATGGGTTTCCTTTTGTCTCGAACAGGATGCTGACGAGAAGAGGATGACGAACCAACAGACATCGTAGTCGGCGGCGGCAGCGACACTGCCACAGGAGGAGGAGGAGGAGCCATCACAGGTACTGATTCATCCCGAGACCTCCTTGAACGACGTGACCAAAATGACGACCTACGTGAACCAGAACCCTGATTCGGTACTTGTTCACTCATCTGTTTCAATCAATAAAAAATACATAATTTTACTAATTATCAATTTAATGAAAATATTGCTAATTTAAAAATTTTACTAATATAGCATATTTCTAATTTAAATCAAAACATATTCCTAATTTAAATCAAAACAATATATAACCTAATTACAACGTGATACCACCGTCGAACCATCTAATTAACTAATAATTTAAACAATTGATTGAAACATGCATCACCTACATTAAAAATATTTCTAAATTAACATATTCCTAAATTAACAAATCTAAACATAATTAAAATAATACTTTTCTAATTGGAGTTTTCTAATTATCAATTTAATGAACATATTCCTAATTTAATTTTTTTACTAATATAGCACATTTCTAATTTAATTAATCAACATATTCCTAATTTAATCAACAATATCCTAATTTAATTATTATTTTTCTAATTATTATTTTTCTACCTAACTTAATCAATAATAAAAAATTCAACATATATATTCCTAAATTAACAAACCTAAAACTAATTAAAATAATAATTTTCTAATTTGGTCAATAATTATCAATTTAATGAACATATTCCTAATTTAAAATTTTTACTAATATAGTGTATTCCTAATTTAATCAACATATTCCTAATTACAACGTGATCCAACGGTCGAACCACTATATCTAAACTAATTTAAACAATTGATTGAAACATGCACTACCTACATTAAAAATATTCTATATCAAAATTACACCATTAAATTAAACTAGTAATTAACTATATAACAATTAATTAATGTATACATATAACAATTAATTAATTAATTAACCTTAAAAAACTACTCTATCAAAATTATTCTTAATCAACAAATTAAATTAACTAACATACGTACTAACATGATCATAATATTTTAACAACTAACTAAATCAATATAACATGCAAATCAACATTAAATTATTCATATTTACATATATCCATGCATAAACATATATAAGTATTAAAACTAAGTAATAGAACTAATTAAGAAAACGTACCGTATCAATGTAATCGGAGAAATTTGCTTCAATAGCCGGCCTCGTCCTCGTCTTCGTCTTCCCCACCGAATGCTCACTCACGCACTCCCTGTTTTTTTTTTTTTTTTCTAAAACGCATTCTGATCATCGAGGCCCTTATATAAAAAAAAAAATACCGGCGGATATTCCGTCGGCATTTTCCTCGGTAACCGCCCACTTTTAATGCCAACGGTTACCTTATTGGAAAACGAGGCGGTGCGGATTCAACGGGTCAAATGTCGACGAATTATCCGTCGGCATTTCCGTCGGCATACAGATTTCAAAACATCCGTCAGCATTTTCCCTCGGTAAATGCTGACGGAACGGAAATCCGTCAGCATTGATGTTGACTTTCCAATCCGTCGGCATTCCGTCAGCATATCCGTCGAAAATGCCGACGGACTATAATCCGTCGGCATTTGTCCGTCCCTATGACGCGCGTTTTTTGTAGTGTCAATCCACTAATTAAAAAAAATCAAGGCAGTAAGTACTAAGTACATATGGGGGTATGATACATTACATTTAATTTAAATGCAGTAATACACTTCACATAAGAATTTGTCAAAAAGTATGTTGATTACAATGATAATTTTGTGTAAAATAAATGTAATGTTAGACGACGGATTATGATTTGAGCTTTGATATGGTCTGCGTATACGTTACATATTATGTAATTTGTATTTGATCTACTAAATAATCTAAATTTGTGATTTAGTTGTATTCATAAATGGAATCATATTAATATTTGACTTGAATATTCAAATAAATTTTATTCAAAAAAAAATATACACACAATCAAATGTATTTGTGTAAGTTCTCATATTAGGCAATGGTATATCCTTAAGGTAATGTAACAACTACAACAAATTACACATGGTTTATCCTTAAGATCATAAAGATTGTTGCTAGAAAACATAGGTTTGTATAGGATAACTAATTCAAATATAAAAACTTTCACTTTTACTTTTATTTATAATTTTTTTTCCCTCAATAATGGTTTATCTAAAACTTATCTTTTAACACGTTATGTCTTGTTGATTGTCGATTTATCGGGACCGATTATATATTTATAGCGTTGTTTGGAAAAAAAAAAAAGTAAATGACTAGATATATAAGGAAAACTAGTTTTGGGGGAGTTGACGAACTCCCCTTTTAATTGCTTTTTGAAGATTTGATTGTATAAATGACAAAAGTGGACATTCACACTACTCAAATCTTTTATTCTAGAGTTATAAATGTGTTATTTAAAAAAATAACATTGATGTATTGAACCAATCTCAACCCTTAATTTTAGAGTTGAAATCTTGATGTTACATGTGTACCCTAAGACAAAATAGAAGATGTGGATAAATCTCCTTCGTTGCAGGCATTACTTGGACGCCACACTGGTAGCAGACTCGTAAGTCAATCACCAAACTCGGTGACCAACATGCACATTTAACGCATATGCATGGTACAGGTGCATTAAATGCATGTACTTTTGGTGCAGAGCCTATATCGAAAACTAAGTTTCTATGATCACACTGATCTAACAAGGTCGGCATGCCTCTGTCGCGTCAAGCTCCGGGCTGACGTTGAGCCTTGAGCTTGTTTTATTTCCTTATTTGGAGAATTAACCCTAAGGTGGTGTTTGGTTTGTGATTGGGGTGGATTGGATTTGGATTGGGGTGGATTGGATTGGAATTTGGGTAATCCATGAATAGTAAATTGTGTGTAAGTTGTGTTTGGTTAATGATTGAGAAGTAGGGGTAGATTTAACTTTATGTCACATCAAAAGTGGTGTTATAATATTTTATTATTGTTAGTAGTGAAAAAAAAGTAAGAGAGAGAAGAAAGTAGGAGAGAGAATGAGTGTGTGAAATAAAAGTAAGAGAGATAGTGATTTGATTGTATAAAAATAGGTGTGTAGGTGTATTATAGGGGTGAATTGGTATTTGGATTTGTATTTGAATTGAAATGAATTGAAAAAAATTGGATTGAGATTGGGTCAATCCAAATCCGGATTGGCCAATCCCAAAACAAACACCGCCTAAAGAATCGATTTATAAGAATAAACGATTCAACTCGTGAAGACCGATCGAACCCAACCAGCAATAACCACGATCTAAATTTCTTAAAAGTGTAAATGTTCCACTGTTTGAGTGCTAAAATGTTTAATTGGGTCAATAAAAAAAAGTTTGGATACATTATTAATAACTAGTTTGTTGACCGTGCGATGCACAGGTCTGTTGTATATTATCTTTTTTATAATCTATAAAAATATAGTTAATTTTATTTTTTCTATTAGGATAATTATAAGGTTGAATTTATTGATATTCACCAAGTAAATAAATTAGGAATCACATGTTGGTGTCGCCAGTTGTCCAACGTTCTCTAACCACTACAGCAACCCATTAAGAGCATGCGTTATCATATGAAATTTAAACCAGCATACCCATACCCATATAAGAGGCTTAGAATTCAGAATATTAAATAACTTATCCATCCAATTAAGTTTCAAAATATAATTTTAGATATATTACCTACAGTACTATGAGGTTGTGTTTGGATGGGGGAATTTGATTTGAGGAGGTATTTCAAATGGAAGAATTTAAAAATAGATGGATTTCAAATGACATGGTTTGAGAGAGGATTTAAAATCTTCACAATTTTAACTAAAAAAATGTGTGGACACAAATCTAAGTATTTGAAATTCACTCATAATCCAAACAGGTGGAGTGGATTTGGATCGTGGATTTCAAATCCATAGGCCAAATTCCTCCATCCAAATGGAGCCTGAGAGACTTCATATACTGCTTAGTTTACCTCAATGAAGAGAAATTGTGCAAAACTTGTCTCATAAAAACCATATATCCAATATCTAGTAATCCAACTAATTAAATATCTTAAAATACTAACTCCCATCCCTTGCAATCATTCTCCAACAAAGCTGATGAGTTAGTAGTAATCTAACTATTGACAAATAATCAGGGAAGTAACCAAAATTTTGGAGGAATAATATCATGAACTACGGGCCCAAATTGTAGCCACGAATTAAAAGTATGTCCAAACCAAATATCAAGGTGTTCTCCCTCATACGGAAAGAAGAGCAGCAGAGGCTGGACTCCACCATCCAGGATTCATTTTGCCTGGGGCATACAAATCTGCAAGTCTCTAAATCCAAAAATAACAGAAAAAAAAGGGAAGGCAGCCAAACAAAATTGCAATATATGTAGAAGGGGATATGCCCAACTATAGTATTTGAGGGTGCAGCGAATTCCCTAGATGATATGTTTACAACATTATACATTTAATTTATAAAATACATATAAACATGAAACAAATATTAATAAAATACATAAATCAGCTAATACCTTCATTAGGAGTACAATATATCAAAGAAACTAACAATGTAGGTTATAGAATAATAACTCTAAGGATATAGATCTAGAATAACAAAGCCAGATCATAATTACCAGACCAACGCAACAATATCTAGATGAAGTGTTGGCACAACATAAGGGCTTTTTTAAAACTAAACATCAAATGATAAATAACAGATAATTACTTAATGTTTATCATGGATATACACAATTTTAAGATATTTTCACAAATTGTTAATCAAGAACAGAAAATAAGGATAAACCATCTATGCAAAGATAATTTTCAAGATTTTGAAAAGGAAGCATAAGATGAAACCAAGATGACCCTGCTTAGCAGCAACATGAAATGGATCGAAGCCATTATTCTCAAGAATCGAGCAAGTCTCAGCATCTGAATGCTTCAAAAACCCCCCTGCAGCAACATATAAGGAGTCTCGCCTTCTTGATTCTGCTTCGATAGCAAATCTTTTACACCATCATTCAAACTAACAAACTTCTTAATAATTTGTTTAACTTTCCCAAAATTGAAAACCTTCATTTACTATTCTCTCTCTCCTTCTCCCTCTCTCTAGTAAGATCAATAACACATTCCCATGCTTCAACCATCATTTATCAACTTAAACAGTATCAGAAGAAAACTGCTAACCTCTAGATTAGAAATTGACAAAAGAGTTGTATTTTGACCCTAAAATCAAAATAGATAAATAAAGAGTCTTGTAATACATCTGTTATGTTGTTGAGCAACAGATATTTTGAAGCCATTGTTGAAAATGCATGCTTGAAAAATAGAAAACCTTCATTTACTACTCTCCTTCTCCCTCTCTCTGGGAAGACCAATAACACATTCCCATGCTTCAACCATCATTTATCAACTGAAACAGATATTGAACCCTCAATTATTGTTAAAAAAAAAAAAATTGAACTCTCACCAACTACAATAAGAACAACAATTTCAATCGACAACAAAAAAATTGATGAAACGGACTCTTAAAAATATGCCATTGGCATCTGCCACACTTTCTGGAAACATTAGACTTTATTACTGTAAATCTTATCCTACTAAAATAATATTTGGACCTCCATTAAAGATTATGCAGATTAGGCATAAGAGAATCAAGCTAAGAAATTATTTAAAATGAACTGTCACACTGACCTGCACCCTATCCTGTTTTGTCACCACTTGTTTCCTGATAATTTCCAATGAACTGGATATAAGATAAGAGCACATATTATAGATTGCCACTATTATCAAGAATCAAAAGAAAAGTTTTAGATACAATGTCAATCTCCCTTGATTTTGGTAAGAAGTTTTGGAAAAGAAACAAAAATTACCTCCTCAAGCAGAAGGGAATTCAAGAAATCAACTTGATGGTCTTTCTTTTTAGTGGCAATTTCATAAACACCATCGCTGCCCTTCTAAAAAGCATATAGAGGCAGCTTCGATTCTAACCCAACTAAAAATTCTAATAAATTATACGAACTAAACTGAAGAATTGTAACACAGTAAATGTTTAAACACACAGTACATATGCAAGTGTACCTAGAAGGCAGCAAGTTTTGAATCAATTGCGGCTGCAGCCGGGAGCACTGGAGTTTGGAGGAGTGATCCCGCCGCTTACGGGGAAAGAGATGCGGCGGAGTTTGGAGTAGCAAATGTATCTTTTGAAATTCTACATACATTATCCACCTAATTGCCACATAGAAATAAAAAGCCATGTGACAAGAATAGAAGAGCCACATGGTAAATACTTTCAGATATCAACTAACATACTTTTGTCACCTACTGTAAATGTAGAAATGAAATAAGTTTTTCTTAATAATTTTTCTTGCCACCGTGAAGATCTTTTTGAGTGGGAGGAACATTGGGGATTGAAACGGGTAGTGATATCATGGAGCTACATGCATACCAACAAATATCACAAATGAAGATACAATGCACTAAATTTAATTCACATATACTATGATCATATCAGAAACACCCAACAAAAACAAACTCGAGTTGACGCTTGAATGCCCTAAAAGAAGAACATTAAAACACCAAAGACGAAATACTAAAAACAATTGCTAACAATATTATCGGTTGCAAGGAAAAGCTTACCGATACCACCTATAAGGAGAAGCTTGATGAGGTAATTGTAATATGCCCACGCCCTCGCTAGTTCACCTTCTCACTGTTCAATCTCAGGTCTATAGTGACAGAATGAACATACCAGACAAATAAAATAATGGTAAATTCAGGCATACATAGTGGTTATCTCTATTATGATATATAACATAGACAGAGTATTAGAAAAATATCAATTCTCCCTCATCTTTTTCTTCTTCCACGTCATCATCTTCTTTATTTATAGTCCCCTTCTTGTCCCTGAAAAAAAGTTTTAGACACAAAATTGATAATTGAGATTGAAACGATGTAGTCGCTTCCGTTCAAGCTGCTCCTCAATGTTCAAGTTTATTACAGTCTATTATGATCATTTTTCACTCAGGTCATATTCTCAGAAATAAAGGTAATAGAATTTAAAGAAATAACAATCTGATATAATAAAATGAGATTATACCTGAATCACCTGATATGGGATAGTCACCCATTGATTTTTCGATGCAACTTTAGTTATCTTGAAACTCAAACTGCACAAGTAATTAAGAATTCTAAACTAAACCTGAAACTTAATTAAGGTTATAAAGAACCCCGAGGGCACTGATCCTCTAATTTGGATAACTAAAATTCTACCAGCAAAACACAAAACTGAATTTCTCATTATAATATAAGGTTGTTCTATTATAAACACGAATTTTAGAGACGTGATCTAAATGAAATGTGCCAACAACAACCAAAAATTATAAAAAAAAAATTAGAAAATTACTCATGTGTTTGACAAAGAAAACTAAATCTATTCTAATTCATGGGCAATTACTATCAGCATATAATGATCATTGTAATTTCTCAAGCAGTAGGGTTTTACCTGGATTTTCAAAGATAAATCTATAAATTCCATATTCGTATACTCAACGATCAACGGAAAAATACAATTGTGATTACCTCAGATGCCCTTGATTCACCAATTTCTTGCATTTCGATCTCTCTCTTCTCAATTTCAACTCTCAATGAGGCTTGTAATAAACCTCCGTTCTCCTCTTTCTTCAGAACTTGATCTACACTATCCATTTGTGAGAAGACGAACGAACTAAGAAAAATATAAACGCTTCTTTATCATTTATTATCATGGAACATATCAAATAAGGATGTGTCATGAGAGGTGGCATCCACATGTTAAAATCGGAGAGCCACATGTCAAGCTGTGAAAAAAACTTTCTTCCTTTTATTATACTTCCTCCGTCCCATATTAATTTTCATAGGTAGATGGGCACGAATATTAAGAAAGTGTAATGATGAGTGGAGTTTTGAGGGGTAATTTTGTAAAACTTTATGTATAATGGCATTTATGTAAAATTGAGGATATTGTGAGGGTGAAGTTTATAAAGGGTTTTCCATTTAAAGGGTGTGAAAGTTATTATGGGACGTCCTAAAAAGGAAAGTGTGAAAGTTATTGTGGGACGGAGGGAGTATAAGATTTGAGTAATAGTTTTGGTTGTTTTGTAGGAGTACATTGTAACCTAATACTGTTGTGCAACGTCCATTATCCTTTTTTGGTATAACAAGTTAGTAACTAATTCTTTTATAATAATTCTTAAACTATTTTTTTTAAATAAATAAATAATACATTGTAAAAGTACGTTTTTGTCACTAAAAAAAAAAAAGTTAGGGCTTAATTATTGTCTTAACATTTTTTGTATTCATGGTTTTAGAGTCTCAGCCTCTCAGGTATAAAAGTTGGGGCTTAATTATTGCCTTTTCAGTTAGGGTCTGACTATATGCACCTCCATTTCGAGTGATGCACTCCCCCTTTCAATTTATTAATAAAATAACAGTATAAAAAATCAAAAATACCCTTCATTCAAATACAGCATAATAGATGCACCCCCTTTACTAAACGCACCCCTGACATCATTTCTTTCACCTTATCCCTAAATCAAACTTCCGCCCACCGTCACCATTTTTTCCAGTACCAAGAAATCGAAAAAATTCAAAATTTTCATAAATCAACCCTATTCATCCACTAAACACCATTATCAAACCCATTAACAAACACTATTAACAAATCAACAATATTCAACAAACTTTTTTTTAAAATTTCGTGAAACCAGGGGCGACCATGTATCCTTCCGTCGACACCCTGTTGTATGTTGTAGACGAGAGAATATATGGTCAACATTACAGTGTCGAAATTTTTTTAAAAAAAACCTGGGGCTAATACGGCAAATCGGGGTGGGCTAACGCCGTGAACGGAGCGGCGTGGGCCAACGCCAGTGAAGAGAATGAGAGAAGAGAGAGGTAAGGGGGCGGTCGATGGACGAGCGGCCGCTGAAAGCAATTTTTTTTTTTTAACAGAACGGACAGGGAGCGATGGGGCGGCCACGGCGGAGGCGGAGGCCGCAGCGGATGGATGGGGGGGCGGTCGCTGCAATTTTTTTTTGTTTTACAGATGGACGGGGCGGCGCCGCCATGGCAGAGGCTGGGGGGACGGGGGCAGATGACCGGTGAACTCGAGGGACGGGGGCGGCCGCGGCGGCCGATGGACGAGGGCGGTGGCAGCGGCCGAGGGACGGGGGCGGCTAGCAGTGGCGCGATTTTTTTTCTTTTATAGAAAACGCTGGTATGCAGACGAGGGCGGTGGCGGGGGCTGCGACGGTGGGTTCCGGTGGCGACGGGGCTTGGTGGTGGAGTGGTTTGGGTGGGAGGAGAGAATGAAGAAGATGAATATTGAAAATGAAATTAGGGTTTGAGGGGGTGTGCGAGTAGTAATAGGAATTTTTATGAAAGAGGGTTATTTATGACATTTCGTGGGGGGTGCGTCTACTTTGAAACGATTTTAGGGGGGTGCACCTATCGGGGGAGTGCATAAAACCGAAATGGAGGTGCATATAGTCAGGCCCTTTCAGTTATTATGCCAAACGGATTTGGGCCTCAAACAGAGAGGAAATAGGCCTGTAAGTTTAAGAATAAAAAGGCCACGGTTAAATACCCCCTTTTTATTTGACTTCACCCACATTTAAAAAGAACATTTAAAGTGATTGTATTGTAACAATTAAATTAAAATACAACTAATTAAAATTCTAGTTTTACACCCAACACCAACTCATTAACACAGTAATAACATGTAGTGAAAATAAGAAATGCTTAAGAGTGATTTTTTAAAGAACAAGAGTATGTGAAAAATGTTTAAATAATAGTAGGACAAATGTTTTTTTTACAATTGTTTAAATAATAATGAAACAAATAGAGTGAGATAGGTGCACATGCGGTTATTACTACAATTTATTAGTTATATAAATATTACTTGAAAATGAAAAAAAAGGGGAGAGAAGAATTTGTAGAAAAATATGTGGTCGCTTAACAGAACAAGCGTTCCTACTTTTTCCAATCATTCGTGACCCCATCATTTTTATTTTATTTTCTCTTTTCGAATAAGCATCTTAATTTATTTATTTTTAAAAGCTAGTAGTAGATAGATTATAAAGTATCAAGTTCCCGACATGTCGGCTGTTACATCAATTGTGAACCATATTTACAATTTTTGGTTGCATACAATTATTAAAATGAGATTATAACACCATGAGTCACAATCGTAAATTGAGATAAGTGTAGACGTGTGCAAAATATAAAATCGAAATATAAGATATGGGTTTTTTTTTAAGTTCGATTTTCAATTTTTACTAATAAAAATTTGAATCAATTCAAAATAATACACATATATATAAAGATTATATATTCTATAAATTTACCTCATTTTGGTCTTTTGGTTCTCAATTCTCATACAATAATTAAAAATTGAAGATTCCGTGCCCTAATTAGCTAATTCTCTTGAGTCGCAGTCTAAGCAAGCCCGTCATTCTTCTTTAATACGGTTTGATTTTCGATTTTATAAAATACATTTAGTTAGTTTATATTTCGATTTTCGATTTTATAAAAAAAAAGGACTCAAATAGTGGAAGACTATTGATGTAGATAAATATGTCGCTCTCTGAGAAGTCGACACGTGGAGACGGGATAAATTATGATAGTTGTGATTAGGTCAATACAAAGAAACAGGATTAATACACCCCTGGGCTTGAGCAGGGAAATCAGGGTTATTGGGCCTTTGGCCCATATTTAGAGAAATTAATAGCCCTTGGGCCTGGAAGGATCCAGCCCAAATATGGAACGAACAGTCCACCTTTCCTAGCCAAGTCAAGGGAATCGTTCAAACCCACGAAAATAGGAGTCGATAAGTTGAAGAACCCAGTCTTCAGGGAGAGAGGCCGGGTCTTTAGGGATTTGAGGCTGAATTTACGGAGATAGGCCGAGAATCTAGGGAGAAGAAGTCTTCCCCTCTCCGCAGAGAGGGGCCAGGTATAAAAGCAAGGTTATTTCCATATCTTCAGGTTAAGTTCTTTAACATATACGTACTTTACATACTTTTACACGAAATATACACTGATTGGAGAAGAAACTCCACTATATTCGCCGGAATTTCCCTAGACATACAGGGGAATTCCTCATTGATTTCGCCTACAACTATATCTGACTTGAGCGTCGGAGCTTCTACGCCGGAGCCCCCCTCCGGCGTACTTTTGCAGGTTATTTTTGGATTTACGAGAAGATTGGCGAGGATAAACCGACGATTTATGCTCGTGATTAATAGTGCTCGCAAAGGAACGGCCGATATCCGAGTACGTTCTTTTTCGACGCATCAACTGGCGCCGTCTGTGGGAAATTTTCAAGCTAAGGCGTGAGAAAAGTTTCGTACTTAAATGGGTGGAGGACATGATTCAACGAAGCAGACGAAGGAGAAAGGGGATTCCACTCCTTCTCCTCTTCCTCCGCCCCCTCCAGGGTTTCCCTTAAATCGAAATTTAGGGAAACGACCCGTGGATCATACACCAGAAGATATTCCCCCTCCAGGTTTTCCCCCTAATCGAAATCTAGGGAAACAGCCGGTAGATCATTCGCTGGAGGATATCCCTCCTGCTCTGGAGGGAGATGTGCCAGGCACCTCGGGAGCTTCTGGTAGCGGAATCAATAGGGATAACCCTGACGCTCAACCGGAACTCCTGACTGTCTCTCGAGATCAGTTGGATGAAATGATCGCACAATCAATGGAAAGAATAATTGCTGCTCGAGGACTTCGTCCTCCCGAACCTACTCATAAGGGCACACGCCCAAATCCACCAGAGCAGGTCATTGACTCAATCCCAGTCCCTTCCAGGAACGAGGATCCCCCTCGGAACCCAGAAGAAAAGGTACCTTCTCAAGTCGAAAGGAGCATCTTGGAAAGACCCCCTCGGAGGGATACGGAAAGGATCCTTGGGGACACCACCCTAGAGACAGGGGTGGGAGAAAGCACGGACGACACGTATCAAGGAGCCGTCAGTGATCAGATACAGGCCTTGCGAAAGGAGATGAGGGATATGCAGAGACATATTACTGACAATGTAAGTAAACCCTCTTATACCACTGGATATCAGTTTTCATCTAGTATTTTGCAAGATTAATTGCCCTCTAATTTCAAATCTTTGAACTTTGAATATGATGGCACCACGGACCCCTACGAGCACCTGATGAGGTTTGAGAATGCTGCTATCTTACATCGGTATGGAGAGGGCGTCAAGTGCAGAGTGTTCCTAACCACTTTGTCTAAGGCTGCCCAGCAATGGTTCACTCAACTGGGACCAGACACTGTTCACTCGTGGTCTGAATTCAGCGAATTGTTCCTGCATCAATTCGCCAGCGCTAGGAGACAGCCTAGAGCTACCCTTACCTTATTCAACATGCGTCAGGGAGAGAATGAGAGCCTGAGGGCTTTCCTAAAAAGATTCAACCAAGCAGCTCTGGAAGTACCTACCGCCTCCTCAGAGGTTAAGATTAATGCCCTTACCAATGGGTTAAGAGATGGAGATCTGTTCACGTCTCTAGCCAAGAAGCCAGTTCGCACTTTTGATGAATTGTTAAGGAGGGCAGAAAAATACCTCACCCTGGAAGAGGTAAGAAAAGCCAAGCGCTCGGAGACCCGGACGATAGTGGGTAATGGAGAAAGGAGGAAAGAAATTCCGCTAAGGAGGCCAAGTCCAGAGAGATATCGGAGTTCTAGAAGATTGGAAAGTGTAAGAAGAGAGGAAGCTGCACCCTGGAACCCCAGGAGAGGGGCAAAGAAATATACCCCTTTGAGGTTAGAGCCAGCCGAAGTCCTAGAGGTGGCGGGGGATCATCCGGATATGAAATTCCCCTATTCAAGAAGCAGAGGTCCCCAAAATCCTAAGTCAAACAAATTCTGCAGGTTCCATAACGATTATGGCCACGATACCAACCAATGTTGGCATCTGAAGGATGAGATAGAGAGGATGATTCAGGCAGGTCACTTGAAGGAGTTTATTTTCAGAGACCGACAGGGCCCCAGGGGTCAGAAGAGAAAGGACCCTGAGGGGAAGCAGGAAGATGATAGAAGAGATCAGAGGAAGGGCAATGAGGAGCCACCACCCCCTCCCCAAAAGAGGGGAACTATCCACATGATCATGGGAGGCCCCGCTGATGGGGATTCCTTCAGGCAGAGAAAGCAAAGCGTTCGATCGCTGAAGAATGAGAGGAATGTAGAGTACCATGAGGTGGGAAAGATGGCAGAAGGTCCGGACATTCACTTCGGGCCAGAAGACGCAGGGGAACCCAGAGAGATTCATAATGACGCATTAGTCATTACTACGGATATAGCGGGATACGATGTAGCAAGAATTTTTGTGGATACTGGAAGCTCCGCTGACATCATGTTTTTGGAGTGCTTTAAAAAGATGGACCTGAATATAAAGCTTAGACCGGTGGAAACCGCTCTTTATGGATTCTCAGGGGGAGCCATTCAACCCCTCGGCTCAGCGTTACTGCAAGTAGGGTTAGGAGTTTCCCCTAACCGTCGAGTACAAGTCATAGAATTCCTGATTGTAGATGTCCCATCTTCTTATAACGTAGTAATGGGAAGGCCGAGCTTGAATATTTTTCAGGCAGTGATCTCTACCTTCCACATGAAGATGAAGTTCCCTGCCTCGGGGGGTGTGGGAGAGATATGTGGCGATCAATATCAGGCAAGGAAGTGTTACGTGGAATCGGTCAAGATAGCAGACAGGGCCATATTCAGAGGAATGGAGAGATTTAAGGGCGAAGACCCTGAGCTGAAGAGACAGAAAGTGGGTGAGCTAATGCAAGAGCAACCCAAGGCCAAAGCGGACGAAGAGTTAATGAGCATCGAGCTCTATCCAGGGAGAGAAGGATTTACAACCAGGATAGGTACGAATATGAACCCTGAGCTCCAGGAAAAGGTGATTCTTACCCTCCGAGAGAATGCAGACATCTTTGCATTTACGGCGACGGATATGACGGGTATCCCTCCGGAAATAGCAGTGCACCATCTGAATGTAGATCCCAAAGCTAGACCCGTGAAACAGAAGCTGAGGAACTTTGGCAAAGAGAAGAACCTCATTGTAAAGGAGGAGATCGATAAATTGTTGAATGCAGGGCATGTGAAGAGAGTACAGTTCCCTGAGTGGCTCTCGAACGCAGTACTGGTGTCCAAGGGAGCCGGCAAATGGAGGATGTGCATTGACTTTAGGGACTTGAACAAAGCCTGCCCTAAAGATCACTACCCCTTACCCAGGATTGATCAACTGGTGGATGCCACATCCGGGTTCGAACTGCTTAGCATGATGGATGCTTATCAGGGTTACCACCAAATCCAGTTGAACCCTCTCGATATACCCAAGGTATGCTTTATTGCAACATGTGGTACTTTTGGTTATGTACGTATGCCGTTCGGACTAATAAATGCAGGAGCCACCTATCAAAGGATGGTAGACTCGGTTTTCCGAAGTCAGATAGGGAGAAATATGGAGGTTTATGTAGATGACATGCTAGTTAAAAGCATCAAAGCAGAGGAACACATTGATGACCTGAAGGAGATATTCCAGGTAATTAGAGAGAACGGTATCAAACTTAACCCAGCTAAATGTTTCTTTGGAGTAGGGTCAGGGAAATTTCTCGGATATATGGTGAAGCAAAGAGGAATAGAGGTTAACCCTACCAAGGTGAAAGCGGTCCTTGACATGCAACCCCCTCGAAACCTGAAGGAATTGCAGACCCTGAATGGCAGAATCGCAGCCCTTAGCAGATTTATAGCAAAATCAGCGGAGAAGAGTCATCACTTCTTCAGAACACTAAGGAAGGGGTCAAGATTCGAATGGGACGAACAATGTCAAAAGGCTTTTGAAGAACTGAAGCTCCATCTAGAGCAACTCCCGAAGTTAACCAAGCCCACTCAGGGAGATGTTCTACTCCTATACCTCTCAGTAGGGGAACACTCTCTGAGTACTGCCTTGATGAAAGAGGAAGGTTCCACACAACAGCCCATATATTATGTGAGCAAGGTCATCCAAGGAGCGGAAGCAAGGTATTCAGAGGTGGAGAAGGCAGCCCTGGCAGTGGTGGTAACAGCTAGGAGATTACGCCCTTACTTCCTATCTTATAAGGTGATAGTGCGGACTAACTTCCCATTGAAGCAGACGCTGGGAAGGGCAGATTTATCGGGAAGAATGGTCAGGTGGGCAGTGGAATTGCAGGAGTATGATATTGATTATGAACCAAGGAGAGCTATCAAAGCTCAAGCGTTAGCAGACTTTATTCAAGAGTCTACCAGAGTGGAAGAAGAACAGGGATGGAAGGTATACGTGGACGGCTCAGCATCCGCCTTGGGATGCGGAGCAGGGATAGTGCTGATTGACCCTGATAGCCAAGAGGTACAGGTTGCTGTCAAATTTCGGTTTTCAACCTCAAACAATGGAGCGGAGTACGAAGCTCTAATTAGAGGAGCTAGTATGGCAGCAGAATTAGGGGCACAGAAAGTTACCCTATATTCCGATTCGCAGTTGGTAGTGCAACAGGTCATGGGGGAGTACCTTGCCAAAGATGAGAAGATGATCACCTATCTAGAGGAGGTAAAGAAATTAAAAAATAAATTCCATACTTTTGAAGTGGTACAGGTACCAAGAGAAGAGAATACGAAAGCAGATGGACTGTCTAAACTGGCTAGTTCCACTGAATTCGAGGGAGACGGAAAGGTAACCCTGTTAGTAGCTGATCAAGTAGCTACGGAAACCCTGATTGGAGAGATAACATCAGGGGATGATTGGAGGAAAGAAATATGAGAAGAATTGAACAGGGGTCCAACAACCCCAATGTCTAGAGAAGCCAAGGCATGGAGAAGGAAGTATTGCATCCTAGGAGGCCAATTGTACAAGAGGTCCTTCACTCAACCTTATTTGAAATGTCTCTCAAGAAGGGAGGCAGAGCTAGTGATCAAGGACATCCACGAAGGTTGCGCATCCAGCCATGAGGGTTACCAGACCATGGTGAAGAAAGTATTCAGGGCAGGCTTTTATTGGCCTAACATAAGCAGAGATGCTAGAGAATATGTGAAGAAGTGTGAGAAATGTCAGAAGAATGGACCTTTGATACGGGTACCAGCGGAAGAAATGGGGGCTATGTACTCGCCCTGTCCTTTCGCCAAATGGGGGATAGATTTGGTGGGACCTTTCCCCTTAGCACCAGGGGGAAGAAAATTATTGATCGTAGCCGTAGATTATTTCAGTAAATGGGTAGAGGCTGTGCCTTTAGCCAAAATCGAAGAGGATAATGTAATTCTTTTTCTTGCTAGACATATTTGTTGCAGGTTTGGAGTACCCAAAATCTTAGTTTCCGACAATGGAACACAATTCAATGGAGAGAAAGTAAGGAGATGGTGCGAAAGATGGAACATTACCCAGAGGTTTACTTCAGTAGCCCATCCACAAGCTAATGGGCAGGTGGAAGTTACAAACCGAATCTTAGTGGATGGTATTCGAACGCGATTGGAAGAAGTAGGAGGAAAATGGGTGAAGGAGTTGGACAACGTCCTCTGGTCCTACAGAACTAGCCCTAAAACAGCTACGGGCGAATCTCCCTTCTACTTGGTATATGGGGCAGCGGCAGTGATACCTCCTGAAGCTAGACTCAAATCGCACCGGATCACCTACTTTGAAGAAAAAAGAAATGAAGAATTGATGAGGGAAGCGCTGGACCTAGTAGATGAAGAGAGGGAGATGGCAAGATTAAAAGCAGAAAGGTACAAGAGTCGGATCAAAGCAGCATATGATCGTAGGATAATCCCTCGTTCCTTTAAAGTGGGAGATTTAGTCCTTCGGAGAGCAGATGCCTTGAAGAATACTGGGAAGATGGAACCCAATTGGGAAGGCCCGTACAGGGTGATACAGGTCCTAAAAGGCGGAGCATATAAGCTCCAAGACATGACAGGGAAAGAGATACTCAGGCCGTGGAATGTGTGCCACTTGAAGAGGTTTTATGTTTGAGGAAGGTGTTATTCCCCTACTTCCTTTCTCTTTACGAACAATTTTGAATATTTGTTTCTTATTCGAATAATTGCTTCACCGGCACTCTTTTTCCCTCTGCGTGGGTTTCCCTTTGGGGTTTTACCACGGAGAGGTTTTTAATGAGGCCGGCATAGGTTCCCCTTATTTGCCTATGTTGATAAACACTTTTTGATCAATGGAGCATCGGTTTTGATAAAATTTCAGTATATCCCTGAATGCATGTTAATATTGTGATAAGATGACTCTTATGTGCCAATTTTATGATGAAACGATTCTCATATGTTAATACCGTGTTAAGACAACTGTTAAGGGCCTGCATAATGAGTGCTGGAATAACGAACGTGTGTTGAAAACTGAAACGTAACATGATAGAGACATTACAAGATAGAGAAATTTTCACCAACTTGTAAACGCCCGAATAGAGAATACCTAGGAAAAATTCCTAAAGTTTCTATTCACGACAGCCTCTAAAGCTAGGGGGAGTAGGGGGTACAGCAGTGGAAGACATGATTAATTCGTCGATAAACCCTATCCCTAGCGACTCTCAAAAACTCTTACGAGTATAAACTAACTCTTACGAGTATAAACTAACTCTTACGAGTATAAACAACTTAAGGGAGAGTATAATCCCTAAGAACTCTTACGAGTATAAACCAACTCTTACGAGTATAAACCAACTCTTACGAGTATAAACTAACTCTTACGAGTATAAACTAACTCTTACGAGTATAAACAACTTAAGGGAGAGTATAATCCCTACAAATTCTAACTTTTGGGAGAGTATAATCCCTAAACATTCTGAACTTCAGGGAGAGTATAATCCCTAAGAACTCTTACGAGTATAAACTAACTCTTACGAGTATAAACCAACTCTTACGAGTATAAACTAACTCTTACGAGTATAAAAGAACTCTTACGAGTATAAACTAACTCTTACGAGTATAAACCAACTCTTACGAGTATAAACTAACTCTTACGAGTATAAACCAACTCTTAAGAGTATAAACCAACTCTTACGAGTATAAACTAACTCTTACGAGTATAAACTAACTCTTACGAGTATAAACTAACTCTTACGAATATAAACAACTCCCACGAGTATAAACAACTTAAGGGAGAGTATAATCCCTACGAATTCCAACCTAGGGGAGAGAGTAATCCCTAAAACTCTAGTGTTAAGAGAAAGACTGGAAACATTAGCAAAACACCAAGTAAGTACAGGGATATCAACCCTATCTCCTCATTAAGATTCCTCTAGGAGCTTTAGAGCCTTTACGTGTCAAGAAAATGCTGAAAACATGCTAGATGCATAAGCAGGATGAATATTATGTTACACATTTAATGACCTAGTCAGAAATATATATATATGCATGCCAAATGATAAATGTGCAGGTACGATACTAAGCGAAAGAAAAGCAGAAATATTCAAGACTTAAGGCACCAT
Organism: Galeopsis tetrahit; assembly: GCA_963675135.1. Taxonomy (NCBI): domain Eukaryota; kingdom Viridiplantae; phylum Streptophyta; class Magnoliopsida; order Lamiales; family Lamiaceae; genus Galeopsis; species Galeopsis tetrahit. Next base: position 41,015,460 of record OY776131.1, read on the forward strand.
GCCTAAGCCCTCCACAGAAAAACCCCGGAGTGTGGAGTCTCCGGAAAATACCAAAAAGGGGCCTTAGGGGCCTTAACAAAACGAAAGAGTGTTTTAAAAAGTACCAAAATATTATCAGGGAAATGAAAGTTATCAAGAGAGGGGAATATCATTGTCCCCCTCAGAGCCTGCTCCAGTCTCCTCCGCTCGCCCACTGGAACCGCCTCCCTCCGCCTTCTCCATCAGAGCATCCGCTGCCACAGTAGCCACTGGAGTTGGGTTTTCCACATGGATAGGGAAAGATATATCCCTCGCTGGCGTAAGATCATCTAATTTCAGGGAAGCATCCTTCAACTCCAAGATCGCCTTCCTCATCCCAGGTAACCACCAGGGGGTATTCATGTCTTCTTTAGCATCTCCAGGGAACTTAGGGGGAGTGTCCAGTTCATCTAATCGGAGGGCACGAGTATACTGACCATTAAACCCCGGAGCGGAATGTTCAGCCACAGCGTTGGAAAATCCATGATCAATGAATTGTGGGATATATGCGCCCATTGCTCCCAAAAAACTGCTACTCTGAAGAAAGGCCTCCAGCCACTCCTGATGTAAGGTACCTAGAAATTTTTGACCTGCGGCTGAGGTAAACAGGGAGTCTAGGCACAAATTCATACCAGCTTGAGGAAGAGTGACTTCCAGTTGTTCCACCCGTTTACCAAACTCTTTCTTCAATGAAGAAATCTCCCCCGAAAGCGTCGTCTGGAGTACTTTACACCTTTGGTTAGCATCATGTAACTCTGCCTCGAGAATATCCCTCTTCACCCTCTCCAACTCTACCTGGCTGTGGAGGTCATCCACCAGCTGAAGGGACTGAAGGGCTCGTTCAGACACATTGGAGAACAGGAGGCCAAACTACATAATGAATTATTTAAAGAAGTAAGACAAGTGCACTCTTTCTTACTAAAATTACTTAGAAATGTATTGGCACGAAGAGAATACCTGGGTAAAGCTGTGAGCGGCATGCACAACCCGCTCTCCGAAGGACAGAGCATTAAGGGCCTCAGTGGCAGGAGTCGGAGTATAACGTTCGATAAAAGCCAAGAGATGATCGACATTGATCTCATCTGGAGCATCGGAAGCGACATTAGGCAGAGAGGATTTGGTTTTAGATTTCTTCTTCTTAGAAGCATCGGAGACAGGAGGCAATGCAGAGACCATAGCTTTCTCGGTAGAGGAACGGGTGCGCTTAGCAACGGACCCAGTGGCAGGTTCCACAGGGGAATGAGGAATTGGAGCTTTTGAGGAACTTGCAGGAGCCGGAGATTTATTAACCATCGAGAGAGGGGCAGCATCGCGCGAAATCTGAGTTAACCAACTCATAGCTGCACAAAGAAGTATGAAACAACATCAAATAAACAAGACATCTCCAATTTTGAAGACACTACTCAGAAAAAGAAATGGTATTACCATCATCAGGACCTAAAGGGTAATCGGAGCGACCAAAACCAAAATGAGAGAGAGCCCTAGGATTTTTACAGATACCCATCACATCAAAAAAGCCGTGGGCAGAAACATGGTCATTTAAATGATTCATCACATCCAAGTTTAGAGAAGAACAGATAGAAAGAGGGGGACGGGGTACACCAGGATTCTCGTAAATCCACCCCCCATGAGGAAATTCCCAAGGAAGAGGGTTTGTAACAAAGAAATAATAGTCCTTCCAGTCTTGGACTCCTTCATGGAGCTTTTCCATGAATTTCCCAGCCCTGGAAGGACGACCAGCAGTATAGAAGAACCCATCTGCGTACTTACACATGTATTGAGTTAGAAAAAGGTGGGCTGAGGGTTCGCCACCATTCCCCTTCATCAAAATGTAAAAACCTAGCATCGCTCGAATAGCATTGGGGGTGAATTGGTTGAGGGGTACGCGAAGATAAGTAGAAATCTCTGAAAGATAAGGATGGATCGGAAAACGGAGACCCGCTTTTAGTTGAGCTTCCCAGAAGGCCAAGGTGTTTGGACCTGGAGAATTTGGGCGTTCTCTCTTGTGGGCTGTCCTAACGATATAATCGGTGGGAAAAATTCCCGACCGAAGAAAGGCGGCAACGCGCTCAGGAGGAAGTATGGAAGAACTAGCGATGGTATTTTTCAAAGCGGGGTCGATTATGGGAAAGATAGAAAGAGGATGGGAAGTTGAACTCTCCATGGAAATGGAGTCTGAAGAAGACGACATGTTGTAAATGAGAAAAGAAGGGAAGGAATAGGTACCTGAGGAAAAGTCGGTTTTAAGAAGTGACGATGGAACGGCCGCTGGACGTGCACAAAGAAGTTAGAATCGCAGAGATGAAAACGAAGATGGATAAACTTGAAGTGAAAGAAAGAAGGGTTTTTGGTGGAAAAAAGAGATTTTGAATAATCACGCTGGAAAGAGAAAGGAGAAAACCAAGGAGAATTAAATGTTCCCCCCAATCAAGAAGCGCGTGAAGGGAAAACGGCGGCCTGATGTTGGCTTAGGAAGGAACGCGTGAATACGGGATTCGAGGGCAAAGTTGCGTGTAGAAGCGCAAAAGCCCTGACGCTTTCTGGGAGTAATTATGACAAAGGGAATCAAATCAATACAAATATTTCGAAGGATATATTAAATTTTAGGAATGAAATATTCCCTTGGTATTCACCTCAATATTATTGTTTTCCTACTCTCCTAAAAATTATTCCTTTTATGAGAGTAGGGGGGAGTGGTTGATGTAGATAAATATGTCGCTCTCTGAGAAGTCGACACGTGGAGACGGGATAAATTATGATAGTTGTGATTAGGTCAATACAAAGAAACAAGATTAATACACCCCTGGGCTTGAGCAGGGAAATCAGAGAAATCAGGGTTATTGGGCCTTTGGCCCATATTTAGAGAAATTAATAGCCCTTGGGCCTGAAAGGATCCAGCCCAAATATGGAACGAACAGTCCACCTTTCCTAGCCAAGTCAAGGGAATCGTTCAAACCCACGAAAATAGGAGTCGATAAGTTGAAGAACCCAGTCTTCAGGGAGAGAGGCCGGGTCTTTAGGGATTTGAGGCTGAATTTACGGAGATAGGCCGAGAATCTAGGGAGAAGAAGTCTTCCCCTCTCCGCAGAGAGGGGCCAGGTATAAAAGCAAGGTTATTTCCATATCTTCAGGTTAAGTTCTTTAACATATACGTACTTTACATACTTTTACACGAAATATACACTGATTGGAGAAGAAACTCCACTATATTCGCCGGAATTTCCCTAGACATACAGGGGAATTCCTCATTGATTTCGCCTACAACTATATCTGACTTGAGCGTCGGAGCTTCTACGCCGGAGCCCCCCTCCGGCGTACTTTTGCAGGTTATTTTTGAATTTACGAGAAGATTGGCGAGGATAAACCGACGATTTATGCTCGTGATTAATAGTGCTCGCAAAGGAACGGCCGATATCCGAGTACGTTCTTTTTCGACGCATCAACTATATATAAACATAACAAAGTTTCTCAATCGAATAATTTGAGTAAGAAAGTACATGTTTAATCTTATATGTCCTAAAAATTAAGTATGTAAGCACGCTCATTCGAGCCAAATTATTCCAACTTCCAAGTTAAATACTGAAATAAATCGTCAAATTAAATACTGTAAATAAATCATCAAGTCATCAACGTTAAATAAATAGTATTTGCATATATACTTTTTGCAACGTTAAATTACACATATATTTTTCAACGTTAAATTAAACACGTATACTTTGGTAACATTATACATATACTTTGTCATTGAACATGGAGGGTATATCCGAAGACTTGTCGATCCCGAACCCTCCTCAGAATTTCTGATTAATAAAAACTTTGTTAATTGAATAACATGCACACATAATTTATATAATAAAAACTCAAACGATTTATATAATAAGAACTCAAACGATTTATTTAGAACATTTAATAAAAAGTAAAAAATGCATTAAAAACTCTACCAACTACGTACTAATGACTATAGAGGCAATCGAGCAACAATTAATTAAAACCTCACCTCTAAAGGTGAATACAGAGGGATAAATATAAGTCTTGTATGAACAATGATAAGAAGATCGACTCGGTAGAAGGATGATTTAGTTGAGGAAAATAAGAAATTATGCAAATATTATATTATATATAAAAGTTTTGATATGTGAAACTGTCAAAGTAAGGAGTACAACTATTAATTTTTGCCCTGCTCTCAATTTTTTTTTTTAAATTCTTGCCTAGTGGATTTGAGGCAATATATATTTAAATGGCTACTAAAGTTTATTCATAGACTTTTTGAAAATTATACTAATATTGAGGTAAAAATGTGAGTTGACATTGGAATGATTAATCAGTACTGTTTATGTTTGCCTTTAAGCAAACCATCCATGTTAAAATGTTAAAATGGTACAGCAGGGAATAGACTATTCTAGATATTTCTTAAAGTGGTTATATATTAGAGTTGCACTAGCACAATCATTTGTTAATTGTTAGGTTAAAAGTGGTGAACTATGACACTCTTTTTTTCTTTTCTTTTTGACAAAAACTATGACACTCATTTTAATACGACTAAGTGTTATGAATTTATATTTATATTTCAATTTTTTTTTTTAGATTTATAAGATCAAATCAAAAGGACAATACAATTTCACGCTTAAAACTAATGATCTTCAATTGAAGACGGATTGAAGACGAATTGTCACGGTCGCTGTCCCCTCCAATCGTGAAGAAGAAAAAAATGATTGTACATTTTCCTTCACATGAACGTTGAGATCTCCATTCTCAATACGAGACAACTTCACACTACACTAAGGTATTCTCATATCAATAAATAGAAAACCCAAAAAAAAAAAAAAAAACTCCACCAAATACCACGATCCTACCAAACCATTAAAACCACTCTAAAAAAAAAAGTCCCACACATGGGAGAGAGCCCCACAACAGGTTAACGGAAACAAACAAAAATAAACAAGAAAATAGCCAAGAAACTAAGGCAATCGCAAATGGCATGGAAAAAAACCAGAAAAAGCAAATGCAACAAGAAAATTAAATCTATGTAAAAAATAGTAAACGAGATCAAGGATAAATTCTCTGAACGATCATCGTGGCCCCGTTAGGGATAATCTACTCGTTGATCACAACAAAACGCTTGAAGAAATCTACATAAAATAAATTAGCATCTGAAAAAACCGATAAGGACGGCGATCCCAACAAAACTCTAGAATAAATCTGAAAGGTTAACTGATTTCTTGATTGAGTTTGGTTTTGTAAGAGGAGAAGCTGACAGAACACTGTTCATCAAACATGATAAAAATTCTATTATGATTGCTCAAATCTATGTTGATGATATAGTATTTGGTTCTACTTGTGACAACAAGCGTAAGATAAGAGTTAGTGAGAAAAGAAAGGGCAAATTCTGATGTTGTCATAAATGTTGGGAACATTAAACACAACACTCGGCTGTTAGTGTTGGATCATTAAACAAAACACTTCTTTCAACATCAACAAAATCTACATAAAACGAATAAGCATCTGAAAATAATCTGATAAGGCGGCAACGGCGGACGATAACGGAATTCAGTACGTGGTGATGGTTGCGCAAGCACCGAAAAGATCTAGCAACCTACAACCGATCTACATAGAATCGCTCGAGAAAGGAAGTGAGGGTTGTGTGTAAATCGCACACACTTCCTCAAGTGTGTGTAAATTGCACACTGTATGAGAAACTATATGTTTTCATATTTTTAATACATATACTCCGTATATTAAATGGTGTGCTTACTTTAAAGTAAATAAAACACATCGTTTTATGTGAATTCTCGATATCACTTTATAATTGAAATGTTATTATTTTTTAGAAAAATTGTAGTATTATTTTAAAATAAAAGTTTTAAAAATGATAAATTTATGTTAAAAAGTCAATTTTTTGTCTTATGGCAGTCTCATGTATAAGATGGATGGACAGAGGTGGATACAACATTATTTTTGGGGTACCAATTGTACCACCTAATTGATTTTTTTTTTCTTTTTCTTAGGTATAAAAAAATGTCTTAAAAAATCTCAAAAACTAAAACATAACCCATTTTTCAAACTTTATATACTCTATCCATCCATAAAATGTAGTCTCATTTGTCTTATATTTTTTATACATAAAATGTAGTCTCATACACTTTATGGAAACTATCACCCAGCTTCAACCATCACTTAATTACTCAATTTGTCATCAACTTTATTCATAAACAATCACTTTATTCACAATGGACCCCACAATACCCTATAATACCCTTATTTTATCTAATTTATCTACATTTTTCTTAAAACTTGTGCCCCTCGTTCATGAAACTACATTTGGTGGATGAAGGAAGTATTATGTACCCTGATTCTAAATTTTGGAATCGACACTGAAAATCTGACTTCATATTAGCATTTATACCTTCTTTTTAATTTGCACTAAAATATGATTTAGATAAAATTGTATATCAACGAGTCATACAATTAATTATATGCAATGAAAATTCGCCTAATTTGTAAGACGGTCTTATATGCGACGTTGTCTTGGTTGATAAGCAAATAGATTGTTATACTAGCTTTAGCCAGATACAATTTTACTAAAGATTGTCAAATATATATATTAAAATAAAAGGATAACAATAGAAAAATAACCTGGAAACATTTTACAGTTATCATATACAACAGAAAAAGATAAAATTCCACACACATACTGATACATACATGGAAAAAAAAAAAGGCACAGCTAAATTAGGCTTAATCGATATCAAATATAACTGGATATGACAATTAAACCCCCAAAAAAAGTTGCAGCCCTTCACTGTAATTATTCTAATATTAAAACTCTAAATCAATTTTTTGAGCCTGAACCTGCAGGAGGGTGTTGAAATTGATGTTGATACATAGCTGCCATCCTGCTATAAGCATCAATCGTCATTGGCTGCAACCACATTTTTTCGGATTAATCTTAAGAAAACGGAAAGACGCCCAAAATTGACAAATAAAAGTTTATGATGGAACGAAGAGAGTATTAATAAATAATTAGCACTTACTTGAGATTGACATGAAGTCATGTATGCGGATAGAAAGTCTGTAGGCATAACAGGTTGTACGGCGGCTTGAGTATCCCAGGAGGGCATCTGCATGAAGGCGGCAGGGGCGGCGGCTGGTGGCGCCATGCGGCCAATGGTGTTGATGTCCATGACACCCATACCCATGCCCATGGCTTGTGCCATCATAGACATTTGAAGTTGTTGCTGCAACATCATGTTTGGCATGTTCATTCGACTCATCATATGAACTTGTGCTTGTAGTTGTTTCAGGTATTCTATCACTTCATCCAGCATCGACGCTTTATCTATCTGTTAACAAAATTTTATAAAAAAAATGTTAATTATATTAGGTAATGTCATAATTTTTATTTAATTTTTTATCGAAAGATATACTATCTGCAATTAAATTTAAACTACTTAAAAGTCTAAATATATATCACACAGCAACATGTGTGGTATCAAATTATTGTAATGGATGCCAACCAACAACTGTCTGTCGACAAGTATAAATTGTCTAGTTTCTTGATATGATCTTGTGGACAGACAACACTCGTGTCTGAATGCATCAAATTAAATTTACTGGGCCACATATCACAACACTGTCTTTGGATAAATTTGACTTTTCAATCATATTATTAATTATATATAGAGACCGTGGAAAGATAGAGTGGCCCCACTATACATATAAAATCGGCATCAAATATATGGTGGGATTAATGCATTACATTCATCTAAGAGTACGTACATACCAATTTAGGCCATGTTTTATAATAAAGATAATTAGACTAAGATTATAATTATATCTAAATTTTATACTATGAGATAAAGTTATTTTAGGTTTAATTTAAACTATCAAACATGATTTTAATAGAAAATAATTATTCCGCACGAGTTAATAAATATACTAAGGACTACGGACCAAATTTCTTCATATAAGTGAATGTGTCTATAAATGAAACAATAAAAAAAATGATGAGCTTTCATACCTTGCTGGAATTTGGGACCATTTTCTGCAATGTTTTCATCCTTTGATTAATCTTGTCTCTTCTTTTCTGGGACATAATTAATAAATTTAATTAGCCAAAATAATATTTATACGTATTATTTTATCAGTATATTAATTTATTTTAATTGAATCTTTCTTGTCCAAGCCAAGCCAAGCCAAGCCAAAAGTGGACATGCCTTTTTAACTTAGATAAAGAATCAAGAATCTTATCGGATTTGGGAAAGAAAATAAAAACATACTCTTTCAGACTGGTTATGAATAGCAGCTGCCCTACTTTTTGCTGAATTTGAGTTTTTCCCACTTCCTTTTTTCTTCCCTTTTTCACCTGCAGCCTCCCTCTTCAATCAAAAAAAAAAAAAAAAAAAAGATAAAGTCAGATTTTTTTTTGAGTTTTAATATATTTTTAATTTTTTTTGACACAATAACATAAGTTAAAATTCTGAATCAATTATATTATTAATTACACTCAAGTGTAACTCATAGGATAACAGACAAAAATAAATTAACATATACTTGAAAATAGACATGTGTAAAATCGAAACCGTAATCGGACGAACCGGCTGGTTTCTAACCGCCGGTTCTTGGTTTCGGTTTTAAAATCGAACCGTAACCTTAAAATCAAGGTTCGATTTCAGTTACGAAAATTTAAAATCGAAACCGACCTTTCATCTCTTATGAAAAAATAAGGGAAAATAAACAAAAAACGATTGGAAAAAAAAAAGAAAAAAAACTCAAACCAGCTAAACCGTTCCGATTACGATTCGATTGTGGTTTTAATATTTTAAACATGTCTCCTTGGAAAGTAAATCTTTAAAATATCCAAACTTTTTTTAAAGTAAGATCCTCACACGAGTGTGCATATTATTATTATAGTATCATTATGCAAACATGAAACATATGTAAGTATATGTGCAATAATTAATTATGTGTAACATACCTGTGACCTCCTGTGGAAAACGGAGTCATCGCCGGAGGTCTTGGTATCTCCGCCGGAGCTAGTGTTTTCCGGCGACCACAGGGAAGTAGAGGTGGGGCCGCCGCCACCAAATTCTCTCTCACTAGAATCAAGAGTCAGTTGACGGCTGTCACCGCCGCACGTGGCACTCTCACTCACGGTCGGATTATTTCTGCCAGATCTCACACGTGCCGCGGCGGCCGACACGCTGCACGACCCCACCATGCACGTGCCCATCCCCGGAGCGGAGTCGAGCACGTGCGTGGAGTTTTCTAATTGGTTATCACGTGTACGGATATTCAGGTTGTTACACGGCACGAGTGCATCCAGAGTCATACTTCCTGCGGCGGCGGGTTTCACGAACGCGCGGCGGTGATCAAACCACGGCGCCAGCCCATTCACGGCGGATTTGGGGTACACATCTCCGGTGGCTTGGTTGACTATTGACTCGAGTGTACCACCGGCGCGTGGCTTATCCCACGCCGGAGACGACGCGACGGCGGTGGTTGCCGCCTTGTGGCCCACGCGCGAAGGAGCTAAACCATGCATGGCTAATTGCCCATTTTCCCATGTTAACTCCGCCACTTCATCAAATCTGAAAAATAAAAATAATAATATATTGTAACATAAGAATAAATCATTCAGTAATATGCACACAATCGAATGTATTAAGATAAAAAAAAAAATTACGAGAGGCTCTCCGGTGCGACTGAGTTGGAATACGTGGATGCGGAGAGTCCGAGCGGGTTGTCGTCGAGATCCCAACTCGGAACGCATTGATTCATTTCGAGGGAGAGATTGTAGAGGTTGTTAATTAATTAGAAGAAGCATTTTTGTAAATTTTTTGAAGAAGAGTAGTAGATGGATTTTGTGAAATGAAGGGGTTGTATTTTATATAGAATATTTAGAGAAAAAGAAGGGATTCTTTTTTTATTTTTTGTTAGGGTTGAATATATGTGGCTGTGGAATTTGGAGAGTGAAGGGATCCCACGGCATATTTATGATTCATGGAGATAAGAAGAAGAAGCATATGTATATGGTCCAGTGAGAACAGTTTTTTCATTGGACACTCACTTTTGGGAAGTTCTATAATTGCCCTTTGACTTTGTATATTTCATCGGGATTAATTTCTTGGATCTAACATTTGTGTGAACTTAAGTTTACCTTTTTTTTTTTGTAGTGTTACTGTTTTGTATACGAGTGTCACTATTTAAAAATTAGTGTCGTTTGATTTTTAAAATATAAATTGATCCAAATATGAAGAACTAAATAATTGGGTAATAATTAAGGTTGAGCAAATCAAATTTAGATTCATACGGGTGGACGTGTTGTGGTCATACGTGTAGAGTACAAGAGTCTTCTCCATCGGCAACATACTTTAGTATCTTTAGCACCCTCATCCTCGTCATCGTCCTTCCAGCCTACTCTGGTACCCAGGTTTGAGGTTGGTGGTCATTTAGATCTATCGTAACATCTACCTCAACTCTTCAACCTGCTTTGCATCACATGTATAGTCGTCTAAAGGTTACTCTACATCAAGAGGGTGGCAGAGTAGTTGGCCATCGAAGCAGCGTAAGGAGTGCGACTGAGTACACTCTTTATATGGTAAGTAATACGGAGTACTAAAAAGATAATATTTTATTACTTTACTTTATTATTCAAATGACTTCCATATCCTTTACTTTATCTCATTTAATACTAAGAAACAATTTCCACATTAATTATGCGTAAATAATAAATGTTGAAACAAAAATGAGATGGAGGGAGTATAAAATTTTAATTATTAATTGGTATATTGATACATGAGAGTTTGAATCACGACGTGCTTTACAAGTGATGATGAGACTGACGGATCTCAGTCTGCTTCTAAGAGCCCGACGACGTCTCTACATGTCGTCGACATTTTTTAGCTTTACCTTAAAATAGATGGATGGAGAAAGGTCTCACTCCAGGACGATGACGACGGTTCTGAGGCACCATTATATTCGGGTGTATGTGGGGGTGTGGTTAAGGGAGAGATACCATGGGAAGTGAGAAATGGTCGAAAAGCAATGAACTCCCCACCATTGCCTGTATAGAGAGTAGTGATTTTGGTTTTAAGAGAGTTTTCGACAAGGACTTTAAAGGCAACAAAGGTGGACTCTATCCAACCGCACGCACGGATGCATTCAAGGAGCAAGAAGATCTATATTAGGCATCATTGTCTGTATATAGAGTAGTGATTTTGATTTTAAGAGAGTTTTCGACAAGGGTTTTAAAGGCAACAAAGGTGGAGTAGACATCTGATTTTATTCTCAAATGATACAACCATATATATGTAGAGTAATGATCAACAAATGACACATAATATTTAAAGTCATCCGTTGATAACATAGGAGAAGTCTAGACATCAGAAAAAAACAATTGTAACTTTTGATACATTTGCAAGAGTCGCAAGAGAACGATAGATGTTTGTCACACAAAAACTTATTAACGAAAAGGACTGAATTTAAAATTTTGGATGACGGGTGACCTAGTCTTGTATGCCAAGTTGGGAGTGGGATTTTGGAGGTCGTGAGGGCCAAAGGAGATCCACATGAACCACCCGATCACAAGTACAACCCATTAATGCGAGGACCGCGTAGGCGAATGACCCCCAAACGACGATCCCTCACCTGAAAATCACAAGCAGTGAAATGAACAATTACATCATTTGTGGCACAAAGGTGAAAAACCGAGATCAAATTACGAGAGATGCTCGGAACATGCAACACATCCGAGAAATATAAATCAGGGCATGCATCAATTTAAGTGAGCCAATATGAGAGATACAAAGGACATGGCCACTACCAATCACGACACTATCGTTACCATCATACGAAGAGTGAAGGGATAGATTGGCAGGATCCGAGGTGATGTGGTGGGATGCTTCATAATCGAGGATCCACTCGGATGTGGTGGGGGAGGGGGGCTGGGTCGATGCATCGGCATGGGCATGGGTAGAAGGAGAGACATAGGTCGATCGAGTCACGGACTGTGATGAAGAGACGGGCGAGCACTGGTACAAGGTGCAGCGCCAAGCGGAGTGATAATGGCCCCCACAGAGTTGACACTTACCCATGTATGTGTGAGCACCGGTTGGAAGGGGGTGAAATGCCGAGCCAGAAGAGATCGAGTAGAGTGCAGTTATCGGCGCAGGCGAGGCGATCAGGACGGAGGGAGTTTTGTCGAATCCGATCACGATGAACTTGGACAGTGAACGAACTATGGAAGATGCCACAAACGTGGGAGATCTTTTGGAAATAAGTAAGGTGAGTAATGGTTTGATCGAAAAAGAAAAAAAAAAGTAACAAGGATCGAATTGTGACGTTAGTCAAAATTAGGCTTTGGTTACCATGTTGAGATGAATGGAAGAGATATTTTATAAACAATGAGAATAAGTATATATAGATTACATCATGAATGTTTAGGTTAACTATAAACATGAGATTTAAGTTAACTAAACAATATATAACAATATACAAACAAAAAAAAAAAAACTCCAGTAATAGATATCGACTGGATGGTACAACAATTTCAGGAGCAGCGGACAAAAAAAGCTGCTGCGATTTTATGGTGATTTTTGCACAAAAATCATTGCTAATTAAACAACATGTTTTTTTTTAAAGCGCGTCTTATTATACAATAGTAGTCCATCCCTACAAAAGGATATTAGTTAATATTAATTTGTATGCTATAGCTTTAACATTCTTCAATATTCGTTTCCATATTTTTCATTATATAAACTTAATACTTTTATCCGTTTTTTTATATTAACATTCACCATTTTTATTTTTATTTGCAAGTTGATCAATAATTGAGTAAAGTAGACTTTAAGTAGATACTGGTGAAATCATCTTAAAATTCACTTGACCCACATGTTTAAAAGAAGTGTTGATTTAAAGGTCCATTAGACATGAGTTGCTTATTATTTATATTCCAAGATAACATAAGTTTTTATAATTATATGATGATTTTATTAAAGGCCTAAAGGTGAGATTATGTTTATGTGGGTTCAAGATATCATATCAGGGTATTGGGAATTTAGGACGCATGTATAATAGTATTAGTCGCATTAATTAATTATATTTTATTTAAGCCGAGTGATCATGTCGCCGAAAAAGATAAGTATAATAAAATATATGGAACTATTAGTATTATATCCTAATTATCATAATATTGATTATTTTGTAAAGGATCTTCATATAAGAAAACATATTCTATTCCATAAATTTTACCTAAAAATAATAATTTCATAGAATACCATAAATTTTACCAATCATAATATTAAAAATAACAATTTCATTTATGAGTTATTCTATCATATCAAATGCATGGGACTTTTGCAACACGCATATACAATACCCTGTGTGATAAAGTGAGATCAGAAGGGTGTGCTTGTTTACCAATTTTTTTTTCTTTTTCTAAATTTTAATTTAAAATAATTCTCTCAATTTTCTATACTATTCACCCTTAATAATATAATATAATATAAATGTAAAATATTATTTAAAATATATTACTCTTAAATGTTATTATAATACAAATATTGAATTTTTTTTTTTAGAATTTCATCCATCCAATTTCATTAATCCTACTTTTTTTAGTTGTTCAATTTCATTATTCACATTCCATTTGGAATTATACTATTCACAAATCACAATATATTTTTATCCTCCGATCATCATTTATTTTTACTCAAATTACCATTCATTTTTTGATACAATTTATTTAAAAGTGGACCACACAATAAACCATCATACCCACAATTTACCTGCTTTATACTAATCAATATTTATTAAAGAGTCGCACTTTTTTTTTTGGGGGGGGGAGGGATTATATAGTCGCACTTGTGTACACACAATTAAACTACAAGAAATTGGTGTGTTTTCGACGGATATATACCAACATATTAAATTTAATCGTAAATAGTCACTTTACCGACCAACTAGCGGTCGAAAAAATGCACAAATAACTTTAGGCTCTATATGCTAAAATTCGTCGCGAAAACTTAAAATGCAGCCGATAAAATTTATGAACAGGAAGTATGAGTTCTTGCTAAAATTTTCGACCAACTTCTGATCGAAAATTAATCACCAATTTTTCAAGCAGAAAATTAATATAATAATATTTTTTTAAATACATTACCAACTAATAACTAGTCGGTAATATTCTCCGAAAAAGAATATATATTTTTCAAAATCCTATACCGATCAATAACTTGTTGGTGATAACCTTCTAAAAAAATGGTTCCATTAGTGGAATATTAGCTACAGAAAAATCGTCGGTAAAAGTATTTTTTAGGATTCAGACTTGCAGCTCGAGTAGTTTCATTATACTCAAAAAAATTCAAAATTCGCGCCCTTAGGGTAGAAATACCTTAACATCATTTGTATTAGATATAACATTCACGCCACGTCATCTTAGACTAGTTCAGGATAGACTTGTTGATAACCATTGTGTATTTGAATATTTGAATATCTCATCTGTATCGTTTCCATTATATTCGGCTGTATACGCATATTATAAATATCAAATCTTCCAGTCACCAATTCAAGGTGTAAGTATTTCTCTTATCACATGGTATCAGCCAAATCACCATAAACCCTATTCTCCTCCTTCATCCCGCCTCTCTGCTTTTTCATCTCTACAAATGGCCGCCTCAGATTCTGTTCCTTTGGCCACTCTCATCCACATGGTCACCATTAAATTATCGTCGACCAATTACCTTCTGTGGAGGAATCAAGTAATTCCCATGTTACGCTGCGACAACCTTCTCTCTTTTGTCGACGGCACTGCTGTCGAGCCTCCCCTCACTTCGACAGATGAAAATGATAATGAAATCCCTAATCCAGATCATACCTCATGGTGCACAAAGAATCACCGAGTGCTCAGCCTTCTACTCTCGTCACTCACCGAGGAATCGATGTCCGAGGTGGTTAACCTCGATTCAGCCCGCGAGGTTTGGCTTGCTTTGGAGGCAGCTTTTAGTCACTCATCCGCTTCTCGAGCTCATCAACTCCGTGATGAGCTTCAGTTTCTCAAACGCGGATCATCTACTGTTGCTGGTTATAGCAGAAAATTCAAATTATTATGTGATCAACTTGCCGCTATTGGACGACCTATCGACGACGCTGATAAATGTCATTGGTTCATGCGTGGCCTCGGCCCTCAATTTCGTGGTTTCACAGATGTCCGCATGGCCTTAACTCCGGCTCCTTCCTTCTGTGACCTTATTCATCAAGCCAGAAACTATGAATTATATGATAAGGCTATGGAAACACAAGCTTCAAACACTGCACCTGCTGCATTTTATGCTAATAATCGCTCTTCCGGCTCATCAGGTGGCCGAGGGTCCTCTCATAGCAAATATTCTGGTGGTCGTTCTGGGGGGTTCTCTCGCTCAGGTAATGGTCGTTCTGGTGGTACTGGCAAAAAGCCATACGTTCACAAGTGTCAGATTTGTCGTGAGCCTGGACATTATGCCAACAATTGCTCCCAACGTTTCAATCGCGCCACCAACTCGCCCGCTGCCAATATTGCCCAAGCCTTTCAGGCGCAATGCAAGGTTGCATCATCTACGCAACCCGATTGGTATGTCGACACCGGCGCCTCTGCCCACATGACAAATGATGTTTCCACTCTTGACACTTTTGAATCCTACACGAGTAATAATAATGTCATCGTAGGTAACGGTGATGCTTTATCCATTTCTCATTTGGGTTCTTCTCATGTTACTGATAATTTATCACTTTCTGATGTTTTGGTAGTACCACATATCACCAAAAACTTACTCTCTATAAGCAAATTGACTTCGGACTTGCCGGTTATTGTTACGTTCACGGATCAAAATTTTGAAATTCAGAACCGGTCGACAAAACAAATCCTGGCACGCGCCAAATGTAGAGATGGTTTGTATATCTTAGAGCATGGAAACTCGGCTTTAGTGGCTGCCCTCCGATCCGAGACATTGAAGGCCTCTTTCGAGTTGTGGCATTCTCGTTTGGGTCATGCACCCTTTTCTATTATTCGGTTGCTAAGTAATTTGGGTTATTTAGGTGTTACGTCTTTGTTACCTACACCTTCCATTTGTTCATCTTGCCAATTGGCCAAGAGTAGGCGATTGCCATTTGATTTTAATGAGAAACGTTCATCAAATGTACTAGATTTAATTCATTGCGATTTATGGGGTCCTGCGCCTATTTCATATGTCGATGGTTTCCGTTATTATGCCGTATTTGTCGATGATCACTCTCGTTTTACATGGCTATATCCAATGGTTGCTAAATCTGAATTTTTTAATGTCTTACTGAAGTTCACTTCGCTAGTTTGCAATCAGTTCTCTTCCACAATTAAAGTGTTCCAAAGCGATGGCGGTACCGAATTCACAAATGGGCGTGTTCGTGAATTCTTCAATTCTCGTGGTATATTGCATCGCCTTTCATGCCCCTATACACCGCAACAAAATGGAAGAGCCGAACGGAAACACAGGCACATCACGGAAACAGGCCTTTCCCTATTATTTCATGCTCATGCTCCGGCGGAATATTGGTTCGATGCATTTTCCACAGCAGTATACATTATAAATCGACTACCCTCTTCAGTTTTAAATAATCAGTCTCCTTATCAGATTTTGTTTGGAGGTATTCCAAATTTTGCAAATTTTAAGTCCTTCGGCTGCCGTGTTTTTCCATGCCTACGAGATTATGCAAAACACAAGTTGGCCCCTCGAAGCACACCATGCATATTTCTGGGTTATAGTGGTATTCATAAGGGTTTTCGGTGTTTAGATCCTGTCTCCTCTCGAATCTATGTTACACGACATGCACAATTTGACGAGAGTACTTTCCCTTTTAATGGTAAAACTTCCACTGTTGATTTTGAATTGGATTATTCCACTTTTTTTGAACCTGCCATAATATCTTCTTCAGCTACTTCAGTGGTGAACAATCCCACCATTCCAACAGCAGAATCTAGCCAACCTGCCATATGCTCTCTCTGCCCCACAGATCCTCAACTCCATGAGGTTCCACCTGTTATGCCCATTCCAGTGCAAGCTCCTACCCAGCCTGTACCAGTGCACATCCCTGAACAAGTTACAGTAATCGAACCAGTTCACCCTGCACCATGTCGGGCTGTTTCTCGCCATCCAATGCAAACCCGAGCAAAATCGGGGGTTTTCAAGCCCCGTCATTTTGTTGATCTTGCAACCACTGCATTATTATCCGCACTCGCCGTTGCCTCTGAGCCGAGAGGATTTAAATCAGCAATTAAGCAGTCGCACTGGTACAATGCAATGCGTGAAGAAATGACAGCTCTTCATGAAAATAAAACCTGGGAGTTAGTTCCTCGCCCACCTGCTGCAAATATCGTTGGATCCAAATGGGTTTTCCGGACTAAATACAAATCCGATGGCTCTATTGAACGATACAAAGCTCGATTGGTTGCGCAAGGGTTCACACAAATACCGGGGTCTGATTTTTCACATACATTCAGCCCAGTTGTTCGAGCCACCACTGTTCGTGTAATCTTAACTTTGGCTATCCAACGACAATGGTCGCTACGTCAATTAGATGTGAAAAATGCTTTTTTGAATGGTTATCTTGATAAACCAATTTTGATGGCACAACCTCCAGGATTTATTGATCCTAAGTTTCCTGATCACGTATGTCAACTAAAGAAGGCATTATATGGGCTGCGTCAAGCCCCTCGAGCCTGGTTTACCCGATTCAGCGATTTCCTTCTCAGTTTGGGTTTCTCATGCAGCAAAGCAGATACATCGCTTTTTTACTTGCATGGCAGTGGTTTTACCATTTTTTTACTCTTATATGTTGATGACATTATTGTTACGGGTAGTGATCCATCGGCTCTTCAACGACTCATCACTCGTATTAATGATGAATTTGCTGTAAAGGATCTCGGTTGTCTAAGTTATTTTCTAGGCCTCGAAATATCACATACACCATCTGGCCTATTTTTGGGGCAAGCCAAGTATGCCCATGATATCCTCACTAAGGCCTCTATGCTTGATTCCAAGCCAGTTGCCACCCCCTTGCCACCAGGAACCTCACTCGTTAGTCATGGCGACCCCTTTGTCAACCCGACATTATACAGATCCTTGGTGGGTGCTCTACAATATCTCACAATTACTCGCCCGAATTTATCGTATGCTGTGAATCACGTGAGCCAATTTCTTCATTCTCCTATGAACGATCACTACATGGCCGTTAACGTATTCTCAGATATGTCAAAGGTACATTGCACTACGGCCTTACATTTACACGTTCGCCCACGTACGATATTCTTGGTTACTCAGATGTCGATTGGGCTCGATGTGTTGAGACACGTCGCTCAAATTATGGTTATTCAATTTTCTTGACTGGAAATTTGGTTTCATGGAGTGCGAAAAAGCAACCCACTGTTGCTCGTTCAAGTTGTGAGTCCGAATATCGAGCCCTTGCAAACACAGCCCAAGAGTTAGTATGGTTAACTCACCTACTCAAGGAGGTTCGTGCCCTTCCGACGTCCTGTCCGCTACTTCTCTGCGATAATACCAGCGCTTTGTTTTTAAGCCAAAACCCGGTTGCTCATAAGCGTGCAAAATATATCGATATTGATTGTCACTTCATTCGAGACCTCGTTTCTTCAGGCCGCGTAGCAACCAAACATGTGCCATCGAATCTTCAAATAGCCGATATCTTCACAAAGAGTCTACCTCGTCCTGCTTTCGAATTACTACGGTCCAAGCTTTGCGTCGGACCACATCCCACGTCAAGCTTGAGGGGGGATATTAGATATAACATTCACGCCACGTCATCTTAGACTAGTTCAGGATAGACTTGTTGATAACCATTGTGTATTTGAATATTTGAATATCTCATCTGTATCGTTTCCATTATATTCAGCTGTATACGCATATTATAAATATCAAATCTTCCAGTCACCAATTCAAGGTGAAAGTATTTCTCTTATCACAATTTGTGTGAGTGATATGAATTGTTGCATAGTAAAAAGTGACATTATTATTAAAAATCTGCAGCTGAGTTACTGGTGAGTCCATATTTCAGAAAAAATATTCTAAAAAGTAAAAAAATTCAATTTTTTTTAAAAAAAAAAATCAACCAAAATATAGAGGGAAAATCAGTTACCTAGTACATGTATAATTTACCACAAATCAAAATAAATAAATAAACACCACATTAGACATGTTCAAACGGTTAAAACCGTCGATTACGGTTTGATCATTTTACAAACCGAAACCGAACTGTAACCGGACTGGTTACGATTTTGAATCGCCGATTTGGGCGGTTTGATATTTTTTTTAAAAAAATTATCGATCGTTTTTTGTTTGTTTTCCCTATTTTTAAGAAAATAAACTACTACATAAGAGATGAGAGAGTTTGTTGTGAAAAATTGAGTTGAAATTGAGGTATTTATAAAATAATATTAAAAAAAAAAAAAAAAGGGGGGGCAAAACCGCCTATTTGGCCGGTTTAACCACAAACTGCGCCGATTTCGATTTTTTTAATTTCCGTAATCGAAACTGCACCTTAATTTTAAGGTTACAGTTTGATTCTCAAACCGAAACTGACGTTTCGGTGAGCCGTCGATTAGAAACTAGCCAGTTTAGCCGATTCGTCTGATTACAGTTTCGATTTTGCACATGTCTACACCGCATATCTAGAAACAAAAATTCAAACAAAATATAATCAAATACCATACTCCTGGGCTGGTCAGGGTGGCAACTGGGAGGGGGTGACGTGCCTGGTTACGGCTGAGGGTGGGCAGCAAGGTTGTGCGATAGAGGGGTGAACTCAACCCGGACTATGGGGTGAAATCAACAAAAATTGGCGTTGTTTTCTTTTGGGTAATAGTAAGCCCAGGTCCAATAACATGAGAATAGAACAAGGCCAGATAAGAAACCACCTTAGGCCTTTGCTACATTTATTTAGGCCACGGTTATACACACACGAAGTTATTGAGCACACCCATTGGCTTAGTACACTCATCCTGGAATGAGCACACCCACATTGAAAAACCCAAAATACCTTTCCTTCTTCAAAACCCTAATTTTCCTTTTAATACCCACACTCAGTTGCCCAATTTCTTCTTCTTCTCTTCTCTTCACTTCAGTTGTTGGCTCTTTCACGGCCTCTCCACCCAGTCACGCCGCCATGCCCCGTCACGTCGTCGCACACCTGCAAGTTCTCTGTCGCCAACGTCGCTCACCTCACTCCTCTGACCTTACATGCACACGCCATGTTACGTTGGTCAAAGTCGCATTTCTTATGTTTCTTAAAATCGCATTTTCATTTTAATTTGTTTCAATTCCCTAAACGGCGTCGTATTATCTGGGCATTTCATATAAATACTCAATGTAATCGAATTTGGACTTTTATGCAGAAATTAAATCCAAAACTCTCTCTCTCTCTCTCTCTCTCTCTCTCTCTCTCTCTCTCTCTCTCTCTCTCTCTCTCTCTCTCTCTCTCTCTCTCTCTCTCTCTCTCTCTCTCTCTCTCCCCTATAACATAGAGTCAATTTCCTGCTGCTGCGTAACCTGCAAACAAATCAACAATGGTGAGCAACACTGAGAGGATTGCTACATTGGAAAATCAAATGAGTGAAATGAAGGATGAATTATCAAAGAAATTTGATGTTAAGTTTGATGTTATGGCTGAAGCATTCAAGCTGCAAATGGAGATGTTAACCAAGGAGGTCAAGAGTAACCGTGGAAAAGCTCCAATGGTGGAAGGAGATACAAGGGAAGCTGCTACAATGGACAGATATGAAGGTGGTTTTCTAGGGACACCACCAGGAGCTAAGCTATCACCTGAAGTAATTCATTTCACTAAAAACACTAAAATAAGGCCTCAAGGTAGAACTCTTAAGATTGATTTTGCTAAATTTAATGGGGATGATCCAAGAGCTTGGATCAGGAGATGTAAAAAGTATTTTATGTTTCACCCCATGAGTGATTATGAGAAGATTGTTCTCTCAGCTATGAACATGGAAGGATCAGCAGACTATTGGTATATTGATCAAATAGAGGGAAGAGAGAATATGCTTTGGGAACAATTTGTGTTGTTGGTTGTAAATAAATTTGCTAATATGGATGATGATAATTTGATAGGCAAATTTAACAAGCTAACGCAGAAGGAATCAGTTAAGGAGTATATCAAAGAGTTTGAAATACTCAAAGCTTATATGGGTACTGTCCTTAAGCATCTCATAGAGGAATATTTGATTCAAAGCTTCACAAGTGGGTTGAAGGAGGAGATTGGAAAACTTCTACACATCGTGAAACCAATGATGTTAGATGAAGCTATGCAGCTAGCAGTTAAACAAGAAGACTTGTTATTGGTGCAGAGTAAGAGTAACAAGCTTACTGTTAGGCCTAATTCCAATCATACTTGGAAGCCTAACACTGATCCTAAGGAAAAGAACAATGGAGCTGAGAAGATACCAATTCAGAAAAGGTTAACTCCAGCTAAATTGGAGGCTAGGAGGAAGAAAAATGTATATTACAACTGTGATGAGATATATCATGTGGGGCATAAGTGTAAAAGATTGTTTATAATATCTGTGGTTGTAGAGGATGAAGAGGAGGAGGAGTGTAAGGTACTGATTTTAAAAGAATTGGGGGATACAGGGCAGGAGCCTATTGTATCTTTACATGCTTTGACAGGGCATAACAACCCAGATATTGTTATGATTAAGGGGAAGGTAGGGCCACATGTGATTATGGTGTTACTTGATTCTGGAAGTACCCATAGTTTCATTGACCCTCATACAGCAAAGAGATTGGGGTATGAGGTTGAAGAAGCTAGCTCACTTATTGTCACAGTGGCTGATGACAGTAAGGTGGAATGCAATACTAAATGTGCTCAAGTGGAGTGGATAATGGGTGAATGTAAGTTCATTGCACCTATGAGGGTACTCACTTTGGGAGGTTGTGACATGGTGATGGGAGTAGACTTGCTAAGTCAATTGGGGCCGGTTACTTTTTACTTTAAGAAATATAATGTGCAATTTGAGAGAGATGGGAGAGTGATCAGCTTGCAAGGGATCAGCATGAATTGCAAGTGACTATGATCACTGGAAAGCAGCTTAACAAACTTATCAAAAAGAAGTCACGAGGAGATTTGTACTTTATGTGTTATGTTAAGGTGGATAAGGAGGTGGATAAATGCATAACAGCACCAGATTTGAAGATATTATTGGAAGAGCATCAAGATATCTTTCAAGTACCTACTACATTACCACTACAAAGATCACATGAACATCAAATCTACAAACATTTTCGATCTTGATTGAAAAATCAGCTTTGGAAATTCGATAACAAGAAGGTAATTTGTGATTGCTTAAATATATGAGTTAGGTGATGAATCTCCGTCTTTTATGTGTGGTTTTTGAGCTATAAGTTAAAAATTATAATTATTTTAATTCTAAAAAAAATGATTTTTTTATTTTTTATATTTCAAAATTTTGAATCCATTTATGTATGGTAATCACATCTTGAAGTAAAATAATCAATTATTTGTTATAATCGTGCAATTATTGTTTATATAATATTAATTTATTATATTTAAAGATATCATTGTATTTATCGTTTATTATATTTAAAGATATCATTGTATTTTTCGTACGTATGTACAATGTTAAAATTAAAAAGAAAAAAACTTGACGTGAACATTAAAGATTACACACAAATAATTTTATCATGTCTAAAAAATGTAATACACACAAATATTGATTGTTTATTCAATTTAGAGTTTATTATTGATCTAAAGTTTGATTCGTGACATGAAAATAGGTTACCAGATGTCAAAATTATTTAAAGGGATGTTTGTTTTGGGATGGAAAATTTGAATTTGGGATTTAAAAATCCCACAAATATTATACTTTAGAATTTTGATTTAGAAATACATATAAACCCTATAAAAGTCAATTCTATAAATATCTCCAAACTTTATAATAACTATAAAAATCTATATAAATTATATACTATAAAGTTAAATCACACCTTACTTAAATTCCAAAACAAACACAAAATATATAAGTTATTAAAATTTCAAAATCTACTAAATTTTGAAATTCATATTTCAAAATTTCAAAACAAACATTCCCTACAAGCGTAGTGAAGTTTTTAGAAATTTATAATTTTATATATTTTTTATTAATAAAATTATTTTATAATGACCTTACTTATTAAATATATTTTCTTAATTTTAAAAATTAAAATTTTATTATTGCATATGTTATTAATATATTAAAAAATATTATAATATATAAAAATACAAAAATATAAATACAATAATATATAGATTCAAATTTTTTGAAATGTATATATTATAAATATATTAGAATATAAAAAGTTTAACTCTTATCTCACGCAATCTAATAATGAAAAAATATAAAAATTAATATAATATTTAAAATTATTATTTTAATAAATTCACCACGTAAAATGCGGGTATAGAGCTAGTACTTTAATAATTTAAATAGTAACAATCGTATTTTTAAAAAATAAAAAATACAATACTATAAATTTATGTTTCATATTTTCAGAAGTTGCTTATTTTTTAATGATTTATTTAATTTTAATTACGAATATAAATTATAGAGTATAAGGAATAAATTTACATTTTATATTTTAAATTAGCTAGTCCCATAAATAAATTATTTTTTTATTATATATAGTATTTTTTAAATTAGCTAGTCCGATAAATAAATTATTTTTTTATTATATATAACTAATTAAGGTAAATTTTGGCAAAAATGTGTGAGTTGAATTCTAGTCAACACGCATCAAATTTAATTGAAATATGTAAAGACAATTCAAGTATTGTCTTACCACAATGTCAAAATATGTTAATATAAGGTTAAAATATATTGTAAGGACAATAAGTTACTTAGTTTTTTTAGCGAATTTAGGATAAAAAAATATACAGTGTCCTTACACTAGCATATTTTTTATCTTTTAATAATATTATTAATATATTTTGGTTTTGTAGTAGTTAAATATATAAGTCAAAATTGGTATTATTTTTAATTTTGTAACTTGCACTTTTTCAATTTTAATACTACAAATATCAATTTTTGAGAGAAAAATAAAATTATTTAACACTAGTAATTTTCACCTTTTAAAAACGTCCTAAAAATATAAAATGTAAATTTATGTCCCATAATTTTTTGACTTTATTAATTCGCGTCAAGTTTTTGCTGGAGAAACTAAAACCATGTTATTTCACTCACACTTTTATCACGTACGCATAAAAATTATGGATAATCGACGAAAATTAGACTGTGACCGAGCTTGATAATCGACGGAAATTAGACCGTGATCGAGCTTGACTTGTATAGCATGAAAAAACAATGACTATGTAGATTAAATAAAATAAAATTACAAGTCACTATTTAAAAAATTATGGGACATATATTAATTTTTTTTTATCTTTTTTGGAGATTTAAAAAAAAAAGATTAAAGTTACGAGATCTAAATAATTTGTTTCTCCAATTTTAGTGCAAAGTTAAAGGACTAAAATTGAACAAATGTAAAATTATAGGACTAAATTGATATTTTCAGGATTACAATTGAAAAGCTATAAAGTTACCGAACTAAAATTGAACCAGTCTTAAATTATAGGACAAAAATTGATATTTTCTCCAAAAATAATCGAATACAACATTAAGAAACACAATCACACTCATTAAATTCAAATAAACTAAATCACACTAATACTTTTGTGAATTAGAATACTTTGACAAGTGTTTTCAGATACCTGATGATGTTAAAACTTAAAACAACAGGAAAAGGAACAACAAAGGAGCCTCACTTAATGCAGTAAGAAGCTCCGCGCCTCCGCCTCTTCCATTTCTCAGCCGCTGGTACGTGCGATTTCTCCGACTACTCGACCACGACGAAGCTGGCAGGCTACCTGAAAATCAAACCACTACAAAAACTTGTTTTTGTAAGACCAATACTGGTGTATACTTACTTTTTTCACTCTCTTTTCACCATTTTTTGGGGCATACTAGAGCAATTATTTTTACATTAGCATTTCTTTATTTGTTTCCTGTGCTGGCTGGCTTTCTCTGGTAACCAGAAACTGAATAAAGGTTGCCGGAGAAAGAGGCACAAAAGCTTATCAGAATAGATATTTTGGTGAATTTCAATAGGAAATGGAACAATAGAAATATAAATGAATAATATATATCCGTATTAGTACAACTTGTTATTCTGATTTACAAACCAAATTACAGGACACCTCTATATATATTATATAAACACACAATCAGCACTGGATTTATTACAACTTGCATTAAAAACCTTATTTTCTGAACACTCTAAAGCCTCTCTGCATTCTTCTATCATACTCCAAGAAGCTTCCACACTGTAAATGGTCATTACTCATTATCAAGAAACAGGGCAAATCGACAATTTTCTAAACGATAAACGAAACTACTGAACTTGAGAATATGAACACGAACTAGCATGTGATACAAAAAAAATCTAACGCAATTTTCATAATCTACTTGATTTTGCATATATGAGTGAAAAAGCTGAAGACTTACACGACTAACTCGTTGATAATGTGTTGGTGTTGGAGTGAGATGAAGCACTCGTGGTGTTGCTTTTAGTTTGAGAACTCTGGTCAGTTGACGAGGAATCAGTGAAGAAAACTATGTGCTCCTGATTCTCAACAAAGACTTGGAGCGAACGAGGCATTGGAGGCAAATTCACATCCATAAGGCCTTCAAGGATTTGTACCACAAGGCCCATTGATGGCCTAATATTCTCATCATCCTGAATGCACCAACAAGCAATTTTACATATCTTCAACACCTCTTCCGCGTCAGCATTTCTCCCCAATACAGGATCTAAAATGTCAAGTATGTCCCCTTCGTTTAGTGTCACATTAGCAGCCAACGAAGGGAAAAACTTAACTTTCCCATCTTCAGAATTCTCAGAGTTTCTCCTTCCAGACACTAATTCAAAAGGCATCATCCCATAACTGTAAACATCTGCCTTTGCTGTTATGGCAACTCCTGATATCCACTCTGGCGCAAGGTAGCCTCTCGTTCCTCTCATGGTGGTAAGAACTCGACTGAAGTCACGCCCCACAAGCTTTGCCAACCCAAAATCCGCCACTTTGGGGCAGAATTCAGCGTCTAGTAATATGTTTTCAGGTTTTATATCACAATGGATGATGCAATCCCTGCATTTTTCGTGGAGATATGATAACCCTCTAGCTATTCCCAATGCAATTTCGTACCTCGTTTTCCACTCCAAATACTTAGATTTGTTGGCATGAAAACGATGCGAATCGACAGACCCGTTTACCATGAACTCATAAACAAGCAGCCTATAATAACCTTCGGAGCAAAACCCACGAAGCCTTACAAGATTCACGTGCTGAATTGTGCCAATTGTGCTGACTTCTGTTCTGAATTGCTTCTCTCCTTGTGAGATGCTTTCAAGCTTCTTCACTGCAATGGCGGTTGAATCAGGTAAAGTCCCTTTGAAAACAGATCCAAAGCCCCCACCTCCCAACTTATCAGAGAAATTCTTTGTTGCATTTTGTAAATCCTTGTATCCAAACGCCACCAAAGATCCCTCAACTACTGTAGAACGTCCAGCTGCTCGCCTTCGTTTTCTCCAGATTACTGCCATGATTATAGCAAGAAGGAATACTAAAGCAGCAACAGAACCCAAAATAGCACCAATCATAATCCCTTTATTACTCTTGCCACTAGAGAACACAGAGGAAGAGGCTGAAAGCCTAATGTACACCGTTCTTCCATTACCATCTCCTTCATTCAACTGCTGAAGATTCAACAGCTCACTATTCCAATTCGAACATCCATTTCCATCGTAAGCATAAGCTGAGCAAGTGCAATTACTCAAGCAGCTAGATTCACACTCCCCTAAGCTCCCAACTGTCAATCGATCAGGATTTGGAGGTAATTCGACATTGGAGACTGTAAAAAACTTATCCCTTCTCCTACTGGAGCTAGTAGTACCATTATTCTCACACTGCAAACTCATATCTCTCACACAACCACCCGAATAATCCTTCAAATTCCAATCATTTTCAGATTTCACCTTAAATCCCTGCAAGCAACTACAGAATGGCAACACATTTTGACAGGTACTAAACGACCCACAGTAAGCATAAACCTCACATTGCTGCCTCGGCTGAGACCAGAACAAGTTCCAAGCCTTACCATCCCACGTCAACTGCTTAATCTGCCCCGAAACATCCATGATAAATCTAGATATAACAGACGGATTATACAGTGAATACGTGAAATAACTCTCGTTTGTGTTATTTACATAGCTAAAATCGTAGATATAATTCAATCTCATTTCAGGTACTAGGCTAAAAATGTGACCATTCCATGGACCACTAGTCCAATACTGCTCACTCCCCTTCCATCTAATGATATACTGACTCTCATTCGGATCAAGCTCAAGACCAAACAACCCAGTTGCCGGATCCTCTTCATTTATCCAAGAAGTTAAGAATTGCTTTGTACCAGTTCTTTTATTATAAGCAATTTTACCCCCAGGCAACCATGTATGCGCTGGATAATCAAAGCTTTGCCATAAGGGTAAATTCGTACTCGAATTTAATACCAAATTCCCATCATCAAGAAGCTCTGCAACTAGGGCAGAATTATTCGAAATGGTTGAACTTAAATTAGTGGACCAAATTACAGATTTAGAATCATTAAACAGCTTTGGAAAAATCAACTTTTTTCACAAAATCATCCTACACATAAGCCAATCATATTGAGAAATCAGTTAATCAGATTTATATATACGAGATAATCTCTGAGCATACAGTATCGGAAAGATTTTAGTTCGAAGGAGAACATCTAAACTCAAAGGTCTATCAAACTCCCATTCTCCACAATTCATTGCATACTCATTATTCTAACAACATTAATCAGTGAGTGTCCATCAAATATATTACCTTATCATGTGTCCGTTTTGCAATTGTACGCATGAAGTGATTCACCGACAGTGCAATCTTCCTCTTCATCTCCATCACAACCCCTATTCACAACAAACAAATATGCAACTAAAATAAATTACAATCGAAATCTTTAACCTAATTTGACATACGAAAAGCTAGAAGGCAAAACATACAATATGTACATCTTACCGATGAGCATTGTTGGAGAATTCAATACTGAAACTTCAGTTTCTTTGCCCTCACAATACCATGATGCAATGTGGTCATAGTACGACTATCTGGCTCTATTCCCTTTGATTTCATCTCATTCACAAGGGTTACAGCCTTTACGCTATCTCCCTTCTTGCAATAGCCAGATAAGAGGGCTGTATATGCAACAGTATCAGGTAATAAACCTTGCTCGATCAATTCACTAAAAAGGGAAACAGCATCTTGAAGGTTGTCTGATTTGCAAAGACTATCAATTAATACAGTGTAGCAAATAACATCAGGTTTTAGTTCCATCTCATTCAATTCACGACAAAGAATTGAAACCACCTGTTTTACTTTCCTATCTTCGTCATCAGTGCTTTGAGATGATCGAGCCCTTTGCCGACTTATTTTAGAATGCCCATCAAGCAATACTGTATAAGTTATGATGTCAGGCTTAATCCCCCTTTCCTTCATATCCCTGAAAAGGGCAAAAGCGTCCTGCATTCGGTTCACCTGACAATATCCATTCAGCATCATAGTGTAAATAAATAGACCAGGATCTAAACCTCTACATAACATTTGGTCAAATGCCCATCGGGCCTTTTCCATTTCTCCAGCACGACAAAAAGCAGAAATAAGCTTGCTGTACATTATCTTTGTAGGGCCATCGTTAGATGAAAGCACAATCTCAAAGACTTTTAGAGCTCTCTCATTTTCTCCTTCCAAACAGAGGCTGCTAATAAGTTTTGTGCAACACCTATTGCTTAATGTAATTCCTTGCCTGAATAATCTAACAAATAGTTTGAATCCATCAGCTGCCTTGCTTGATTCACAGTATCCATTAACCATCGAAGCATAATTTTCTATGCTCTTGTCTTCCAGATTAATGAAATACTTTTCTGCTTCATTCACTCTTCCTGCCACACATAGGCCTTCAATGATCATGTTGTGAGTCACGGTGTTGGGAATCGAGCCTTGAGATTTCATCCAATCCAGAAGAAACAACACCTCATCCAAAAGACCATTCCGAGACAATCCACCAGCAAGGATATTATAAGTAATAATATCAGCTTTCACACCCTTTTCGTTCATTTCCTCGAATAAGTTTACAGCATCGAAAATATTTCCATGGAGACAATGGCCATTTATCAAAGTGGTGTAATTTACAACATCTGGTTCCAGCTTCTTAAACCTCATCTCGTCAAACAAACTTAGAGCCTCGTCTAACTTGCCCGTTTTGCATAAGGCATCAATAGCAACATTATATATGACTTCATCAAGAAAGATTCCCATCTTCTTGAAGTTAATAAACTGGTCTATTGCTTCATTATGCATGCCTTTTAGGCATAAGCACTCAAGAACTGAAGTGAGAATCGAACAATTAGTTCTGATTCCCTTTGCCTCCATCTCGCTATGAATATCCAACGCTTTACCTATATCCCCAGAATCACAATAACCCTGTATCAAGGCACGATAGGCACCTTCACATGGGACTAGTCCATGTGCTTCCATGTCAAGTAACACGATCTCTGCCTCTTTCATCCTCTTTTCACTAACAAAGCCTTGAATCACAGGAGTAAAAGGAAAAGCATCAATATGGACATTTTCATCTTTCCAAGCTCGTAAAACTTTGTACGCAAAATCTGACCTACCATGCCGACAGAGCCCTTCAAGATAAGCTGCAAAGGTAAAAGGATTAGGCTCCACCCCAGCTTCCTCCATATCCATAAACACCTGACCAGCTTCTTCCAAACGTCCAACTTGACCGTATGCCTTAATCACAATCCCATAAGTATATACATTCGGACTCAGCCCAAGTTTCTTGAGGTGCTTATATATGGCAACAGCTGTGTCTACTTTTCCATGCCCAACCAACCTATTCATCAAAAAATTACACGACAACAAACAAGGCTCAACACCATGCCTTCTTGTTTCAAAAAGTGCATCAATAGCCTCATCGAACATTCCTAACGAGACAAAATTCTTAACTAGGGCAGCTAAAGCTCTACGTAGTGAGCTTTGGGAATTAGACTTAACCTCCTCTGCAACTGCACCTAACAACTCCAACACTTCAAAACACAAATGCTCCTCCTCACTCAACTTTATAACATCTATCAACAGAGAATCCAACTTTCGTTCAAAACCCCAGTGGCAGAGCAGCTTAATATAAACCAAGTAAGTGTGAATATCATGTTGAAACCCCTTGTACATGAGTTGGTTAAAAAAAGAAATAGCGGAAACTGGTTCCAGTTGCATATTTTCCAGAATCTGGACAACCTGAGATGAATTTAACTCCAACGAATTCATATAATTTGTAACAACACTATTGTTACTTGAGTTGGGAGAAGGGTTATCAGAACACGAATTGGAAAAGTAAGGAGTAAAATGGGCGAGTGACGGAATTGAATGCAATCGAATAAGCTGGAGATTATTGAAGAGCTTGTAGCGAGATGCAAACCTGATTGAAGAAAGCATCGTGGGATGTGGACGGTGTGGTGTGCCTGCGCAGTGGAAAATAAACCAGAAAATGAAGTTTGTGTTCTTCCCCAATTCTATTCTTAGATGGGCGCTACAACTTCTCAAAATCCATGCACATTCTTTGATAGGAGAGTTTAAAGGCTTTTAACTTAAGGATTGGTCCCTAAATTGTGTTTGATAGACATGCACATTTAACTTGAAGGCCCAAGATCGACGCTTACGCCCACCTGCTAATTACTGTTGAATCACCTGTATCCATCTGGCCGAAACTTGGCTGAACAGTATCAATGATGCGGACATTAAGATTACCTTTTTGTCCCTCATATAAAACAAGAAAACCCTACAAACAGTGTCATTCTTCATCCAAAAAAGGCAACATCTCAAGACGGCGATTCGTATCTCTTCTGCCCCTTTTATGTGATTTTCTTAAATC
This sequence comes from Galeopsis tetrahit, assembly GCA_963675135.1. NCBI lineage: Eukaryota > Viridiplantae > Streptophyta > Magnoliopsida > Lamiales > Lamiaceae > Galeopsis > Galeopsis tetrahit. The sequence continues at coordinate 41,046,574 of OY776131.1, forward strand.
GGCGACATCTCAAGACGGCGATTAGGCTGTTATTTTATTTTTTTTATTTCGTGTCCCTTGCTTTGAAGCATAGAAAAAGGAGAAATCGAACCAGGCAACAATGGAAGCTCTACGAGGATGGTTCGAAATATGCTCTTCGTGAGTGAGGGTTCGCTAGATGATTCCAGAGACGAAGCAAGAATTTTTTTTGTTCGTGCGTGTAGTCGGTGGAAAGAAAGGGGCAAGAGTGATGAGTCTGCAATTTTTTTGACAAGGTTAAAACTGATTTTTCCAGTTTTTTTTCGAAGTAAAAAATTCAATTCAAAGCAGAAACATAATTATTCAGTTTTTTCTCAAAGCAGAAAAAAAAAATTAAAATACACCTGACGCAGAGAGAGAGAAGAGCGTTGTGGCAAGGGATGAGCAGCGGCGGCGGCGGCGCGATGCAAAAGCGGAGGTGAGTGGCGGCAACGGAAAATTAAAATAAACGCAGAAAGAGGGTTGAGTGAGCGGCGGCGCGGCGGGGGCAATGCAGACGCAGAATAAAATTAAGATTATGCAAAAAAAAAAAAAATCTATTTTTTTTTGGAAATGAATTTCGAAAAAGGCAAGATTTTGGCCCAATATTCAGAATAAAAGTTCAGATATCGGTAAAAACTTTTAAAAATTAACAAAAAAGTCTATTAAAAAAAATCTTCTACAAAGGCAAAATGAAAAAAAAAAAAAAAAAAAAAAAAAACACCGGCCGTCGGGTCGGGCTAAGGCTTATGCGGGTTTGACATACATTTCAATTACATTTATTTTAATATAAATAAATTTATAATAGTAGCATAATAATTAATCAAATGATATGAGTACAAATAATATACGTCTTTCACTAGTATTTAATTAATTAAATTTGAGTGAATTATTGTTGAATAGATGTCAAATTTGAAAAAGGCGTAATAACGTGAGTGGACTTAATAATAGTGCAATTATAGGCGGTAAATAAAACATAGAGAAGAGTAACAAAGTTTGGTTGTCTTTTTATGAAAAGTGAATGGCTTTGGTCATACGCATCATTAACTTATGACTTATCAATCGCCCCACACACAATTTCACCTTTCCCCTTGTTTTATACTATTGGATACTCTAATTTCATTTTTTAAATTATACCTCCGTTCTACTCACTTCGTCCCACCAAACGTAAAAATTATTCTCTAACTTTATTTTTTCATTTGTTTCAATTAAAGTTTTTTATTCATTTAAAAATAAAAAACTATTATTTTTTAAAGTATTTCATTCTATCTACAAGTCTAAACTTGTACGTGTGGAAATCTTTTTTTTGTGTGTTAATTCTAGAGAAATTCTCAAATACACCCTACATACCAAACCAGTTTAATGTACATACTTTTTTTAAAATTTTTTTTTTTTTTTTTCTAAAGATTCACCATCTTCTCCCGCTGATCCAATTAGGATTCAAGTCGAGCATCGCCAAGCTCTCCAGAAACTCCACCTTCCACAGATCAAACTCCAACAAATTCCTTGACAAATCCAATTGGAACGTCTTGTTCTTGTTGCCCCCAATTAATAAAAAAGAATCAATTGTATAAACTCCATTCAAATATTTAAATTATTCAGTCACGACTCACGAGTAAAGAAATTATTATTTGTATTAACATTCATTATCAATTTTTCTTACTTTAATTTCTAACATTTTGGTGAAAACAATTATTTGCCCACTTATGTGAGCGTGTCTCGTGCTTCTTTTTACCGTCAATTTTAACAGTTTGAGAAACAAGAGAGTATAGTTTTTTTTTTTATTATTGAAAAGTACAGTAGTAATTTTATTACTGAAAAAAAAAAAAATTGTTATTGAAAAGTGGTATGACCTTGCTACACTAGCGTTTCTTTAATTTTAATTTTTACTTTTTCTAAGTCAAAATGGTTGACCTGTGCATTATCGTGCATGGTCCAAACTTGTAAAGAGGTAAAAAATTAATTCTTATATATTAATTTGTAACATTTTATTATATTCTTCTTTTTATCAATCACATCACATCTAATACATCTATTTATTTCTCATATTTTTTAATTTTCGTGTCCAAAACTCATTGATAGCTTCCACCGGGATGGAGGGAGTATTATTTGAACATTTACCAAAAACATCTGTTCCATACAAATATACAATATTTAATTAAATATTTTCTTATTTAAAAAAACAACTCCTTAATCTTTTAAATATTTTCCTCAAACATTTTTATTTACACCAAATATAACTATTTTTTTTTAACAATAATAACAAATTTCTCTCAATAGAGTAAAATATTCATACCACCCTTTTAAAAAATAACTTTATCGTCTTTAATATCAATAAATAATTTTTACATTAAAACTCGTGTAAACGATGAATGTTCAAATAAGTATGAGACGAATGAAGTAGTACTCGTTCTGTCCAAATTTGTTATGATTATTTTTCCATACACGGAATTTAATGAATAACGACTAATTTATATATAAAGTAGATGAATTGAAGGTAAAAGTAAGTGGGTTATTATGAGGTCCACCTATAAATATAATAATTATTTATAAATAAAGTGAGTAACTAGAGTAAAGATAAATTAGTGTAAATAATATTATTTAAAAAATATATTTTTGAATCTCAAAATTATCAATATAATTAAATATGAACGAGGTTTAATCAAATGCAACACTAAATTATTTTGAATAAATTTATATTTGTTTAACCCATTTTTACCTATTAAAACTAAATATGAACTCTAACGCAATGCCATAAAACTTGAAAATAGGAATTTTTTTTTTTAGTGAAATAATTAATTCTATTATTTAAAAATATCTGCGAGTTAAGCAGTGCACGATGTACACTATCTACTATTTTTTTGGTCAAAAGAATTAAAAGTTAAGATCTCAGCCCTTGTGTTGAAAAAATCGCCCCACTCCTTGTGCTAAATGCACCTATCCCATTTTATATTGTAGAGAGTAATACACTCTTCGTCCACAAAAAATGTACTATTTTTTTTTTCTACAAAAAATTTGCTTATTCTATTTAAATAGTTAACTTTTGAATTTTTTTTTTACTTTACTAACAAAATTAAATATCTACTAAATATATTTTATACTCATTATATTAAATATATTTATTATAATTAAAATATAATTTTTTAAAAAACATATATAAAAAAAAGTGAACACACTTTGTTTGTGGATGGAAAAAGTTTTGAACTTTTAAATAAATTAATAGTAGAAATCTCTATAATTAATAGTAGATGATTTAAAATTCATAGATCTGGGCATTAAAGTCACTCAGATTGACTGAATTTGGATCGTGGGAGATCAAACATAACCTTTTAAATGATTTACATTTTTTTATGTTTTTTGAATCTTAAACTGGTATTGCTCTTTAATTTAGTTGAAAGGGTGTATTGGTTGTACTTGTACGGTAGGAATTTGTTTTTGTACTTTTAAAGTTTGGGGTATTCAATTCAAATTTTCAAAAGTCTTTAAAAATTATGAGGTATTCAATACAAATTTTAAAAAGTTTTTAAAAATCTTTAGATATCTCAAGACGAAAGATCAGAAGTAACTATGTCAATATTGACCCGATTCGCGGGTACGCACCCCACCCCGCGAATTTTGGGTTAGGTCGGATACGTTCCGTATTGAGTATGGGTCGGGTATGGACCCGACCCAATCAATATATAAACTTTATGTAGTGTATATATATATATATATAACATTAATTAAAAAAAAAAAACTATTCGCATCAATACTGGAGTTTATAAAAATCTATGTAAATCAATAAAAAAAAGTATATTCCACAATCCTGTCAAGTCTATCGAAATCCATATAAATCAATAAAAAAGTCCGTCAAACTGTACATGAATTCTATGGATTTTATAAATCCACGTACTTTTTAAAGTCCAAAAAAATCCAATAGAATCTCAATTGAATACACCCCCTTAATATTTAGGGACACACTTATGTGTAATATTTCACGTGAAATAATAGTATATTTAAGAAAGAATAAAGTTAATAATTGAAAATACGAAAAACACAACCATGTTGAATAGTTTATCAATTCATATAATTACAAAAACATAATTATCAACCATTAATTGTAATAATCTGTGTTTGATATTATTGTTGATTTTTTCTTATTCAGTAATTCATTAAAAACCAAATAATAATTTTTCCGCCTTGTTTTGTGATTAGCCGATCGAAAAATGAATAGTAGAATTGATACCGAACCGATTTTATGATTTTTGTTTATTGGAGCGCGCTGCAGGTCGCCGCATGTACCGAATACTGGCGGAGGAATTGATGAAATTGCACCATAAGACTATTGTGAAATATTGTATATAAGTTTTTGTCTAATATTTATGCTTACGCAATATAAGCAAATAAGATAAACTATTAAATTTATTTATTAATATTATACTTGCATATGTTCTTTACTCCCCCGTACTATGATTTACTTACACACCATTTCTATTATAACTATCAAATTTTTTATATACATTTTACTTCACACCTCATCAAACACAACTTTACACCTCATCAAATCACCTAAATACTCCTCATTTATCTCACATCACCAACCACTAAATCATAGTATTTTTTAAAAAAGTATGTCGATCAAACGATACAAAAAATTTTAGAACGGAGGAAGTATTAATTATAAACAAGTATAGTTTTTTTTACAGAACAAGTAGAGCTAATAATTCCTCCATCCAACATCATTTTTTCACACTTTCTTTTTTATCAACCTAAGGAGTTATTTGGTAGTGTAGTATTATGTTATTTTCTAGATCTCAGTATGTTATTTTCTAGATCTCAGGTCGGTAGTATGATCTAAAGGTACAAACAATTTTTAAAAAATTAGTTGTATAAAAATATTTATTTTGACTTTAATTGGGGCTCTAGTTAGTGGACGAGAAAACTGGTCCCCAGAAATAATAGGTTTTTTTTTTTTTTTTTTTTTTTATGTGTTTCACATTAATTTTTACATTCATAAAAGAAAAGTTTTTTCACAACCCTTAATCTTCTCCATTTTTTTTACCCACAACGTCATTTTTTTTTTTTTTACAAATTACTCTTACTTTATCATTTAATAAAATTGAAATGACATCAATATTTTTTATTATTTTTTTCCCTTAGTTTTCGTGTCTTAATTTGTGTGAGAGCGGGTTTGGAACAGAAGGAGAGTATGTATGATTTTATTTATATATATATTTTAAATATATGCACTCATATCATATAAATTGATAATTATTTTTCCATATTCATAATATACGTTTTAATTTTTCATTTTCTTTCTAAATTATGTGGCGTTTTGAAATTTTATAAAATAATTGTATTTCTTTAAAATTAATAATTATTTAGAAAATTGTGTTCTTATTTAAATGAAAAATACAAATATTAAATAATTAAAAATAAAATAAAAATGAAAAATTAATTATTACTTATATGTGAAATATAAGAGAGTAAGAGTATATTAGAAGAAAATATTTGGAATTTGAATGATCAGATTGGCCCTGTTAGAAGGAAACATTTTGAGTCCCACAAATCTAATCTACATTGATGTCTAAAATGAAGATAAAAACAAAAAGAGAAAAAAGAAATTAATAAAAAAATACCGCAAATCCAATATTAAACTGTTGAATATCCCCCACAAACAAGAACTGAGCTCCCTCACAATTCACAAACACGCTTGTCTATACACACACGCGCATATGTATCTATATTTCCCAACGACGTCGTTACTATAGTCAGCTAATTCCAGAACAGAAAGAAGCGGTGATGCGTTTCAATTTTGTCGGCGCCGAAACCCTAACCCCAAAATGTCTTCCTCACCTGAAAACCACAATCCTGAACCTATTAAGGCGTACAAGAAGATGAATCCGAATCCGAATCCGAATCCACAAGACCCGGTTCCCAACTCACGGGTCGACCCGGATGAGGCATTGAAGCATGCACTCCTCAGAATGCGCCCCCGCCCCCGACCTGTCTCCCATTCCGGGTCAACCACCCCCTATTCCGAATCGGAACCCGACTCCGATTCTTCGAACCCTAATCCGCTTTCAGCCCGAACCGACTACATCTCCCTGTTGTCTGATGAAACATTGTTAAAAGTTTTTGATAAGGTTTCGGATACGAAACAGCTTTTTTCAAATTCATTGGTGTGCAAGAGGTGGTGTGTACTGTGTGGGAAGATGGTTCAATCGATTAAGCTGATGGATTGGGAGTTCTTGGAGTCTGGGAGGTTGAATTTTCGTTTCCCCAATTTGGTTGATATTAATTTGGTTCCGGCTTGTATTACATCTGTGAGAAATTCAGGGATTTTGTTGAGTAATAAGTTAATAGAGTTTCCTTTGAGTTCTGAGGTGCTGGAAAATGATGAAGGGTTGTTTGTTAGGAGAGATGATGTTTTGAATTTGAAAGAGATCGATAGAGGGGTAATGATTTTAGCTCAAGGGTGCAGGAGTTTGAGGAGAGTCGTTTTAATGAATGCAAGTGAGGAAGGGCTGAGTTTTTTGGCCAAGGAATGTGAGCTGTTGCAGGAGATGGAATTGCATTACTGTGGCGATTCTGCGTTGAGGGGGATCTACAATTTCCAGAATTTGCAAATCTTGAAACTGTATGGTAATTTGGATGGAGTTTATGATTCCATGGTTTCAGATATTGGGTTAACTATTTTGGCTCAGGGGTGTAGACGATTAGTGAAGCTAGAGTTAGTTGGGTGTGAGGGGAGTTATGATGGTATTAAAGCAATAGGGCAATGCTGCCAAATGTTGGAGGAATTGACAATAAGCAATCATAGGATGGAAGGTGGGTGGTTATCAGCATTGTCTTATTGTGGGAACTTGAAGAGTTTGAGGTTTGAGTCGTGTAAGAATATCGATGAAAATCCAGGGTTAGAAGAGCATCTAGGATCATGTATGATGCTTGAAGAATTGCATTTGAGGAAATGCCAGATACGAGACAAGAAGGGTGCAAAGGCATTGTTTTCAGTGTGTCGGAGTATTAGACAGCTCATTATTGAGGACTGTTGGGGATTGGACAACGGTATATTTGCTGCTGCTACTGTATTTAGGTATAAACCTAACTCTTGTTTTTTCTTTCTTAGTAATTGGACTTCAGTGTGTTTTCTGTTATAAGGTTATATACACTTGGTGGCTGGTGCTAATGTGATATGCTATATATTGTGAGGTGATGCTTTAAGTGACATGAACCTGATTTTCTGCAAATTAAGGATACAAGACATGCTTTCAAACAAATAAGATCATCTGCCTACATTAATAAGGAAACAAGACATGCATTTACTTGGCTACATGTGCACATCCATCCTTTTAGTTGGGACTAACCAGTAATGGGAAATTGTAATCAAATATCATGTAATGGCACTTGAAAGGACTTCATCAGTTAGTGGAATTTAATCTTCAATATTTGGCATATCTCAGCTCTTGAAGGATATGATAAGCAACCTTATCAACTATGGGGTAGTTAATTTTTTGCCTAAACCCTGTTAAATTTTACGAGTGTGTTTTCAAACTTGTTTAGTCTGAGTATGAGGGAATACGTATTAAACAAAGCTTTTTACAAAATCATATGCAATATGCATTGCATAATTAAGTAGGAATACATTAAATTGGCCCTGTCATCCACATATTTGCATTCAATGATGAAGTTAAGAGTTTAAGATTCCATTGTGCAGTGGCTTCTGCTGACATTATTGATCAAAAAATGATCTAAAAGATGCTACGTGCCTGATGGGTTCAGTGGGATAAAAAGAGTTTCCTTCAAACGATATTATGTGAAAAAATATTCTTCTTCTCATACAGTTTTCTGATTGACCTGTATTCAGATCTTAATGCATTCTCATTTCAATGGCAGGACTATAAAATCCCTCTCGCTAGAAGGATGCTCGTTACTGACAACAAAAGGTTTAGAATCGGTAGTACTTTCTTGGAAGGAGCTTGATAGGCTTAGAGTAGTTTCATGCAACAATATAAAGGACAGTGAAATAACAACAGAACTAGCAACACTATTTTGTGTTTTCAAAGAGTTGAAGTGGCAGCCTGATTCCAGGTCAATACTATCGGCTAGCCTTGAAGGTTCAGGAGTTGGACAAAAAGGCGGTCGGTCTCTGAGACGGAAGTGACATTACCAGGTACTGATCTAAACTAGGGGTTAACCTAATGCAGTGTGATGTTCGTTATTTTAGGACAACATTAAGGTTATATCCTATTTGGATTTAAGATTACAGATATAGCTTTTTCCTTTTTTGAGATTCCTAATGTCCATAAATGTGGTTAAACCTCTTAAGGTTGAGTCTTTCTTCGAATGAAAGAATAGAGATAGAATCAGAGGGGGTTCTTGAAATGTCGTTTGGATAATCCTCAATGTCCCGACTATTCAAAATTCCAGAAGCGGGGAAGAAATCTTTCAATCTTAATATAGATTAGATCATTTATGATGGATGTATTTCTTGTAGTGCTAATGTTTCCTCGATTATGTAGAACAGTTGGTAGATGCTGTGTAATTGGTGTATGAAGTCACAGATGAATAGTAGTTTAATTTGTTCTATTGCCGCTTCATCTTTTCCCTGTTATTATCTGCAACACTCTTTCTTTTGTTGCAAAAATGAAGAGTGGTGGGAATAAAACACAAATTCGCCACGATTGATGGGAATGGAAATACTTTTTTTTTTTGTTTTTTTGGTGGGGTATTAATAATAATGTTATTTGTAAACTGATTTTTCAATGATGGATAAAAGTTTATGTTATTTTCATTTGGTCCCTGGTCTTATGACACCGTTGATATCTTATCTTTCTAAATTATGGCGTGTGCAAGAAAAGGTAATCAATCTTTACTTTATCTATACTTCATTTTTAGTTTATCTCTCAAAAATTTGCATTCTAAATGGAAACAATAATCACAATCTACCTTCACAATATACATATACTCCCTCCGTTCATGAAATGTAGTTCTATTTGTCTTATATTTTTTGTTCATCAAATGTAGTTCCATACATTTTAGAAAAACTATCACCCTTCAATCCATCACTTAATTACTCAATTTACCATCAATTTTATTCACAACAATACTCTATAATACCCTTACTTTATCTACCTTTTTCTTAAAACTTGGGATTAATATTCTTTATATCATTGCTTGCTCTAATCATTGCAAGTTTTTCATCTCTTTCAACCTTGATAAAGTGACATTTGCGATGGCCAAGTTCCGGTCAGAATTTCCATGATTAAATTGGGAATGGGATAGGATTCCATACTACCTTGAGGCTTGGGTCGGGTCGGAACAAATCAGGCTACCTACATAACGAGCATACGATTTGACAAACTTAAAATTGATTCTACTTGGCTTTTTAATAAACAAATCAGATCTATTTTTTTCTTTTTTAAAATTTATTTATTTAAGCAAGACAATATTAGACCTTAACAAAAACGACTTAGCCGATATATAGACACATATACTCGCTTTGTCTAGTTTTATAGTGTTCTCAAATTTTGACACATGTTTTAAGAAAATTAATTGTTTATGAATAAAATAAATATGTGAAATGGTATTGTGAATATTGTGTAATCTTTTTTATAAATAAAATTAAATAATAATTTAAGTAATTTAAATAAAATATCAAATAAGACAACTCAACTTTCAATAAACCTTAATCTCGTGAAAAAAAACAAAACAAATAAGGTAAATACTTGTATACACTTGGATGCACCATGCCCCCTATCTATGAGTTTCCAGCTATTGAGCCTTCCTTGGGACTGGGCCTCAGATTCCAGTCACACACCCATCTGTTTACTCAGTTCACCCTCAATTAACTCGCACCCACAAATTTTTTTAGTTCACCCAATAATGATTTGCAACCCCCTAATTTCAATTTCGATTTTTTATTTATATTTTATCTGCACCCACTAATTTAATGAGTTCACCTCCTAATCATATTTTTACAACAGTTATCTACACCCGCTCATTTTATGAGTTCACCCCCAAATTATTTTTTAACACAGTTATCTATACCCACTCATTTTATGAGTTCACCCACATATTATTGTTTTACCACGATTATCTGCACTCGCACATTTTATGAGTTCACCCCAAAATATTTTTAGAAAAATAATCACATTTAAAAGAATATATTATCATTTTATTAATGTACACAAAATATAATAAAATAAACTCTAAAAAATCGATTCACCACCAAGTCACCCATATTTTTAAAAAAAATCGTAAAAATATAATTAATAAAAAAAATCGAAATTAGCCATAAATCTCGATTTTTTACTTTTTAATTTTCCTTTCCCCTACTCTTTTTCCATTTTTTTTTTCAAATTTTTTATTTCTTCATTTTTTTTTCCTTTTCCTTTTTTAATTTAAATTTTCCTACATTTCTTTTACATTTCTTGCATGTGTATTTTTTAAATTTTAATACAATATAATATTATAGGCATGATTTTATTATAGTCGATCGGCAGTGCACTTGAATTTCAATTTTAATTTGATGAGTAAAGGACCTGCCGAAAATTCATGCTGATCGGCGGGTGACCCAACCACCATCATGCCCGACCACCCCCTTGACGGCGACGGCGGCGCTTCCGTCCCGGCCGCTGAAGCCCAAGACCCATATTCGAATCGCAATCGCGATTCTTCACTTCCATGACAATCGACATCATCTTCCATCTCGGTAACGATCCATGGCGGCCAAAATTCTCTTCTCATTTCGACCACCGACGCGACTGCTTCGATCAATCTCCCTTGTGTTCGCGATCCAGGAGCTTCTTCGGCATCAATGGCTCTCGCCTACAACACTCGGATCGACGCCGCCTCTCTCTCGTCGTTCATCTCTGCCTAAATCGAAGTTATATTGCTTTGTCCGTCTTCTTCATCATGCTACTGTGCATCCTCTTCCTCCGGCTGACGGCAGCCCGACGGAGGAATGTGAGTATGTTGCCGATGGATCTCTAACCGGCGGACACTCAAAGCCGGTGACCTTGCTGATGAAATCTCAAACGACGACTGCTGACCTAGGGTGCCCTCCCATTGGGCTAGGGTTCCCTTCAATTGGGTTTGGTAATGTGCACCCCCTATTTTCTTCAGTACACCCCGATTTGCACTCCCTCCACTTTTTTTTATGGTACTATTAGTTATTGGTACTGGTATTACTATTTATTGATTGTAGTATTACTATTAATATACAAATGAATTAAAATTAATGATGACTGATTACGGTATTATTAATTATTAATTGTGGTATTACTGGTTATTGTTTGTGGTATTACTGATTGTGTGAAATTATTTATTATTGTTTAAGACATTACTGATTATTATTATTATTTTTTATGATATTACATATTATTGATTATGGTATTACTTAATATAATTAGATTTGTTGAATTATTTATTATTGTATAAGATATTACTGATCAATGTTTATGATATTACTAATTACTGTTCATTGTATTATTGATAATTGTGTTTGGTATTATTGAATATAATTGGATGTGTGGAATTATTTGTTATTGTATAAAATTTTATTGATTAATATTAATGGTATTACCGATTACTGTTCGTGGTATTACTAATAATTGATTTTAGTATTATATAATATAATTAGATATGTGTAATTATTTGTTATTGTATAAGATATTGGAGTACTAATTATTTTTAATGGTATTAGTGTATTACTGATTATTACTTATTGTATTATTGAGTATAATAAAATCATACATATAATATTATTTTGTATTAAAATTTTAAAAAATACTAATGAAAAAAATGAAGAAATAATTTTTTTTTGAATAAAACTGAAAATGGGAAGAAAAAAAAAAAGAGATTTGTGCCTTATTTTGATAGATTTTTTAAATTATGTTTTTACGATTTTCTTTTTCTAAAATATGGGTGATTTAGTGGTGAATCGACGGTAACTCGACAATGACTCGACTACATATTGTAAATGTATAAATTATGGTTGATTTTATTATTATATTTTGTGTAAATTAATAAAAAGATAATATAGTATTTTAAACGTAATTATTTTAAAAAAAAAAATTGGGGGTGAACTCATAAAATGAGTGGGTGCAGAGAATTGTGGTAAAAAAAATTAGGGGTGAACTTATAAAATTAGCGGGTGTAGATAGACATGCACAACGGTTGTAAACCGCCGGTTTCGGTTTTCCAAAATACGTAACCGGAACCGAACCGGCTCTGACCGGTTACGGTTCGGTTTTTGAACCGCCGGTTCGGCCGATTATTATTATAATTTTTTTAATATATAAAAAATTAAAAAAAAAGTCCATTACAAAACCATCAAAATCTGTTGTTTCTTACCATTTACGAAATAGCAAAAGTAATGAGTGATGGAAGAAGAAATAGAGTATGGAGCTGTGAAAGTGCATCATTTCTTACCATTTACACATTCTTTTAGAAAGAGCCAAAGAGGTATGAAGATTCATTAATTGGGTGAAAATGAAGAAGAAATAGAGTATGGAGCCATGAAGCCATGAAGGTACACATCTTTATTTGCACTTTCAATTGATACCTGTAGAGTGTAGACTGATCTTCAATTTCTACCTAAGGGGCAGTGAAAAAAGAGTTTTATTTTGAGTTTTTGAAAACTGGTCTTCAATAACCATTAACAAGAAGAAGGGAGTTGAGTTTTATTCAATTGATGCGTGTAAGAGTAAGACAAGTATAGTGCATATAACATTGGGAAGAGGAAAAAAAAAAAGGCTAAAACTAGACTATATACCTGAAGAGACTAGTCTTAGACTTTTAGGCTGCAAATGTGTCTGCAACAATGCAGATGGATTGATGGAGGGATACGCATGGGGTAGTGGACAGCTAATAGGGTAGTGGACAGCTAATAACCTAATAATATTAGTAATAAAGCAGCTTTAATTAAAAAAAAAAGAGGTAAACCGCCGGAAAACCGTCGGTTAACCGGAAAACCGGCGGTTTAACCAAAACCGGCGGTTTAACCAAAACCGGCGGTTTCAAATTGATGGAACCGTAACCGAACCGCCATTTTTAGGTTTCGGTTCGGTTTTCGAACCGAAACCGGCGGTTTTTCAAACCGGCGGTTAAAAACCGTCCGGTTTGGCGGTTTGCCGGTTCGGTTTTGAGCATGTCTAGGTGTAGAGAACCGTTGTAAAAAAGAAATGATTTGGGGTGAACTCATAAAATGAGCGGGTGCAGATAACTGTAGTATAAATATGATTTGAGGGTGAACTCATAAAATGAGCAGGTGCATATAACTGTAGTAAAAAAATATTTGGGGGGTGAACTCATCGGGGTGCAGATAACTGTGGTAAAAAAATAATTTGGGGGCGAACTCATAAAATGAGCGGGTGTAGATAATTGTTGTAAAAAAGAAATGATTTGGGAGTGAACTCATAAAATGAGTGGTGCAGATAATGTAGTAAAACTATTATTTAGGGGTGAACTCATTAAATTAATGGGTGCACATAAAATATAAATAAAAAATTAAAATTAAAACTAGGGGTACGGTGCACTAGGGGTACGCAAGTGTGACCCAACAAATAAACTTTAAAATCACAACATTAATATAATTACATTTTTTTTTGAACTCATATAATTACATTTAAATTAGAGAAATAATGTGAAATATGTTTTAAAAGAATTTAAATAAGCTTCAAACTTGATCCGTTATTTAAAAAGTCAAACTTGCACCTAATATCAATATATATAAAGTTCACCAAAAGCACCTATAGAGGTAAAATTGAGACGTTTAGGAGCCGTTTAGCGTCTAGACGGTCGTTTAGACCGATTTTTGCAACAGAGATCTAAATGAAACTATTCAATGAAAAATTCGGACTGACTCGTGTTTTTCCACCCCGACTTGAGGTTTAATTAAAGATTTAAATAGTCGAATTCAAGTGAATGTTATAGCATTTGATTTGAATTCATATTTGTATTTATTTATTAATATAATTTTAAATAGCACTAGAATTATTTGAAACGACCGATTTTTGCAACAGAGATCTAAATGAAACTATTCAATGAAAAATTCGGACTGACTCGTGTTTTTCCACCCCGACTTGAGGTTTAATTAAAGATTTAAATAGTCGAATTCAAGTGAATGTTATAGCATTTGATTTGAATTCATATTTGTATTTATTTATTAATATAATTTTAAATAGCACTAGAATTATTTAATACTTCGTATTTGACGCAGCGCAAGCCTCAATCTTATTAACGATCAAGAACAACGAACACATAAACCAAAGGGACGATAATAAATCGAAGGGACGAGAATAAACCGAAGGGACGAAACCATCTATTTTATTAATCAATGCAACTCCCTAATAATAATCTAGAACCTATCTATTTATAATATGAAATACTTGGAGAATAATATGAAATACTTGGAGAATAAGAAACATATAAATATTAAATATAATGAAATCAAAATAAATCTCCTAAATATAAGTATAAATATCTAATTAAATATTTGATATTGGTATTATTCAATGTCTGATTTTAAATGATAATATATTTAAAGTTTCATTTCTGTTTTTTTTTTCTTTTCTAAAATGATATTTATGCATTTGTATTTGTTAAATTGATTTATATTGATTTTTTATTATATTAATATACGAGTACATATATATTTTTTTTTGAATATCTGAAACACGGTAAAATTTCTATGAAATGGACGAGTCTTGTATATGAAACAATCCTCATTAATTTTTATTATATACAGTAAAACCTCTATAAATTAACACTCTATAAATTAATAAACTCTCTAAAATAATAAAATCTTCTGGTCCCAACTTGAACCTTTGTAAAAAAACATCAAATTCGATAAGATAATAAGATAATAATTTTTCGTAAAATCTCTTTATAAATATTAGGACCCATTAAAACTCTAAATTAATAATTCATAAATATTACTTTACAATTATAAATGTTATGGTAATTTACTAAAATATGAATCTATTGTTACTTGATTTTTATTAAAATTTAAATCTAATTGGATTTCATCCCTAACTTTTTTATTGGCAGCCATGAGTTTCGGTGTCGAGTTCTCTAGCAACAATAATAAAATTTATCATTTAAACCTTATTGAATCTACGGTCCCTCTTATACTCACATAATGCTTTACGCATTTGATCATTTATGGATATGATTTTGCGATTTCTCATGTCTTTTAGATGAGAAGATATGGTTGGGTGTTTATGAATTATTTTATTTCTATATTGAGATTTATATAGTATATGTTTCATTCATGATGTATGAATATATTTAAGTGCAACGAATTAATGTAAACATGTATACAATAAAATATTTAATTATTTACAAATAATTGGTTGATGCATGAATATAATCAATGAAACATATATGAATTCATTTATTTTCAATACATATGTACGGAGTATTAAATTTGATGAATTCAAAAAGTCTCTCTTTTAATTAATAAATATTAATTTATCGATAAATTAATACCTCTTTAAATTAATAAAAATTTATGGTCCCAAGGTTATTAATTTAAAGAGGTTTTACTGTAACCGGTCTTGAAAATTATGTGATTTTATTTGATTCGTAATTTAAAAAAATGTGTTGTATTTTGTATTCATGCGATCAATGGTAGATTTTCCTATTTATGGCAGATTCCATCTAAAATATTGTGGATCATAGTAATTACTAATAAAATATACTCCTAAAAGTTTTTATTTTATTTAATCTGATAAAAAGTCATACTAAAACTCTGAAAAAGTTCGATTATAAAGATTTTTTGTGTGTAAAATATACTCCTAAATTATGCATTAAAATTCCTAACTATTAACCGATTTATAAATCAAATTTGGTCAAAGGTCAAAAAGGTCTACTGTATATAGAGCGTAGTTTGGGCTAAATCATTCTTTCAACACTGTCCGATCGGAAATTGAGAAACCCTAGAAGAAGAGAAAGCAATCAAAGTAATCCATTTTCAATTCTTGAAAACCAGGTATGTTATCATCAATTGCAAACTCCTTTTATGCTCTAGATCATTATTTTGCTACGATTAAATTTGTTTAATTGATTGACGGTGCGATGGATCTTTAGTTGCGGATAGTATACTAAACGGCAATATATCGATCTGATGTTTTTGTTGATAGTTTTGTGTATTATCATAATTTTTGTACTGCGTCGACGAATCTCTGATCTCAATTATGAGATCTGGGTTCTGGAAGAGTTAATTGGGCGGTGGGGTGTGTGTGAAACGCAAAATTTGTATTTAATTTCCATCCGATGACGTGATTGTTTGCAGCGACGGAATTGATTTGATTTTTTTTTTCCTGTTCTGATCTGCTGTTAGAATTTTTTCAATAATTTGTTCCGTTGAATTTTCATTTTATTTTTTTAAATCTAATGCGGTGTATTTTAACCATGTTAATACCACTTTGCCCATATCTCTATGGATTGTGTGTAAATACCTTGTAAAAACTCAGGAAACTATCATCATGATGTGGGAAGCCAAACTGTGTTTATATTGTAAAAAGAACCAAAGGGATTGTAGTTACTTATTATGAGTTTCATAGCATGCTCTTTTGAATTTTAAAATTATGTCACCAATTTTAGTGTAGGATGCGTTATGGTTTCTTTCAGTAGTTATGATGGTGTACTTTACAAGTGAAGAATGATATTGTATGTATCTTTGTAAGCATTTTGGTGTTTGGTTCAATATATTCGTGCTGGATGCTCTAGATATGCATATCGTTGCTTTTCATTACACAATTCCAGTTGTTTTCATTATCTCAGTAACTTGCACCATATATTCTTGGGTATTTTGTTCCTTAATTAGTTTGTTGTTTGTAAGAAGTATGGCTGTGTTTGTGTTCTGAAGATCTAAATTTTGGGTGCAGAAATGGCAACAGGTGGAGCTGCTCCTCAACGGGGAACTGCTGCAGCTGCAGCTGCTAACCTTCGCAGGAGAAGAACAACTAGTGGTGGAGCAACCGGTGGTGGAGCTGCTGGTGGAGCAAGTGGGACCATGCTCCAATTTTATACAGATGATGCCCCAGGACTAAAGATTTCTCCTAATGTTGTTCTTGTAATGAGCATCGGTTTCATAGCTTTTGTCGCTGTACTTCATGTCGTGGGCAAGTTGTACTTTGTCCGCAGAGAGTAGACTCTGCTGTAGGTCTACGTGATGAATTCTGGAATGAGGGAAATAGAAGATACATTTTAATTTTGTTTGACTCTGAAAGTAGCAAACAAAAAGCAGTTGTTGATGAAAAACTTGTCATTTGACTATTCTTTTATGTTTTTAATTTCTTCAATCTATTTCTGTATACGTAGTTACGTACCATGCCCAATTTTCCAATTGCACGCAGTCGACAATCCAAACTTGTCGTTCTCGCTTTTGTATAGAGTCATTTTCAGTGCTTTGATTAGTGTTTGTGAGTTCGGAATTATACTATGCTGGTTGATGTGTTTGTGGAAAAAGATTTCTTACTAGTCTAACAACAATCTTTCTTCACTTGGAATTTTAGCTATTTATTTTGGCCTGGTTATATACCCCTCCAAGTTACTTTTGCTTAGAGGTGGGTTGGGTTTAGTGATGAGTTTGATCTCATGTTTGGTTTTTCATAATTTTAAACACTTTGATCCGAGTTTATAATTTGATCCGATTTTTATAAATTAAATTTCATGGGTTTAGACAATTCTAGCGGTTGCTCCAAGTTGTTTGTTTGCTTAGAGGTAAGGATGAAAATATCCGGAAATATCCCCGATATATCCTCGATATATTAATTTTTTGGGGTCATCGATATCGATATTGGGAAGAACCGATATTTCCACGATATTTGTAAAAAAATTGAAAATATCGATAAATATCGGTAGACAATAACAATATCGAGCCTAATATCGGTAAAATATCGAGAAAATGTCGGAAAATATCGAAAAAATGTCGAAAAATTTCAAAAAATGTCGAAAAATGTCATATGAAATAACATTATCTATTATATTTTATATAAATTTATCATTGATATAAAATGCATTCAAATTATTTTGTTGATTTTATGTACTAAAGCTTGTTATTAAATTTTTACAATTTTTAAAATTTACCGATATCGATATATCCATAAATTTAAGGTCTCGATATTTTCACCGATACCAATATTTTTATTCTTGGTTAGAGGTGGGTTGGGTTTAGTTGAGATGCATAAACTTTGACTATGTCATATTTGTTCTTAAAAAAAATTCAACTGGGTATTCAAAAACGTCATGTTCCACTTCAAACACCCGGTACCTGTGACAAATCTTACCGAATCATTCAATTTCCAATTTTCAAATCAGATTATCAAATTGCATAAATCATTTGCCAATATATATATACTAGGTAGGGCACACCTCAAAAATTGAGGTGTTAACTCGTATTCCTGTGTTTGGAATTATTTCACATTTGTATGAATTATTATAACAAAAGAAGTTTTATATTAGTAGAATGATGAGTATTAAGAATAGCTTACAATATGCAAATACATATTTAAACATGCGTATTTTACAACTACACATTTTTTATATTACAAAGTAGTTATTATAATATTGTGTTATTGTACTACGATTTTAACGCGTATGATTGACATTTATTTATTTTGCGTAGATTGAGTCTCCAGTCTATGTTTAACACATTTTTAGTAAAATGATGACTCATATTGAATTAGAAAGGAACTTTCTTATTAATGTTTTAATTTAATTTTGGAATGTATAACTGGAGTGACATTGTCCACCGTCGATGCAAGCTACAACACCTATTAATATCCATGGTATGTGAGGTAATAAATGAGCATCTAATAGTTGGTTCGCTTCATGTGGGTGCCATAAAAATCTTTGCGAACTCAAAGGACACAATTGAAGCTTGTGTTGCACATGAAATGTGCTCTTTGGACCGGAGGAATGCACTGTTGATGATCTGCGACAGACAAGAAAATGTAATAATAGTTTAGAAATTTTGGGAATTTGAAAACCATATGTTGATTAACTATGGACAGGCAACGTAACACAGCACTTTGAAGGAACTTAAAAAAAATTAAAATTAAACTATAAATCTAATAAAAATATAAGAACATAGTGTTGGCTGGAATATTCATTAATTACTAAGGTTAAAATTTTAAAATCAAGAAATCTCAAAAAAAAAAAAAAAAAATCAAGAAATAAGCAAAAACACAAGAGTTGCTAGAGAACTGGCCTAGCAAAATCCTTAACAACAGTCGGGTGGGGAGGCAGAATTCAGGAGGGTGATGGACTGATGGAGATGAGACTACGGACCAACATGCGAAAGGAAAATTTTTATTGAAGGAAAACAGAGTAAAGGAGAGAAAAGACAATAGGGCACCAAATAGACAATCTACATAGAAAGTAGAACAATGTAGAAACATCTTTACTTTCTCAATCTCAAGAACAAGATCTAAGAATAACACAAGTTGATCTAAGAATAACACAAGTTAATCGGAGGATGTATCATTTATCAAGAACAAACAAATTTATAACAATTGGTACACACAATCGGATAAAATTTGAGATACATTTATGCAATCTCAACTAAAGCCTACCTGTTAACACAAAAAATGAGCTTGACACCCAATTTGTTAAATTTTGCAGCTCAAGTATTCAGAAGATATTCTTTCACACGAGAGTCAAGACCTGGAAAATGTGATAATCAAACACCAAAACTGTATTTCATCACCCTAATCACATTTAATATATTACCAAACATACTGATCATTTACAAGCATGTGCAAAGCCTTTCTCACCACATTGAGAACTAAAGGTTTCCTTCCTTTTGTTTACCAAATATAAAGCCCAAATTTTTTTAAAAAGAAAAAAAGAATAAGACATCTTGAAATTTACACATAATAATCTTTTTGCATATAGTGTGTGGTCACATTCAAATTGAAGTAGATGATATCACAAAAAGCAGCAAACTCAAGAACAGGTACTATAACATTCATAAGTTGACGATGAATAGTTGTGATTCATGAGAGATGCTTTGTAATATATTAAAGCAGTTATCTTATTGAAAAAAATATTTTGCCGCTTGTTCTTAATAATAATTTTTTTTAGGGAGCCCTTGTTGAGAAAAGCAACTCAAGAGGTTAGGAAAAACAAGAGCGAGAATCGGTCATAAGAAGAGAGAATCGAAAGGTAAAGTCAAGGACAGAAGGGTGGAAAGATTTCTCGAGGAGAGATAAGCACAAGTTGAGGAAAGATGGATCTAGTTGCTCTTCCCTCTCCTCAATTGGTGATTATGTCAGTGACAATGAAGTTAACTTTACGGTAGGGAGAATCCAGGATGAGTGGTCCTAAGAGAAATTTAAGGAATAATAAAATAACTCATCATAACACAAGGGAAGAGGAACAACGGATTGAATATTACAGAGAAGAACTTGGGTTTGGTTTGACAAAAAAGAGTTCATCTCAAGAATTTCATGTGAACCCAAAACTTTTTTTTTTTTTTTGTTACAAGTTAAATACCCATCCCTTTTCCCCTCCCCATGACTCGAACCCAGGATCTAAGGGTAGTGGTGCTCTAACCAAAACTAATTTAAGCAATTCTTGTACTGATTACCAATAAAATAGTCTAAACATCAGAGAAGAATATGCAAACAAATTGAACTGTAATTCTACCAATGAAAATTGTCGTTGTTGTGGATTAAGAAATTTTATTATCTTAATATGCAAAATCGCAACAACTTTGGGTCTAATTAAGCAGAGTTCAAAATAGACTAAAGTAAAATTAGCATTTGCTCAACAAACAATTTATCAAACAGTTGGTGTGCATATAAATACCTAAAATATAGTAATGTTACATCTTCCCTTCATCAATAGCTTTAGAGACAAACTAAAGACAATTTTTATAGGATTGAATTCCGATGTTAAAACTACATATTTTACTTGTGATGAAAGTACAGGAACTTATATTGTACCTGATCAACAAGAATTTTTCCACTCTTTAACTCCTCAAGGGATTCCTCCACATAAACTGAATGTTCATGGGTCTTCAATGGCGTTCTTCAAAGATTTCTGATTCAAAAAATGCAGAGCTCACAAAGAAGAAAGAGTGTGTTTGCAGGCTATTGCCATTGGAGGGCAGAGTAAGTTTTTTTTTTTTTTTTCTGGTTAATAATGGAGTTTGAAGATGGCGTTGCAATTACGAGTGAGTGAGGATTGTGGATGAAGAGGAAGACAGGCAGACAGCTGCCAAAAGAAAAGAGGAGAATTGGAAGACAGCTGCCAAAAGAAATAAATAAAACACCTGAAAATTGTAGAGAAATAACACGTATCCATTTGCTAACCGGTAACCCACAGAACACCGGGTAAGATAAGATAAGATATAAATTATAATTCCAACTAGGTTAGATACACTTCCCCAATTAACTCACTTCTCTTAAAATGGTTCAATCTACCCTTTTCTCTTAAAACCCTCTTTAGTAAATACACTATCCCTAAAAAAAACCCTAATCCCTATCTTTCTTCATCTTCCACCCTTTCCCCCCTTTTTTTTTTTTTTCTTCTCTCTTCTCCCAGGTTGCGCCGCCTGGCTTCCACAGTTCCACCCTGCCGCCGCCGCGCCTAGCTTCCTCCCCAGCCGCGCCCCACCCCCTTCCTCCCCAACCTGCCGCCGCCTGCCTTTTTCCCCCGATCTGTAAGTGCTTTTCTTACTTTCTTATTTATTTATTTTTAATTTCGATGAACCGTTTTCGCTAGATGTATGAATTTTCGATCTTGTTGAAAAAAACGAAGGCTTTCGCAATTCTTATCGAAATTTGTCATTTTTTTAATTTTTTATATCTGATTTTTTTCGAAATGTTTTTTCCGTGAAAATATTTGGGCCTAGAAAATCTTGAGAGACCCGATGGAACAGCCTGACCCGGCCTGTTTGAATATTTTAAGTACGTGTTTTTTTTTACCACGGTTAAAAGAGGCGTAAAGTTACCCTCGCAACTCGTTTTGGCGCTCGTAGATTGATGGCCGCCCTCTAAATTTCAGAAATTTTGAATTGACATATTTTGATCTCACAGTACTTGACGTTTCATTCTCAGAACAGAAAGGTTTGCTCGCAGTTGGTGATTATTAATCAGTGAAATTAGGGTTTATTACTTGCTCGGAATGTCTTCCCCTTCTGATATCTTCTCTCAATTGGACATATCCGAACATGTAAGTTTGTACTTTTCAATATCATTGTGCGTCGATGGAGTGCTGTAAAATCCATTTTTGTTGTGTGTACAGGAGAAGGATAAACTGGTTGGGGAAGTGATCCGCTACATCCTCTTCAAAACAGAGCAAAATTCAGGTTGTCCCATAAAAAGAGAGGAACTGACCCAGTTGATTACAGGTAAAGGCTATAGGCAGAGGAATTTGCCTTCCTACATAATCACTGAGGCTAAATCCAAACTCTCCAATATTTTTGGGTACGAATTGAAAGAACTCCAGCGATCTAGGGCTTCAGCCAATACGGGCCGTGCTTCTCAGTCGCAACTGTGTGAGTTTTTATATTCTCTCGTTTATTTTGCTCTGTTTTGATGTGTAAGAATGTTATTTTTCAAGATCATTAGTTGTTGAACGGTGTGAATGCAATGAGATGTTCTGAAGATGTTTATCTTTTTCATGTTTTTTACTTGTGTAAATTTGTTTTGGAAGTCTTATTATATTTATAAGGATTAAGAATGTCATCATCTTTGGGCTTAAATTTGTTCTTATTAGTTTTCTTGTTGCAGCTGTTGGTGATGCAAAATCATATATAATTATAAGTCAGCTGCCTTCTGATGTCTATGGAAAATTTGTGGAGGATAAGAGTTCGTTACACATGTCTGGTTTAACTTTTGTTGTTGTTGGGATTATTCATGTAGCTGGAGGCAGAATTACTGAAGGTAAGCTTGCATGAGAGTTTCATTTAATGAATTTTGATATACAATATTTTCAATTTAAGGTAGTAATTCTGACTTATTAACCATAGCCATTAGCTGAGAATAATTAAATCAAGCAGTGACTCTTATTTTTTTTAAGACTGTTTTTGATGTTTTGCACTGCATTTTCTTTTGCGGCTCATTTATCTAAATTTCTCAATACATATTGTAAATTCTTTTAGAAAATCTTTGGCATCATTTGAGGCGCTTGGGACTGCAAGAAAATGAGGAAAACCATCCCATTTTTTCAAATACCAAACTGACATTGGAAGCACTTGTCCAACAAAGGTGATTATTAGTCTATTTTTTATGAACTTTGGCTAGCTTTATTATCTAATTTTGGCTTTGTTTGACAGATATTTGCTGAAAGAAAAAGTTAATGGCCCTGAAGGTAACACTGTGTATTATGAGCTTGCTGAGAGAGCTCTAGATGCATCAGTTAATGACAGAATAAAAGAATATGTTGCTCAGGTATAGTTTATTAATCTCTTCCTATTTTGTTGAGAGTCTATTGTGCCACACCCTTCTTTGTTTTCATCTGTTCATGTCCCTCAATTACTATGTTATTTATGGCTGAAAGCAGAAATAATATTTACAGCACATAATTTGAGACCAAGAAACAACTGGTTTTGCTTGGTGGACCGCATTCCTTTGAGACTTCGAAAAATGGACAAATTCTTCTTCTTCTCCTTCTTCTTTTCCCCCTTTTCATAAGAACTCATACCAGATTGTGCAGCACCCTTAGCTGACAAGTATATTATGTTACATATAAAAGAAGGGGGAAGAGACCATCTGGTTAAGGCTGGGCCTTTTGGGTTATTAATATTCAGTAGTAGTGGCCATATAGTGTCTGTTATCAGTTAGTAGTTAGTGTTCTGTTTAGTAGTTAGTAGCAGTTATGTTCTTTACTGTACTGAGGGAATAATCTATAAATAGCTGGTACTTGTGTTTAGAAGGGGATGTGAAGAATATTGAATAGAAATCGGCTTCGGCTTGGGCGGATTTTATCCGATTATGTTGATCATTGTGTTCTTGTTTTCTTGAAATACCTTTCTGCTAACATATTATGAAGGAACTTATTTTACTTGTGAGTTGTCATAGCCTCTATACTTTGGTGAACTTTTCTGTTCTCACCCTTCCAACTGCTAGAAAATTAATAATGACGATTATCATTAATGGCCATCCACATTAATGTTCTAATCAACAGCGTACTGACAAAATAATTGTACTTTTCCTGGCAGATTGTGCAAAAAGATGCTGTCTCATTGGGAGCTGATTAAGTTTCACCTATTCCTTGGAATGTGTTATTTTGCTAGTAAGTGACTCAAGATTAGCTTTTTTTGTTTTGTTTAGAATCTTGAACTTTTGGAGAATTTCTCTGGTGAATATTTAAGGTTAACTTAATGTGGTGTATATAATTCGATGAATGAAAGCAATATAGACAATTTATCTTTCATGGAGAAGCTGTTTTGCTCTCCGAATGTGCCATATTATCCATGTTCAACATAATCTCAATGCTAGCTACTTGTAATTGGTGCAAAATTCTGTACGATAAAAAAAAAACTCTGTAGTATATAAGCTTATACATTATATAGCCATTCCACAAAACTGTAGGAATATATTCTCTGCCCAGGGGAATTAGCGTACGATGTAGAGTTCCTTGTGCAGCAGGCCTTTTTGAGGCATTATATTATGAGTTTAGGTAGCTCTAGTTCAAGCTCAAATGGGGTGAGAGCTGAAAAGTATTGATCAACCATGTCTTCAGATACATGCTCCAATCTTGGAGGATCCCACTGCACAGAAAAAAGTAAAATTGGCTAAGAAAATAAATTTTGATTGCAACCTTAGATGCTTTAGTTTAAGGCTTTAGAGGGCAGGTATCACAAATGAAAGTGAGCCATTAATTGAAACAAATGAATAAGGTCAAAATTCCATATATACTGTTTGCTTATACCTTGGGTGCAAAATCTTTCTCCACTAGTTTTGCCCGTATGCCCTATCAAGTTATGGTAGAAACACATCAATTTCAGTTTTTGTAATAGAGTAACTGTGATTTATTAAACTATATACCTCGTAGAAGTCAGTTGTTATCTGCTTGGACATTGCTTGAACAGTCATTCTATACTCTCGAATAAGGCACTGCTCTAGAGTTTGTTTCCTTCCTTCTCGTATCTTCTCCGTTCATCAATGCATGTCAGAATGATTAAAAACCAAACAGACAGATGGACTTTGCAGAGATAAATGTTTTGAGGGACTTACAGATCTTAAGGAAACCTTCAAGCTTAATGGTGCAACTTCTTTAAGTTTCTTCAGAGTCGATGCACACCATTGATCGTTATTTTCAGCAGCCTCATATTCCTGTTACTAGTATATAATCATCTGGAGGGAAAACCAGATTACACAAGAAAGAAAAATGATCTCTAACTTTCTTACCAAAGATTCAATAATTTCTTCAACTGTTTGATGGCTGAAGCATTTGTCTAGTGTTTCAATCCTGAGCATAAAAAAAATTGACTGTTAGAATTTAAAAGTAGGAAGTAGATGTATTCCCATTTGATTGCTGCATTCATTCCTCATTGCAGAATGTGGTGTATATTTAAGGTAATAGAACATAAGATGAAACAAGTAATACCTGTGAATTAAACTAGTCTGATGTTGATGAACTGGATCTCGTAGACTTTGTAAACAAGCTCCAACGACGTTGGCATCACTGGTGACCAAGTTCCCTAGTACTTTTTCAACCAACGGAAGCCTCTGTAGGAATATAACATGTACGATGAAATTGGAATAGATGATGGCAAATTAAGAAACGAGAGAAACAATTCATGAATTGGTAGCGACTAAAGACGAACAGTGGTATGCGTATAGTGAGTAGCAAGCCCACATGATATCATCTCTGCCCCGTTAAGCCTATCACCAGTCATGGCCAAGTATTCTCCTGGAAACAGGAAATGGAATAAATTCTTCTTTCTATCTTATGTATTCATTACACAACAAGAATATGAAACCATGTCAAAATGGAAGGTAAAAGAAGTTTCACCCAAGTAGCCTGGTAAACGGGAGAGGTAAAACGATGCCCCACCATCTGGATGGAAACCGATTAGTGCCTCCGGAGTAGCAAAAATCTGTGGTGGTTATTGTTCAGGACAATTTTTAATCGAGTCGGAACACATATTTTTTAATGAATTTCTAGTTACTTGTAAGTTTATTGAAAGCAATTTGACCATCAACTTACAGTTTTATCAGTAGCAACACGAAATGCGCCTGGGATTGAGATTCCAGCCCCACCACCCATAGTAATACCATCCATGATAGCCACCTGCATATATTTTTAATTATAATTTCAAAAAAATAAGTTGTATTAAATTGTTGATTATGAATTGTACTCACATGGGGCTTCACATAAGTAGCAATTAAATATATCAAGCCATATGCATTCCAGAATAGCTGTTTGCTCTCTTCTAAGTTTCCTGCAGCCAATAACTCTATGAATATTCTAACCCCAAATTGTGTGTGTGTGTGTGTGAGAGAGAGAGAGAGAGAGAGAGACCTTGTTTCATCAAACTATAGAGAGAAATCATATCTCCACCAGCACAAAATGCCCTGCCTCTGCCCTTTAAGATTAATTCAAGCCCAAAAAATCTTTAATAATTTCGAATATTACAAAGAAACGAATGTATATTTGTGCATGGGTGAAAGATGGAGATATAAATTAAAGAGTACCTTCAGGATAACAAATCCAACATCATGATCATATTCCCAATCATTGTACACCTTCTGAAGCCCCACAGCCTGTGTATAATTTCAAGTTTTAAATAACAAATTGGTCTACTGTGTATAAGTTACATACTATGTTACTTTAATTTGACCCACTAATGACCGGTTACAACTTACATGTATGGATGAACTCATACTACAAATCTTCAATGGATTTACTTACATAGTATGTAACATTACATATAAGTTTTTGCCCTAAATAATCTTGGAAATAACTCAAATAAATGAAAATACCATATCAGTGTTGAGAGCATTAAGTGAAGATGGTCTGTTGAGAATTGCTGTTCTTGAGGCAGCAGCTGCATTGCCTTCAACAACCACCTGAATGTGATGTAATTACATTTTCTTAAATTGAAAATAAAAACATACATGATGAGCTAGAGAGAATTAAAGTGTTATGGGAACTTACTAGATCATCGGAATCATCGTCGACGACAACCGGATCGTTGGAGACAGAGTTGAAGCATCTGTAGCCATAACTTGGCTTCTTGATAGATAGAAAACGCCTAAAAAATAATGCAGATTTCGAATTTAGCATGTTTTTTTAATCACTCTTTTACTGGAAATTCAGATAAGTTTTGATATTTTAACTCTCATTCTTGCATTGCAACAAACATATAGCATAAAGAGATATCAATATGGTTCACGCTATAGTTTGGTGCACGAATAATTATTTGAGTAGACATACTGAATAATTATTTGAGTAGACATACTGAATAATTGTGTGTAGTTAGATACATTTCTCTCTCTCTCCATGTAGTTATATTTTTTTTTAGTCCATTAAATTTTAGTGTGGTATATTTAACATTGGGGGTGTGTATAACATTTTATGGAGTGTGTTTTAAAAAATGACCTCTGCTGCAGCAGGTTACTGGATCAAAATCAAAATAAATCGAAACTTAATGGACTAAATTTAAAAAGTGGTAATCTGGTGGACTAAATTCAAAAATATGGTAACTTAATGGACTAAAAAAAATATAATCCTAAATAATTGTGTGTAGTTAGTCGATACATCTCTCTCTCGGCAAATCTTGCTAAATTTATCATTTTAGGCACATTTCTTGAAGGAGAGAGATTATTAGTAAAATAGAACAATTTTGTGGTAATTATTTGCGTGTACTCTATTATTAATGTTTCAAAATTAAGAAATTGAAACTCAACAAATAATTTGGAAAAAAGTTGAAATTAAGGTGGTTATTGGGTCACCTTTTATATTTTTTTAAAATTAAAGGTGGATATTGGAAATTTTAAAATATTACAGATATTTGACAAAATAAGATATATAATGTGGTTATATTACAACTACCTGGCTGGCTAAACTCTTGGGCTATGTTTACTTTTGATTTTAAAAAATTAAAAATTGGAAAAACTTACTTTTGAGGTCATGAGCATTGTAGACAATTAATAATTATGATAGTTCTCTCAATATCAAATACATTCACAAATATTACATTGTCGTTAAAAATCTATAATTTATTTACCTGAAAAAGTCACTTGCATTATTTAAGGACTAACTAATTTTACACTTTTGCGTCACGTTAACGATGAGAATATATATAAAAACGTAGTCAAACATTTATTTATAAGATCTTTTTTATTAACTATATATTGGCCAACGCGGGCTATTAAATGTAGTAATTCAAATTTTAATATATAGTAACACACAATATTTTATATAGTAATAACACGAACTATTTTATATAATAATATAAATTCTTTTATTTAGTAACACGTTTTTTTCTAGTGTTTTTGTTGATGTAGTAACTCACGTTATAATATGTACTAACATATATTATCGCATGTAGTAAACACAATAATCATATTTTAATACAAATTGTTTTATGGTAGAATGATGCAAAAATATTAAATCATTTGATAAAGTTACATATAGTAACAAATGCCTATTCAATGTAGTATGTAATAACATATAGTAGTTTTTTATGTAGTTAAACACATTATTACATTTAGTAATTACACAAACTATTTTATACAGTAATAATACAGATTCTTTTATGTAATAAAATATTTTTTTTCTATTTTTGTTGATATAATAACTCACATTATAATTTGTAGTAACATATATTATTGCATGTATTAAAATATATTATTGCATGTATTAAAATATATTATTTCATGTAATAATACAAAATAACCTTGACCCATAATAATTATTAAAGAATATTTAAAGAAATAGAAAATATTTAAAGATTACTGCTCGGAGAAGACGATCAGGTACAGTTTTTGTCAGTGGGTGTATTTATAAAAAACGTGGTTGTGAATTGGACTGTCAGTAGATGTATTTATAAAGAATGTGAGTGTGAATTTGTCTGTCAGCAAATGTATTTATAAAGAATGTGGGTGTAAATTGGACCAATGATATATGCAATATTTCACAAGATCATCCCTATATTTTTAATAATTAAAGAAATCATGATCGCTCAAACACAATATATATATATACTAACGTAATTGTGATACGTGTGATCTATTTTTAAGGTTTTTAGGTAATGATTAATAATAAAAAATAGGTAATGCATTATATAATTATTTTCATACTAAATCTTATAATGAAAATCATCATAGGTTTTGATACAGACACGAAGTTGGATAGCTCAAGTGTTAGAGCACCACTACCTAGGCTTTAGATCCTGGGTTTGAGTCATTGGAAGGGGAATAACTTAAAGACTTAAAATTAAAATCACAATTTACAATATATAATTTATAAAAACAATTAACAAAGGTAACAAAGGTTAAGTTAAAAGTTAAAACGAGTATAATTTAAGTTGTAAAAATAATTTTAACTTAAAACGATCGAAAAAAGAGTCGAAAATGATCGAAAAAAGTAAAAAACGAGGCGAAAACGAGCAAAAAAAAAAAAAAAAAAAAAAAAAAAAAAAACCGCCGAACCGGGAAACCGCCGGTTTGAAAACCGTAACCGGCGGTTCGCGGTTCGGTTACGGTTGCCGAAAACCGAAAACCGTAACCGCCGATTTCTAACCGAAACCGCCGGTTTTCAACCGCTGCACATGTCTAGGAATAAGAGATGTGTATTTAATTAAAAAAAAAAAAAAGGGTTTGATACAGAATTTTGGACCCATGATTGAATGTAGTTCATATAAAGACTTGTGTTACCCTATTTCATGGTTGAACTGTACTTTCTAAAAAAAAATTAAAAAAATTACGAGAAAGATTTACAACGGTTCATAAATTGACAAATCGTACAATTGTGCTCAACTTTATTTCGCTTTTCCAAAAAAAAAAAAAGAAAAAGAGGTGCCATTCGTTTTTATATTTGTATTTGAAGTGCCAATCTATACTAGTAATAAAACTGTTAGTAATAAAGTGTTATATGGACACATAATCATATTTTTCTCATCAACAACGTAACTCATTACTACTCCATACGTCCCACAAAAATAGCTACATTTGACTTTACATATAAATTAAGAAAAATTAATAAATGTAGTCAAATTTAGCTAATGTACCAATTTTACCCTTGAAATCTCATATTCCAAAATCTGTTAAACATTAATTACTCTTATTAATTAGAGGTAAAATTGACAATAAATAATTTAATACTAAAGTAAAAGAGGAAATATAGCTATAATTTTGGACATCCAAAAAAGAATATATATCTATCTTTTTTGGACGGAGTATTATTTAACCAACTAATTAAATATATGGAGTATTAATTATTGTAACGTCCCATACTATTCATAAGTAGCACCAATATCCATCATTTTAATAAGCTAGATTATTGGGTGTCCTTCACTAATAGGATCATAATTTTTTTTTTTTTTTTATCATTATGGTCCTATGGGCTAGTTACAATGAAAGTGACCCTTCAGGCCATGCCCTTGTATGAAACAAAATTCATTGATTCAGACCTATTTTTTTTTTTTTTCAATTTTAGGGACCATTTTCTAATACTTTATATACGTACATATATAAAGTAAAGTAAAGTAAATATAATTAAACAAGTATTGTAATCTAGTTCATTGGTCAACAAGGACAAATAAAAAGAGAGAGAAAAAAGGATTATTATTGAGAGACTGATTATATAAGTTAAAGGGAATGACTTGTGTAAAAATACCTTATATATGTGTAATTATGTGCAAATCAAGTAAATAACAAAAATAAATATATAAAATATATATTTCCACCAGCACAAAATGCCCTGCCTCTGCCCTTTAAGATTAATTCAAGCCCAGAAAATCTTTAATAATTTCGAATATTACAAAGATACAAATGTATTTTTGTGCATGGGTGAAAGATGGAGATATAAATTAAAGAGTACCTTCAGGATAACAAATCCAACATCATGATCATATTCCCAATCTTTGTACACCTTCTGAAGCCTCACAGCCTATGCATATATAATTTCAAGTTTTAAATAACAATTTGGTTTCCTGTGTTACTTGTATTCGACCCACTAAATGACCTATACTTGTGACCAGTTACACGTATAGATGAACTCATACTAATAATCCGGCACATATCTGAAGAAATGAAAATACCATATCGGTGTTGAGAGCATTAAGTGAAGAGGGTCTGTAGCCATAACTTGGCTTCTTGATAGATAGAAAACGCCTAAAAAATAATGCAGATTTCGAATTTAGCATGTTTTTTTTATCACTCTTTTACTGGAAATTCAGACAAGATTTTGATCTCTGGCTATATGAACTCTCATTCTTGCATTGCAAACAAACATATTGCATAAATTAAGAGAGATTAATGCACTACTACAAGCTATAGTTTGGTACACGAATAATTATTTAAGTGGACATATTGAATAATTGTGTAGTTAGATACATGTAACATCTCTCTCTCTCTCTCTTGGCAAATCTTGCTAAATTTATAATTTTAGGTCCATTGAACCAGAGATTATTAGATGAAAATAGACTGGTGTGGCCTCAAAAAAAAAAAGAAAAAGAAAATAGACTGGTGTTCTTTTTGTGAAAAAATTGAAATGACCAATTTAGTGGTAATTATTTGCGTGTACTCTATTATTAATGTTTCAAAATTCTTTTATTGAGAAATTGAAACTCAACAAATAATATTGGAAATTTTAAAATATTCTGATATTTAACGAAATAAGATATCTCAGTTGGTTAGATTATCTTACCTGAAAAAGTCGATTGCATTAAGGACTAACTAATTGTACACTTTTGCGTCACGTTAACGACGAGAATTTATATAAAAACGTAGTCAAACATTTATATATAAAATGTTTTTTATTAACTATATATTTTTTTATCCTAAAAAAAATATTTTTAATAAAGAAATCATGACCCCTCAAGACTCAAACACAACATATACATAGCCTAACGTAATTGTGCTACTTGTGTCAGACCCAACAACACCGGAACGTGACAACGTGTGATCTATTTTTTTATCATTTAATTTAATGTGGTGTTTAGGTAGTAATTAATTAAAAATAGGAAATGTATTATATAAGTAGTTTTTATAATAATTCGGGGAGACTTTAATGAAACGTTATTTCATCATGAAAAAGTGGGTGGAGACATTTTTTTTTTGACAATAGGTAGAATTAAGATAGGGAATAAATTACATTTCAACACCCTCACCTATCCTTAAAGTAGAGTTCTACCAAAAGACCACATAATTCCAAACTCAATCGTGAGAGAGTGGAAGGGTCATCGAGCAAGCCAACATTCCTTGAAGCTCCGCGATCTAAGAAGATAGCAAATCGACTCCAGAGAAGGAACAGATTGTCGCACACAACGACTCGTACTACAAATCTTCCAAATCTTATAAGTACGGACCCAAGGGCTACCAGCTCCAACAGGCACAACAAAGCGCCATCATCGGAAAACCCGTAAACGGGAAGAAAACCCATCTCATCAGGGAGGAAACCATAACAACAGGGGAAAACTAAAATACAGTAGACGGAAAATAACAGCGTAGGAAGAAAAAGACACTAAAAAAAACACCATATATAAACTAGAAAACAAACTAAAATAACATGCAAAAGCATAAAAACGAAAATAAAATGGGATCAAACGGATGACTCACCCGATCGGCCACCGTGGCTCCGACGGGGAGATTCACCCATTGATCCCAACAAAATCACTGAAAATGACTCCTTCACCCACTGAAAAATCTGAACAGAGCGGCGGTGCGACGGCGCTACAGGCGGCGATGCGGCATTAAAAGAGGCAGCAGCGGAATGGGCGGGGCCGAGACTACTTTTCCAACAGAAACGATGGGCGGCGATAGTTTTGATGTGTGAAGAAAGGCTGTAGTGGGATGTGAAGAGGGGCGGTAGTAGGGTGAGAAGAGGTGGGCGGTGGTGGTTTTGAGATTTGAGAGAGAGAGGCTCTCAATCCCACCGCTTCCTTCCTCCCGTGTAATCAAGTTGACGGTAGTAGTTAGGGTGGAGACATTAAATCTTTGAAGTATATACAAGGATTTCAGGATGCACTTTTAAATAATGCCCTAAATTTACTTGATTTAATAAACGAAAAGGGCATGCATTAATTCGAGAAAGATTGGACAGATATGTTGCTAATGAAGCCTGGTGAAATTACCGAGGGAAAAAAAATCCTTATAAATGGCAAGAGATTTGCTTAGGGAGTGAATGGGCAAGGGAAAATACCTAGAAAAGAAAAAACCCTTGCTAAATGCCTAGGGAAACTAAATCTCTTGCCATTCCCGAGAATATTGGCAAGGGAATTTAAATTTAAAAATTTTCGAGGGAGTGGGCCCTTGCAAAGTTTGACACGTCAATTAAAATTCCTGAGGGTTAGTGGGCCCTCGGTAAAGCCCTCGGCGAATGGAATATATAATTGAGTGAAGATTGAAATGTGATAAGAAAATGATCAGGGTTTTATCTACTTAACTGGTCGTTTTGTATATAAGTAGTCGGTCTTTAAATAAAATTACTAAGTAATCTAGTTTTATAAAATAACTTCAGTTTAATGAGGGCTTTTTAATTTATTTTTACTCTGCGTCTACAAAATAAGAATTCTGCCGAACATACGTGAATTTGGAGTATGATTTTATTTATTTAGTTTTAGTACGACTTTAATTATTGTTTTAAGATTAAG
Source organism: Galeopsis tetrahit (assembly GCA_963675135.1). Taxonomy (NCBI): domain Eukaryota; kingdom Viridiplantae; phylum Streptophyta; class Magnoliopsida; order Lamiales; family Lamiaceae; genus Galeopsis; species Galeopsis tetrahit. The sequence goes on from OY776131.1 coordinate 41,080,337, forward strand.
TGATTTTGGTTTGGTTTTAGAGTCAAATTTTATAAAGGATAAATGAAACTTGTAGAAAAAGCCAAGATAATTACCAAGTTTTCCATAATCGCTTATTAATAATACATTTAGAGTATTTTTGGTAATTAATATTCAATATTTTAAAGTAGACCAAATAAGATAACAAAATATTTATAATATTTGTATTGAAAAAATATAAAATGTATGTTTGTTACCAATTATCAAACAAGCAATCAAATTTAAATTAAATAAATTAAAGAAGAAAAAACTGGAAATATAACACATATATTAATTGCATTTAAAATATAACGAAAATAGCTCCTGGCCCAACGGCAAAAGGGGCGCTCATAAGCACATCATTTTCAGCAGGTCGCGGGTTCGACTCCCGTGTTTGACTCCCATGCATGCAGCTGTGGGGGGAAATTAAATAGCAGGTCGCGGGTTCGACTCCCGTGTTTGACTCCCGTGCATGCAGCTGTGGGGGGAAATTAAATAGCAGGTCGCGGGTTCGACTCCCGTGTTCGACTCCCGTGCATGCAGCTGTGGGGGGAAATTAAATAGCCATATATTGGTGTTGGTGTGTGGGTGGCTGGGAATTAAAACCCATATATTTCATTTTTTATTACTAATTTCCCCTCCTATTTTTTAGGAATATAACCCTTGCTATTGCCTAGGGAAATATTCACTTGCCATTTCTGAGGGAAATTTTTCCTTGCTATTTCCGAGGGATTTTCTTATTCTCTTGCTACTAAATTGCCGAGGAACATTTTGCCGAGGGAAGTGGGCCCTTGATAAATGTATTGGCAAGCGTTTTTTCCTCTCTAAATCCCTTGCTATTGGGAGTGAATTTTGTAGTGTAGGTCGTTGTGGTTAAAGTGCAATTTGGATATTTGTCGCAGCTCAAGGTCCTGCAATTTGGGTTTCAAATTTGAAAATCATTGGGTTAAGGAACCTGGATTCTGTGATATGGTCTCAAAGATTTGGCAACAGAGAGATTCTAAAGCCAGTCTCGATCAAATTCTGACTTCTTGTGGGAAATCCATTCAACATTGGGAGGAAAAAAAAAAGGGGCTCACTACTAACCCGAATTAGGAAAACACAAGAATTATTAACTAAAGCGCTTGATCGAGAAAGCCTATGTGTTGAGTTTGATGAAGTCACTGCTCTGGAAAATGAATTTGAAAAGCTGAATACTCAGGAGGAGTGGTACTGGAAACAACGGGCTCGGGTGGATTGGCTTCAAACTAGTGATCGTAATACCAAATTGTTTCATGCGAGGGCAACTCTTAGAAAAAGGAAGAATCATATCTCTGGAATTCAATCATCAGATGGGATTTGGGTCTCCTCGGAAAATGAAATTAGCAAGGTGTTTATGACATATTATCAACATCTTTTCATGTCATCAGGGTCCCATGATGCGGATATTTCTAGAGTTGTGGCCAGTAATCCAACAAAGATTACCCCGGAGGTAAGTGTATTCTTTGATTCCCCATTTACGGCTCTTGAGGTTCAGAAAGTAGTTAAGGAAATCAGTCCTTGGAAGGCCCCGGGCCCAGATGGTTTTGCTGCATCTTTTTTTCAGGCCAATTGGAGTAGCATTGGGGAGGAGGTAACATCACAAATTTTGAAGGTCTTAAATCAGGAGGGGAGTGTAGAGACATGGAATGATACTATTATTACTCTCATCCCGAAGGTCAAAGAACCTCAATTGGTCTCTCAATTTCGGCCGACCAGTCTATGCAATGTTTGTTATCGGATTCTGGCAAAAATAATTACGAACCGCCTTAAGATTGTTATGAATGATATCATAGATCAGTACCAAAGTGATTTTGTCCCAGGAAGATTGATATCTGATAATATTTTGGTTGCTTTTGAATGTATGCACTGGATTCGAACCTCCAAAAGTAAGGTGGGTGTTGCAGCGCTTAAACTTGATATGAGTAAAGCGTATGATCGTGTGGAATGGGCCTTTCTTCGAGTTGTTATGCAAAAAAATGGGGTTCTCCAGTTACTGGGTAGAACTTATCCTTAAATGTGTTACCTCAGTCTCATATAAAATCAAAATTAATGGAGTCATTTCTGATCCTTTTCGGCCATCTCGAGGTTTGAGGCAAGGTGATCCTTTATCACCCTATCTCTTTGCAATATGTGCCCAGAGTCTTTCCTCATTGCTTTCTAATGCAGTCTCACGTGAACTTATTTCTGGAGTAAGGATTGCACGATCAGCTCCAATTGTTTCTCACTTATTCTTTGCGGATGACAGGCTTCTTTTCTTCAAAACCTCAGGTAAGGAGAGTAGTCAGGTTTGTGAATGTCTCCATACTTACGAATCAGCATCAGGTCAGTTGATCAACTTTAAAAAATCTGCAATTACTTTTAGTCCTTGTACCAAGCAGAGTAATATTGATGAGGTCAGACATAAACTTGGGATTCGGTCTGTACAAGGTCACAATGTTTATTTGGGATTGCCAGCACTCTCGGCGAAGTCTAGACATCAATTTGGATACTTGCTTGATCGTGTTAGGGAAAAAATTGGTTCTTGGGAGAACAAGCTTTTCATGCGGTATTTACATGCCCTTTTGCAAAATAGATTTGGAAAACACATGGCTTTTGGGGTATCCTAAAACATTTTCCCTCAAAACAGGTATGTGATATTTTGCTTTATTGTCATCATACAATACCAGGTGAAGTTGGGAAATTGCTGATGATTGCGTGGGCTGTTTGGAAAGAAAGATGTGATTACTTACATTCTCAAGGCTCAAAGAAGGCGGACAAGTATGTGTTCTCGGTTGACTGGGCTCTCAGATTTTATATGGATTTCCTGCAAGAGAATAAGATCAGGGACAAAAGCTTAAACCCTTGTATTAAGAATATTATAGGTCGTGATGTACTTCTTCCGGCAGGTGATTCACGTGATATGCAACACTAAATAAACAACCGCAAGTGTACGGCGTCTATTGTAGCGTGATAAGCACGAGGTCGATCCCACAAGGAGATTAAGCGTAAAAGGGTAGTTTGCTAATCGAGTTCTAAGTAGACGTGATCGATAATTTGAAAGTTGAATTACCCCTAAGATTGTCTAACAATGTGTCACAAATAAACAACGAAAAGAGTAATTACGAAGTCGATCAAATACCATACAAATCAATAAAACGAACGTAAAGTGAGTGAAGACGCAAAGAAAGAAAGTGGGTTCCAAGGCAATTGTAATACATAGATATCCGATTATGAATGTTATCTCGTTTAAATGGCCATTAAGGTTATCTCATATAGGGTGATCACACAAGAAGAATTAATTAATCTCTCGATCTAATTAACCCAAAGGAAGACACAATATAAGTTCGTATCTCTACCTCACAAATATTGTATTACCTAAACTAGCCCCAAAGATCATTCGATTCCCTCTCCGATAATTAATCCTCTCTCGAGCTCATAATAATACCAGGTTGCATACTTGCATACGATTAAATGGAATAAATCTCTCGATCTTACCCCAATTAACAATGAATAAAGCAAATCATCATGGCCAATAACAACATGCTTGACAATAGATAATTAAACATGCAAATAAGAGACAAACACCAATTAAAGCAAGAAATCAATCATAAACTTCAATCCAAGTATCTACAATGCCTTGAAACCACAATGTTGTTTAGCTACTCAAATACATATCAAACTACAAAATCCAAATGAAATACCAAATGAAAAAGACAAAGAATAAGGAATCTTAGTCTAGATTGTGGTAGGAGATGAAATTCCCAAGCTATTGCATCCTTCCTTGCATGAATTGGTGAAGAGATGAAGAAGATATGGCCAAACACCTTCAAATATGTGTAAATGTGTGAAGAACTCTTGAGAAAGGGGTCAGGTCGTGTGAAATTCAAGACGTGGGGTTATAGTGTTGGGGTAGGGTTTGGGTGTGATATTTGCAAGTAGGTCCCTCAAAAATGGAGAAAACACGAGTTTGGCACCGAGAATGGGATGGCCCGGCCGGGTGGGGAAGTGGCCCAGCCGGGCGGGAGTGTTGGCCGAGGTTTTTGAAAACAGGGGGTCGGCCGCCCGGCCGGGCGGGTGAAGTTGCCCGGCCGGGCCAAAAGTTCGTAAATGGGGGGCGTTTTGGGTTGCTCGGCCGCCCGGCCGGGCGAGTTATGCCGCCCGGCCGGGCCAAAACTTCGTATTCGGCCAATTAATTCCCATTTTATCGCCCGGCCGGGCGAGTGATGCCACCCGGCCGGGCCAAAACTTCGTAAACTTGGCAATTTCTGGGCTCGGCCGCCCGGCCGGGCCAAAGTTTCGACTTTGGCTCCGTCCTTCGTTTTCGTCCTCCAACTTCATCCCTCCGTTTCTTGAGCTTCCGACCTCCGATCGACTCGATTCTTTTGGCTATTCCACTCCATTTTTCGAGGCGAATCCAATGGTGCACTCCTCTTTCCGGTCCGATCACTTGTGGTGTGTGTTTTGCTACAAATTCCATCGTTTTACCTACAAAATCGACAAAACACAACCTTTCTCTCATTTTGGCTCAAACAATCATATCCAATGCAAAAATCAATGAAATCCACATCAAAATATGCTTCACATGTGCTTATAAAATGTGTAAATTCCACCCGATTCAGCAGGTAATCTTCTTATGACTGATGCTGCATTCAACTTGTCCAAAAAAATGTTTGCATTAGGATATGTTGTTGTTGATAGCCATCACAAAGTGGTATTAGCAGGGTTTAAAAAAGTCTCCAATCCTGTTTCGGTGTTAACAGCCGAGCTTATGGCTATTGAATATGGTCTTAAAAAATGCATTCAGTTTGATGTTGGCATCACAGGAATTAGGCCAGACTCATCTCAGGCTATCGATCTTATTAATCAAGAAAGTTTGGCTGATCAACTGGAAGGTGTTTTCGTTCAAAAAATTCGGTGCCATTTGAGAGAACTCCTAGTGTGAGATTGTCAGTTCGTCTCAAGAAATTGCAATGTTCTAGCTCATCAATTAGCAAACATGACGTATATCTCTTCCATGTCTCAAGACTGGCTTGGAAAGGATCTTCCTCATCACATCAAGGATTGCTGGTTGCATTCTGATTAATCTCAAATCCTTGTATGTTTAGCCTAGTGCTTTCATAATAATAATAAAAAAAATTATAATAATTCTTATCATGAAAATAAAATGCATGAATGCATAATTTTGGACTCATGATTGTACGTAGCACATGATTTTCCCTTTTCCAATTTCTAAGTCAGGTTGTTTCAACTATCAAATGAATAATTCAAAATTATGGATCGAAGTACGAAATATTCTTTAAAATAAATATTGTATGAATTCGTATATTAAAACTCGATTGAAGTTGGTCAATCTGTTTAGTTGGTTACAAAAAAATCTTTCCAAAATTTTCAAATCTCTTAATCAATTATTATTATTTTGAACGTGGTCCCTTTAAAAATGAATTTTCAAATTAAGACTTGTTATGTTACCCTATTTCATGGTAGAGCGACTACTTTTTTAATCATTTTTACGAGGAAGATTAGCAACGACTCATAAATTGACAATTTTTTTTTTTGAAAGGTAAAGATGAGACTTGTATTATTTCGAGTACTTGGGGTACTCAACACCCATAAGATCAATATACATGTTTAGTTAGCTATACATGCCCAAGGGGCTTGTTCCCAGTCATGATAAGAGCATCCTGAGATGCCAGATTTGTGTGATTCAAGCCACTTCCACGTACTAAATTTAATTGAATCTGATAGTTCCTTCGATGAAAGAGAGCCCTCGTTGAATATCAGGTCGTTTCAGTTTCTCCACAACCTCCACACTGTGCACTGCCATGTTAGTCCTAATATTTTCTTGTTTAAATTATTCTTCCTCGAGCTACAAAAATCTGGAAAGTGGTCGCAGGCCGTGAACGCAAGGGGGGACGGTATTTCCAACCAACTGTACAAGTCGCGCCACACCAGCTCGACTACATGACATGTGAATAAGCAGTGTTGGACTGTTTCGGCTGCACTATTGCATCTTGGACAGGCGTCGTTCATGGCCTCCGGAGCTATTCCTCTTCTTCGTAAATTATCTGCCGTCGCTATTCTTCCTGAGACGACTCTCCACGTTAATGCCGACACCTTAGTTGGGATGCATTTCCACCATATTTTCTCCCAAGGAAAAGAGATGTCGGTCGACTCGGCTTCATGATTGGCTAGTAAATGGTACATGCTTCTAGTGTTGTAGTTCCCATCTTTCGAATCCTTCCATCTCAGATAATCTCCCTTGCTGCAATCAAGTTCCAACATGTGGATACAAGACCAAAGTTTAATAAAATCTACCAATTCATAAGAGTTAAAAAAAATTGTTCCATGAGAAAAGCCAAGATTTGCCATCATAATTGAAGAACTCCCTGATTGTCCCTGTTTTGTTGGAGGATAAATTGAATAATGATCTGAAGTTATCTTTAAGAAATTTCTTGTTGTCGAGCGACGGATCGATCCAGAATTTTATTTGATCTCCTCTTCCCACAACCAACTGCAAATTGCTGTAGAACAACCTTCCTTCATGGCCTTCAATCAACTTTCTAATATCTCTCCACCATAGTGATTGGTTCGTCACCCTACCATCGCTGGGTTCCCTTTCATATAAAGTCCCGTATCTAGACTTAAGGATACAGATCCACATCGCGTCCCTTTCGTTAACCCACCTCCAAACCCACTTTAGTAGAAGTGCTTTATTAAATAATCCTAGGTCTCTCACCCCCAAGCCTCCCGTTGCATTGTCCCTGCATACCCTCTCCCAATTAAACCAGACAATTTTCCTCCCATTTCCAAGCCCTCCTCCCCATAAGAAACACCTTTGGATACGTTTGATAGGGGATAGTACCTTCACCGGGGCCTTGAAGAAAGAAAGATAGATAATAAATAGGGAGTGCTGAAAGGAAAAAATTGAGTAGGGTGATTCTTCCTCCCATAGATAGGTTCCTGCCTTTCCACCCTGAAAGTTTGCTCTTAAATCTCTGTATAAGGGGATTCTACATGTCGTGCCTCTTTGGGTTAGCGCCGATAGGAAGTCCGAGATAAGAGAACGGGACATTACCCACATTGCATCCGATGACTTTGGCAAAGTGTTGGAGTTGAGCGTCTTCCACGTTGATGCCGTGTATAGAGCTTTTAGAGAAATTAATTCTCAGGCCTGATGTTATTTCGAATAATCTCATAATACCTTTCATTGATCTGGCGTTGCATTCCATAGCCTGTCCAGGATCACTGTGTCATCTACAAATTGCAAATGACTGATTTCCACTTCCAGAATGCCTATTTTGAAGCCCGTGAATATGTGAATAGCGATAGCTTTGTTCATCAAACAGCTTAAGCCTTCGGCCGCGATAAGAAATAGGAAAGGTGAAAGCGGATCGCCCTGACGTAACCCTCTCTATAAATTAAATTCACCTGTCGGATTGCCGTTCACCAGAATAGCCATCGTTGCCGAGGATAAGCATCCCCGGATCCATTGTCTCCATTTCCAATGAAAATTCATACCGTCCATCATTTCGTCGATGAATTCCCATAATACCGAATCGTAAGCCTTCTCGAAATCGACTTTGAATATTAATCCTTCCCGTTTCTCCCTTTTGAGGAAATCGATAGATTCATTGAGAACCAAGATGCTATCGACTATTTGCTTGTTACCCACAAACGCACTTTGAGATTACCTTTTCAATAACTTTGGATAGTCTGTTTGCTAGTATTTTAGCAAGAATTTTGTAGATGCAACCGATGAGGGAAATAGGGCGATAGTCTTTGATGAGTGTAGAGCCTTTCTTCTTAGGAATTAGCGTGACGAAGCATGAGTTTCCTCCCTTGACGATTTCCCCTGTTTGGTGAAATTCTTCCATAGCCTTTAAAATATCAGATTTGAGAAGGGGCCACATTTTCTTGATGAATTTGAAAGTAAGTCCGTCTAGGCCAGGACTCTTGCTTCCACCACAATTCCTGACTGCTTTTCTAATTTCTGCTTCCGTGAAAATTGCAGTGAGCATCACGTTCTCCTCTCTATCTAATTTATTTTGCACCAGCTGTTTTATGTTAAATCTAACATTCTGCGGCTTTTGGTATTGGGCTTTGAAGTGGTTTTGAATTTCTCCATTAACCTTTATAACATCCTCCGTCCATATATTATCCACCATTATTCCATCTATTTTGTTCACCTTCCGTCGGTAGTTAATGCACCTGTGGAAGTAAGACGAATTGGTGTCTCCTTCTCGTATCCATTGAATTCTAGACTTATGGAATTCGTTTCTGTCCTTCACTTTTTTAAGATTCCAAATTTCGCTCTTAGCCGTCTTCAGTGCTAAGCACTCTTCCGTTGTGAGGTCCCGGACTTCCTGAACTTTATCCAGCTCCTGCATCCGTTTGTTATTCTCCTCAATTTGCTTCTCTAATGTTTTTATGTTTCTGCCACTCCACTCTTTTATATCCTTCTTGAGACATTTTAATTTTTCTTTCAATCTGTAGCCATCTCTCCCCTCCACCTCGTAATATGGCCACTTCTCTTGGACAAATTTAGTCAGGTCTGGATGTTCCAGCTAAGAGTTGAAAAAGCAAAATGGTTTCGGCCCCCAATTTTGAGTGAAAGTATGAAGAAAAACTGGGCAGTGATCCGAGCTTAGTTTTTTTGCAATCCTTTCAATCTGATCTCGCCCCAATCTAGGATTCAACCGTCCGATACCAATGCTCTGTCGATTCTGTTGCAGCACTTACCGTCAAGACGAGACCATGTGAATTTCCTGTCGATTAGATCCACGTCCCACAGCCCTGCCTCTACAATAAATTCTTCGAATAGTCTGGTATTGGTTGTAGGATGGTATACTGCCCTGCCTTTCCTCTTGTTTTGATTTCTTATTTCGTTAAAATCTCCAATAACACACTAGCTGCGGATGGTGCTGCTCAAAATCTTGATGCGGATAGCCTCCCACAGTGTTCGTTTTCCCCTAGCATCGCATGGACTATAAATATTGAGAATCACCTGCGGCTTCCCGTCCTCAATCCAAGTTCCTTCTATGCAAACCACACCATCAATCGCCCAGGTTGTAGATATCTCTAGTTTTTCTTTATTCCAGATACTTAGAATCCCTACGGACCTTCCTTCTGCGTTTTTTTGCAGCCCAACCTACATCTGTTCCACCCCATATCGAGTTAATTTGTAGCTTGTAGTGATCGGTGTATTTGGACACTTGCAAACATACAATGGCCGGGTCGAATTTTCCTATTAACTCGCGTACTTCCTGTTTCTTCACTCTTCCTCCTAGACCCCTTATGTTATACGAGAGGATCTTCATTGGATAACTTTGTGTTGGTTTTTGCTCTTCTCTTCCTCATCCCTTTGATGTATCTGGTTGAGTGTATGTAGGATTGCTTCTTCATTGGCTCTGTTTATCACCCCCATTTGTTTTCCAAGGTCCCATATTTCCGCTGGTCCCATCGCTATCTGGTGTAGGTCCGAGTTGGGTCTGTTGCTTAACAAGTCGTTGGCTATAGGTTCTGGTCTTCTTTCAGGTTGATTTCCAGTTTTAATCGATGAATCAAATAGCCCACTGGTGAAGGATATCCATTGGCTTTGATTTTTGATAAGTTCTCTTTTCTTTTGTAATTTCTTCATCCTCTTCCTTCTAGCCTTCTTACCTCTCCTTTTCGTTTTCTCAGATGTTGTCTCTGGTTCTTCTGACTCTGCTGACTCTGTCTCGCTATCAGCAGCTCGGTCTTTATTGATTGTCCCAGTTGCCTGAGATGGGGGGAATTCTTCCTCAGGTATACTTGTATCACGTCTCTCCCCGTTGTTCCCAGATTCAGTTGCAAAAATCATGTTTACCTTCATACAGTTTACTCCGCGCATACTTTCTTCTCTAGTCTGACTCCCTAGGGCGATGGGTTTCTTGGTTTTCTGCTTCGGGCTAGTACTCTTACTTGTCAATCTGATGCCCAGAGGCGAATATCCTATTTTGGATAAGTCGATTTGATCGTATCTCACCTCCTCATTTTTTTCTGGAGACCCGAAGATTTATATCTCCCTGATGTGTTCACCGTTTGTCGTACCTCTGTCTTTGATTACTTCTAGTCTGCTGAGAGAAAAGTTGGTGTTGTTTTGCCTCGGTTGTAATTCTCCTGGGTATGAGGGTTCAAGGCCCATGTGTAAGACAGACTTAGCAGCTTCAAACTCTGAGTTGCACTATGCTATTGTTGGGTTTGTTTTACTCGGGGTCTGGGCTTCGCTTTGGTTTCTTTTTATTGGGTCAATCGGGTCCACTAAGTTATCTGCCATTGTAAGCCGCGCCATATTTGTTTAGCCCGTTTCCGAGGAGTTCATCCGACATTCTTCATCAATGCGCGCATCATCCCATGAGTTGGGGCCATCCACATTCAATGCAGAAATGTTTTCCAAAGCAATTCTATTGTGATTCCCGCTTTCCTCAGAAACAATCGTATTACGTTCCTCCGGATTGATCTGGCCGGCTGACTTGGGTGTACTTTGACCGCGAGCACCGGTTTCCGGGAGCATGGACTCGGATATGGATTCGCTTTCTTCACTTTCTGAATCTGAGGGAGTTTTGTCGACTCCTGATGTATAGGGGTATAGAACTGCCAGATTATTTGTTGGCCACCCTATATCGGACGACATTTCTTCGTCTATCATGATATCTATTGTGACCCCGTGCGCTTGGATGGATACAGCTCTATGGATAGACTTGAATGTGTTCGTTCTTATCTTTTCCCTGGCTGCGTCCAATCTGATCCTTAATTCAGTTAATGGATCAAAATCAATTATGATCCCGTCCTCCCCTATGATCCACTGTATGAAGGCTTTGTTCCAGCATGTGATTGGGATGCCTTTGATCTGTATCCATGTTTCTCTTTCTGAAATCCCGTCTAGGAACTCCAATGGTCTCCAACTTTTTAACCTGTCTTTCAACCATTCTACCTCTTCCACTACAAAGCTTTCCATAGCTTCTCTGTTTTTCCCTGAAATAGCCCATATGTTTCCGTTTAGCAAGTTAATATTGATTTTATCATAGCCTATAGACCTTAGGGATTTTACTGGATTTTCCAAATCTGTGGGGTATCTTGGTTCACTTGTGATTGCTCCTTGTACCCAATGTATTTCCTTTTCAAGGATTTTGAAGCTTGACTTTTGTTCTGAGATTCTTTTCCAAACTATAGTAATCTCTTTTGGTATAAGTTGTGGTGCCTCTGACCTTAGTTCCTGGTTGTTGGTCTTCCGACCCAGAGGTGTAGTATCCGATATCCCCCTGTCGCCGTAGGTCGCGTCGGCATAACTCCGTTTCTCCCTCACCCACGCCGACTGTAGAATCTTTGTTACCCTTGGGACATTTGCTAGTTCCTTGCCGACTTGTGCCGCATATTTTGCTATGTTGACTCTCAGCTTGTAGTTACCGATCCAAATGCTGTCCAAAATTCTTTCTAGCTGTTCCGCCTCCAGGCCCTCTGCGATGAATCTGGCGTATGCGAACCGCCAGCCGTTCCTGTTTCTCTTATTTGGGATCATTGTGTCAATCGCCTTGCCGTACCTAGTAAGGATATCCATTAGGTCCTTGGATGTCCACTGCCCTGGGAAGTTTGTGATGTAAAAAATTGTGATTTCCCCTTTATCTCCTTTGTCTTCCGCGGCTCCCTTGTTCTTGTTGTCCGTTACTGGATGTTGGGGGTAGGCTCCCTTGGCTCCTGTTGGTCTATCTCCTGCTCTGTATGGGCTCCCAAATCTGCTTCCATCCTTGTCGTTGGGGAGTTTGCTCCCTGAAACACTCGTGGTTTTTGGGAGGAGGCCAGGGTTCCGGCGATATAGAGGGAGGCGCTTCCTTTCTCTCATTATCTCATATAAAGTCGGTTTTATACACTTATTTATCATGTCATAAATTGACAAAATTGACCGTTAACTTTTCTTCTCTTAACATTGGAAATGGAGTGGAGTAAATATTAAATCGAAACTATCATTAAACAATTATTCAATTTTGTTAAATTGCTTGTAAGCATGTAGTATTTAATTATTTACATAAATTTAAATTAAATAATAAAGACAACGTCTAAACAAACCCCAATTCTACTATACACATCTTATGACTTCAATTACTATACACACCCCACATAATTTATTTTTAAATTAATACTCACACCTCAATTTTAAGCCATTATATATAACCCAACTCTATAAAAATTTAAAAAATTACGAAAAATTATTATTCACTGACGAAACAGAAGAAAAACGTGAAATAAGAAGAATACAAAAGTGAGTTCAATTTTGAAAGGAGAATTTTCAATCGTGCATATTTGACATTCAATAAAATGTGTAAATTTGTTACGCTTAATCTCCATTATTTTTACGCAGTTTCATTTGTTTATATCTAGGGTTTAAATTTTTGTGATTTTCTTGTTCACACGTTTCTTCAGTTCCATTAGAGGATAAGGGTTTTTCGTAATTTTTTTAAAATTCGGGTATAATTGTCCAAAATTGAAGATGTAAGTAGAAATTTAAAAATAAATTATATTTTATATAGGGTGTGTATAATAGTTGGAATGTGTACAATAAAATTGAGGGATTTTCTTTAGCATCGGCCAATAATTAACCCTAGATTAATTTATCAATTCAAACCTCTTAAATAAAAAAACCTGGTACTTTCAATTTTTTTCTACTCGTTAGCCTCTTTATTTAAGGTATTCAGCCAATCCTAAAAAATATTCCTGACTACGCCCCTGTACATACGTTTTCATAATTGTATTTGAAGTGCCAGTATATACTAGTAATAAAACTGTTAGTAATAAAGTGTTATGGACACATAATTATATTTTTCTCATCAACAACGTAACTCATTAATATTTAACCAACTGATTAATGAGTTGGTCTGCTATGGACTCGAGTGCATGTTGTGCACCCTAGTCCATGTTGCACTTTTCAGTTACTGACTTACACTTTTTGGTAAATGGTGTTGCACTTTTCAATTATTAAACTGTATAAGTAATAATTGAAAAGTGCAACACCATTTACCAAAAAGTGTAAGTCAGTAAACTGAAAAGTGCACATGGACTAGGGTGCACAGCATGCACTCGAGTGCATACTAAACTTTACCCTGATTAATAAGTCAATAGTTTGATTTTTGATCATTGTGGTCCTATGGGCTAGTTAGGATGAAAGTGACCCCTTCATCAGGTCATCACTACAAGAAAACTGCAATTTAGCCGCGAAAAAATTTGTCGCTAATTCTAATATTTTCGTCGCTAACGTGAGTTAGCGATGAAATAATTTTGTCGCAGGATTTGTTGCTATACGCCCGTCGCTAACGTGTTTGCGACAAAAAAAATTAATTTTGTCGCAAATGTTTGCGATGAAAATTTGAGTTTCATCGCAAAATATTAGCGACGAAAATTTGAGTTTCATCGCAAAATATTAGCGACGAAAATATAAGTTTCATCGCAAAATGTTAGCGACGAAAATATGAGTTTCATCACAAAATGTTTGCGAGGAAAATCAAACATTTGTCGCAAACACGTTAGCGACGGGTGTATAGCAACAAATCCCGCGACAAAATTATTCCATCGCTAACTCACATTAGCGACAAAAATATTAGAATTTTTGTCGCTAATATTTGGCTATGGATATCCGATTTACGAATCATTCTCTAAACCCACTTCCGTACACGACCAACCCAACCCGCCCCAACCCACACCCGACCCACCCCAACCGAACCCAACCCACCCCAACTCAATCGTTCTCTAAACCTACTTCTGCACTCGACCCGCCCCAACCCGCACCAACACTCGACCCGACACGTACCCAACCCACACCCGCCCTGCCCCAACCGACCCCAACTCAACCCAACCCAACCCGCACCCACATACCCCCTCCCCCATTTTATTTAAATAAATATTTTATTTGGTCTTAGTGGGAATTGATCCCGGGTGGATGGGCGCCCGTAGCTGGGCGCCTACCACTCGGGCAGACAGCTCTTTGGTTCAGTTTTTAATATTAATTATATACGTATTCAATTGTTACTAATTTAGTTATTTTTACTCATTTAATAATTTATTTCACTTTTATTAATTGATTAATTTTTAACTTGTAACAACTATATATGTATATATAAGTGTGTATATATATTGTAATTTTTAAAACAATTCCAATTGTAAAAAATCAATGTTACTTTAACAATTTTTAAAAAATAATAAAAATATTACAATCAATTTTCATTCTCCCATCTTTATGTCCATCTTCATTTGCATCATCATATTTATAAATATTTTTATAAACATTCATACTGATTTATAAGACATAAAATTTGGAGAATTATTAAACATTTAATTATATAAATCGATTTCTTGATTTAATATTAGCCACAAAATATAATTTTCATTGTTGTTCTTATTATTAACAACAAAATAAAATAATTTGTCAAAAGTGTAGCGATAAAATATTTTAATTTTGTTGCAAATATTAATTCCAAGAAATTAGCCACAAAAAATATATTTCATCGCAAAATAATAGCGACTAAATATAATTTTCATTGTTGTCCTAATTATTAACAACAAAATAAAAGAATTTGTTGCAAGTTTAGCGATGAAATATTTTTATTTCATCGCAAAAAGTAATTTCAATAAATTAGCCACAAAAAATTATATTTCATCGCAAAATATTAGCGACAAAATATAATTTTCATTTTTGTTCTAATTATTAACAACAAAATGAAGCAATACGTTGCTAATAGAGCGATGAAATATTTTAATTTCATCGCAAAAATTAATTTCAATAAATTAGCCACAAAAATTTCTATTTCATCGTAAAATATTAGTGACGAAATATAATTTTAGTTGTTGTTCTGATTATTAACAACAAAATGAAGCAATTTGTTGCTAATATAGCAATGAAATATATAAATTTTGTTGCAAAAATTAATTTCAAGAAATTAGTCACAAAATTTTCAATTTCATCGCAAAATATTAGAAAGAAAATATAATTGTCATTGTTGCTCTGATTATTAAGAACAAAATGATGCAGTTTGTTGCTAATAAAGTGATGAAATATATAAATTTTGTTGCAAAAATTAATTTCAAGAAATTAGCCACAAAAATTTCTATTTCATCGCAAAATATTAGCAACGAAATATAATTTTCATTGTTGTTCTGATTATTAACAACAAAATGAAGCAATTTGCTGCTAATATAGCGATGAAATATATAAATTTTGTTGCAAAAATTAATTTCAAAAAATTAGCCACGAAAATTTCTATTTCATCGCAAAATATTAGCAACGAAATATAATTTTCATAGTTTTTCTGATTATTAACAACAAAATGAAGCAAATTGTTGCTAATATAGCGATGAAATATACAAATTTTATTGTAAAAAATAATTTCAAGAAATTAGCCACGACAATTTCTATTTAATCGCAAAATATTAGCGACGAAATATAATTTTCATTGTTGTTTTGATTATTAACAACAAAATGAAACAATTTGTTGCTAATATAGCGATGAAATATATAAATTTTGTTGCAAATATTAAATCAAAGAATTTAGCGACGAAAAATTCTATTTGGTTGCAAAATATTAGCGACGAAATATAATTTTCATTGTTATTTTGATTATTAACAACGAAATGAAGCAATTTGTTGCTAATATAGCGATGCAATATATAAATTTTGTTGCAAATACTAAATTTAAGAATTTAGCGACGAAAATTTCTATTTCGTTGCTAAAAATTGATTTTAGCGATGAAATTTAGATTTGTCGCAAAATTTTCGTTGCTATTCCCCCTGTTTCTTGTAGTGCATGCCCCCTTCAATAAAACAAAATTTATTGATGATCAGAGACTTTTTTTTTTCTTTTTGTCAATTTTAGGGACCATTTTTTTTCATACTTTATATACATATGTAAACATAAATTTCGTGAATTAAATATTAAAACGCGAAAATGAGATACAATTTATTTATTTCGGACGCGGAAATGAGATACAATTTATTTATTTCGGATTAAACCGAGAATTTTGCGGGTTACAATCTCTATTTTGCTCCTCTGATTCTCTTTTCTTGAACTTCACTTGACATTCTTGAGCTTTTGGATTTGGATCCGCAGCCGAATTCTATCCGATCTTGAATTTGGGATTTTTATAACGTTAATCCAAAGGCTTGACGCTATATTTTGGATTAAACATTGAATTTAGGGACTTTTGGGACGAACGTCGTTGAAGATCATTCTTAACTTCGCGACTTTGTAACGTTAATCAAAGGGCTTGACGCCGTATTTTGGATTAAACGTCGATTTTCGGGACCTTTTCGGGAGTTTATCGGGATATTTCTGGGACTTTTCGAGATTAACGTCTTTGAAGCTCCTCCTCGAAGAAACGCCGAATTGAGGGGCTTAGCACCTTGATCTCGAATCGAACGACTGCTTCTCGCCGCTTTGCTCGAAGAACGTCTTTGAAGCTCCGCCGAATGCTGAAGAACACTCTAAAATCTCTGCAGGGAATTTTAGAGTCTTGAATGCTTCTGATCTCCAAATGAATGGAATGAGGTCTATTTATAGGTGTAGAATCTAAGGCTTTTATGAGTCAAATCTAATGGGATGGAGATATTTGTGCTAAGTAGTTAGGATTTAGTCAAATCTTTATCCACAACTTGATGGTGGACTAAATTATTTGATGGGCTCAGAATACCAGATTTGAGCCCGATTTGATTTACTGGACTTTAGAGGCCCGTCTCGACTTATTGGACTTTAGAGACCCGTCTTGATTTATTGGACTTTAGAGGCCCGATTTGAGTTTGTTGGACTTTAGAGACCCGACTTGATTTGTTGGGCTTTAGAGGTCCGTCCTGATTTATTGGGCTTTGGAGGTCCATCTTGATTTATTGAATTTTAGAGGCCCATCTTAATTTGTTTGACTTTAGAGGCCGACCTAGATTTATTAGACTTTTGAGGCCCAAAGTAATTTAAAATTTAGGTGTCTACAACACATATGTAAAATAAAGTAAGTATAATTAAACAAGTATTGTAATCTAGTTTATTGGTCAACAATGACAAAAAAAAAGAGGGAAAAAAAAAAGATTAATAAGAGAATGATTATATAAGTCAAATATTTTTCTTATAGGTTTCAGGGTTTTTTAATAAAATATTATTGTTTATAAAATAATTTAATAAAATATATATCTTTGAAGTTTGTTTAACAAAATAAATAGAAACGCCGTTGTCAACGACGCTCTTTTCTCTATAAACATGCAGGTTGCAGGCGTTGGCAGAGATGGATCAGAGAAAGTAAGGGCCGCCGTTAAAAATGGCGCCTTTTCATCAAAAATGATTAATTAACATATTTATTTTATTTCTGTCAAATATTAGATCACACACCCATATAAATAGGAATAAAATATACTCTTGTATCAATTAATATTTTCTCCATTAATTAATTTGATATAAAATAAAATTTCATTCTATTAAAATTTTAAAATCATAATTTCTACTCCTTTCAATAATAAGAATTACACTTTTCAGTTCAATAACAAGAATTACAGTTAAAATATATACCACTTTTAATAATAAAAATTACACTTTTTCAGTTAAAATATTTATCACTTTCAATAATAAAAATTACATTTTCAAGTTAAAATATCTACCACTTTTCAATAATAATAATTAAAATTTTCAGTGACAAAATCTACCACTTTTCAATAATAAGAATAATATTTTTTTTAATTTTAATAATAATTTTAACGATACAATTTATAATTAAATATACCAATTTTAATTAATTAAATTAACAATGAAAGCGTAAGCAAAATAAAAATGAAATTTTTTGATTAATTAATAATTGTAAATTAATTAATTAAGTAATGGATTGATCTATAAAAACGAGAATTGTAAATTAATTAATAATTGTAAATATTGATTGATAAAAATGAGAATTGTAAATTAATTAAGTACTTCATTTGTCCATGAAATGTAGTCTCATTTGCCTCATTTTCTTTATCCACCAAATGTAGTCTTATACACTTTATAAAAAGTATCACCCTTCAACCATCACTTAATTACTCAATTTATCATTCACTTTATTCACAAGCAATTACTTTATTCACAATGGACCCACAATACCCTATAATACACTTACTTTATCTACTTTATCACTACATTTGATGGTTGGAGGGAGTAATAAATTATAAATTAATTAATTAATAAATAGAGAAAGAATTAAAATTGGAATTATAACCGTAAATAGAGAAAAAAGGATAATGAGTGAAAGTGGGAGGCATACTAGATGCAAGCATGTAGATGTTAGGCATCATTTTATTAGGGATCATGTTGAAAAGAAAAACATAAGGATGGAAAAGATCCATACTGATATTCAGAGAGCTGACATATTCACTAAACCTTTGGCTGAAACTAGATTTAGAGAGCTGTGCATAAGCTTAGGATTGATAGACATGGATCCTGCATGTATATAGAGATGTGTACTAACATTTCAGGTACTGAGCTGATACCAAGAACAGTACTCTAAGAAGGATAATTCAGAAGGCCAGACCATGTCAAGACCACTACATTCATCACAAACAGGTAAAAAGGTTACTAAGGTGCCTAAATCCCGATGAGGAAGCTGGTAAAGCTGAGGGAATTGAGAATATACATTTAAGGGGGAATCTGTGATTTCTTAAATATCCTTTATGTTGACTCAGAGCATCAGTCACCTTACAACAAACCTTATAAAGACCCATTTTAATTATTCTTTACTGATCTGTACTGTATTTCACCATTTATGCATGAACTAACACTTCTATCAAGGTGAAACAGGCACAAAAGAGGAGTTCTCCACTGGAGGGGGAACTGATCTGATTACAGATTTAATCTGTCTACAAATCTGATCTGATTACAACATTTATCTGTCTATAGACATGTTCTGATTATTGAATTGATTTGTCTACAGGACTGTTCTGATTACAAAGTTAATTTGTCTACAGAACTATTCTGATTACAAAATCGATCTTTCTACAGAACTGATCTGACTACTGATTAAACTGTCTACAGAGCTTATTTGACTACAGGAAAATCTGTCCACAGAATAGAACTGATCTGAGTCACAGTACTAATCTGAGAAAGTACTGTGCTGATGACAAAAAGGTGATAATCAAAAGAGTTGGGGAACTGATCTGAGGATTATTGTGCTGACCCAACTACTGATCTGATCTTCGAATAGTACACTCAGCTGATCACAGTACTCAGCTGAATCCAGATAAGTAAATTTCATTATATTACAAGCAAGAAAATGAAGTAAAGTGTGCTTGGAAACAACTGTGCTGATACACATCAGAACAGTATTTTGCCTTAGATAAATTCTAAGTCAAGATCTGTTCAAAATTAGATTACTTATAGAGAAGATTAATTCACTCCTCTATTTTTGACCTAATTTAAAATGGTGTATATATCATCATTAGTTGGCTCCAAAATTGGAAAGGGCTCATTGAATCTGGAACGTTTTTTTTAAATTACAGATTTCAAGACTCAATCCAAACCACACAACGTGTGACTCTAAATCAATCCAAGCCCTAGATTTGCTTTGAATTAGAAATCCACGATCACATTTACTTCATCTTCTTCACTTAAACATTTCTGGAAAATCTCTAAGCTCGAAACCTTTCTCGAAACTCTACTACTCTATCTTCTACTCTTCTACATTTCTCTCAAATGGCAATTATCGATATTCTAAACGAGACTAATGAAGTTGTAGGTACTTTCAATCCATCCAAATGGATTAGGGAAAAGGGCATCTTCGTCGAAAATGCTGTGTACTTCATCGGAAGGCAGAACACTGAGAATCAAGCCATTCTTACCATGTGTGAAGAATGCGGGCTAAGAAAGTATTTAGAATCATTCGCCAAGATGGTTTTTGAGCCTGAGGCAATGAAATTCTATTTACAGCTCCAAGGTGACACAAATGACGTTCGTTCGATGCTTTCTGGACACAGAGTTGCAATTACTAGAGAAACTCTTGGAATCGTGTTCGATTTACCCGACGGGCCTGTAAGTATTCTGAACTACATGGCAGGGCAAGAGAAAACTTGCGTGGGTAGATGGACAGGTGAAGAACCCAAGTCTCTGAACAATCTGAAGAAGGCTATTCTTCCAGCTGGTCTTCAGTTGTTAATGGACATTGCTGGAAAATGTCTATTAGGGCAGCACTATAGCCAGGATGCTCTCACTCATTTAAAAATTCGAGTAATGGCCGCAATTGTTGATCGAGTCGATGGAGATTGGCAAGGATTTATCTTGGGTAGACTGCTAAGTGAAAAGGACAAAGTGTTGTTTGATGAGGACACCAAGGAGTTTTCCATAAAAGCTATGATGGGGTATGGAAACAAGTTGAGCATGCTTTTACCTCAACTAGCTGATAAGAAGGTGGATTGTAGTCCACAAAAGAAGTTTCATCGGGGTAAATTTCTGTTCAAAAAGGAGTCCATAAAATTTGAACAAGAACAGCTTCATCGTCAACAACCTCAAGGTTCGGGTGATTCAATGTTCCGATCTGATGATGATGAGCCGGAATCAAGGACCAAGGCTAGGCATGATCCGAACAGAGCTGGACTGAGAAGAGGCAGATTAGCTAGAGTTACCTCAGAACACTCAGAACAGTCAGTTGCTACAGAAGAGAATGAGGCTTCTGTAGAACAAGAGGTAAGTACTTCAAGCCTTATTGTTTTACATAAGAGAACAAAAGGTAGGAGTGTACTTAGACCCAGAAGAGTACTTAAGAACACTTCTTCTACTCCCTCAAACTCTGGCCCCATCCCAGCCCAACCCCTTGATCAAGAGCCTACTCGTTCTGATGAGTCAGTTCACTACTCACCCATTCGTCAGAACACTCCTCCCTCATCCCCTCAGAACACTTCTTTTCATCCCACTCCCAAATCAAGTCCTCAATATGAACCCACTCCACATTTTTCTCCTGAACCAGTTCATGATCACTCTACTGAGCATGAACATATACCTTCTTCTGAACCCATTGAGATTACTTCTTCTCCTGAAACTGAATTCATTCAACCCAAAACTGTGTTTTTGATGGATTATCCAATGTGTGATAAGGAGGAAGTTATAAGGATGAAATTGAGGAATGCTCTCCTTAGAGAATTTCATGGATTAGATGACAGCTCTATGATTTTTGAACAACTTCTTAGGATAGGCACTTGGGTGTATCTAAGACGAGTTGAGTTGAAAGAGTTGTTAGTTGTGGTGGAAGGTATGGGTGGTTTTCAGTCTTCTATGACTGGGAACAAGAGCAGAAAGAGGCAGCTGGTGTGAATTCTTTTACAGAGTCGTTAACCCCAGAATCAGTGGTGCAGTTGGTGGAGAGAATGACTGGATTTAAGTATGTTGTGGTAAACACTTCTACTGCTGAAGAAAATGTTGATGCTAATGACAACATAGAAGTTGAAGATGATATTGCTGAGAAGGTTAATATGGAAGCTGATGATGTGGCTGATGTCAATGCAACTGAGGTGTTTGAGAACACAGTTGTAATAGAAGAGACTGAAGTCTTAGTGGAACAAGTATTGGGTGCTGATGAGTTGGAGAGCACACCAATTAATGTTGCAGAATCTACTGATCTTGAAGATGTTCAAGAAACAGTAAGAACAGTTCCTGCTGAGACAGCTCAGGATACTCAAGCTTTGAAAAGTTGAAAAAGCATAATGAGGAGTTGCAAGCTAAGATGGAGGCTACTTTAAAGCAATTTCAAGAAGCAACTGAGAAGCTTGCACAATTGACTGCTGCTAATTCTTATGAGAAACTTATGGAGCACACTATGTCTAAAATCTATGATCTGCATAGATTGCAAGAGAAGAAACTTTATGTTGAGTTACAAAAGAAGTTTGAGCTGCATATGACACCCTTGAAGGAATGACATGATGAAGCAAAAAAGGGGGAAGATAAGGTCATCAGAGTGATGGAGTAGACTCAAGCACAACAAGCTCAATTGGTTGTAAGTCAGGATGAACTTAAGAGAAGTCAAGATGAGCTGAAAGAAGAAATCATAAGCTGGAATCTGAAAATCAATCTCAGAAGACAACAGACTACTGAAACTCAAGGTTTATCAGTTATTGAGAAGAACATTGCTGAGTCTTCTTCTGGAAAGAAAAAGAGAAAACTGATCTTGAATGATGAAGAAGAGGTTGAAGAGACTGGTAGAGTCACCAGGTCAAGAAGTAAATTGAAGCATGTTGTTTCAAGTGATCAACCAACTGAAGAAGAGATGGTTGAAGCTGCTAAGAAGAACAATGAGTTGTTAGCAAAGAAGAAAGTTGATGAACAGCTCAGAAAGCAAAAATTGAAAGATGCTGAAGCTGCAAGAAAGAAATTTGATAACAAAGTTGTTGCTTTGAAAAGAAAAATGAAATCAAAATCTGTTGGAAAAGTCATAGAAGAAAACTATATGGAGTTTATTGTTGATTCTGATAATATGGAATATTGGAATGATCTGAAGAAAATACGGCAGATTGCTAATTTCATTGTGAAGAAGTTTGGTGACCATTCTAGTAGAGAGGCTGAATATGCTGATTTTGAAGAGTTCATGATGAACATTGCAAGAGACTTCTGGGAAGACATGTTGTTAATGGCTGCTGCTGCAGATATACATATCTTATGTCCAGAAGAACCAGTTTGGGAACCTCCAAGACTAGAGAATGGAGAACCTGATTACAAAGAAATTGGTAACATCATTGCAAAGATTATCCAAGATGAAGGAATTACTGATCATCAACACATGATGGATATCAAAGCAAGAATGTATGTTGCATTCAGAATTTGAAGATGAAGAATGAAGATGAAGGACAAGCTGAAGAGATAACATTTCTTAACCTTAAATCTTTATTTCTATATTTCATATTTCTGTGATTATGTGATTATGTGAATTAGTTGTAATATCTGATCTTATCTGAATATGAATCTGATTTTGAATTGATGAACTGTTATGATTAACTACATACTTAACTACTGATTTATTAACATTTAAGTAGTTTTGGCTTCATCAAAAAGGGGGAAATTGTTGGGATATGAATCCTATAAACAATGTTCTAGTTGATGATTATATGTTTTGATGGCCAAAAGCAACTTGAAGTTAATGATATATGTGATTATAAGTCATTCTAACTGAGTTATGAAATAAGTTTACTGATCTTAATGAGTTATGAAAACTGAGTTTACTGATCTTAGTATATTACTGATCTGATATATGAACTGTTTAAGAACTAAGCTGATAAATGTATTGTATAGACAACTTATAGTATAGGACTTAGATGTACCCTACTGTATATAGTTCAGTTGATGTATAAATAGATTGTATATATGTGTAAGTTTGTATTCTATTGTATTCAACATTGTAAAAGTTCAGAGCAGTAGATTAGATCAAAGTCAGAAGACTAAAGAAGACTAAGGAAGATCAGAAGACTACTCCAGAGTAAGAAGACTATTTCAAAAGGAGTAAGATGAAGCTCAGAGATACAAGAGAAGTATTTTTTAAGGAAGCAGAACAGTTATGGAAGAACTGTGCTGACTGACCAAGACCAGTAAAACTAAGAAGAGTAGTTTACTGTGCTGAGTTAGTTGAATTGAAGAATAAGTTTGGATAACTTATTTGAAGCGTAACTAAAAATATATTTGAAGACATGCTGACTTGGAAAGATAAGTTTTAAGTTGGTTACAAAAAGGAAGTTACAACAAGAAACGGTTGTGAGTTAGTTGAGAGTTAGTTTCACAAACTACTAACTGTCATACTAGATCTTATAAATACCGTGTGATCTTCTACTTGAAAAAACTACTGATACTATTACTATTCAAGAGCAATCAAAGAGAATTCAAGTATTCAAGAACTCACAGAGTCAAGGAGATCAAATAAAGAAGAAGCCACCGTACTAAATTGAAGAATCAAAGGCTACTACGAAGAGAAGTTTTACTTTACTATTTTAGTTTGTGATTCGTTGTAAACAAGTTTGCTAGTATCTTGTGAAATTACTAGTCGATCGAAAATATATCTGGAGATATAATCGAAAAGATCACAGTCTTAGTCTTGGGACTTTAAGCCACAAGAGACTCAAGAAGAGAAGAGTTAATAAAATATCACGACTGGAGTTGTGAGAGTGGATGTAGACATTTGTCAAACCACTATAAATCTTGTGTTCTTTACTTTCTGTTTGGTATCTGTTTACATTGTTTAACTAAGAACATTAAAGGTTAAAAGTAGTAAAGATTTAAATAAAAGTTGAGTATAAAACTGAAACTGGAAGTACTGATCTGACCCAGTAAGAACAGTACTATACAGAACACATTTCCGCATTATAAACTCTGATATTTTGAAAGATTTTGAAAAGTCTATTCACCCTCCCCTCTAGACTTTTCCTAGCTTAATCAATCTTAACTCAACTTTGGGATATTAATTGATACAAGAGTATATTTTATTCTTATTTATATGGATATGTGATCTAATATTTGACGGAAATAAAATAAATATCTTAATTAATCATTTTTTATGAAAAGGCGTCGTTAGAAACGACACCCCTTCCTTTCTCCGACCCATCTCTGCCATGGCTTGCAACCTGCACGTTTATAGAGGAAAGAGCGTCGTTGACAACGGCGTTCCTATTTATTTTGTTAAACATACTTCAAAGATATATATTTTATTAAATTATTTTACAAACAATAATATTTTATTAAAAAACCCTAGGTTTCACGAAGTTTTTTGCAATTTAATTATTTCTTTATATCCCTTTAAAGCTCTAGGTTCACCATTAAATAAGTAATTTGCATATGACTTTTAAATATTATTTATTTACCGTTTATATTAGTATATTGGCGTAGTACTTTTAATTACTTTTATCACTTTAATAAAATTATACAAATTTCAATACTCTTAATTTTTTTTTTAATGTTCAAGCAGTGTGAAAATTAATTTGAGATGAATTTTTTTTTTTTTTTTTTAAATTCCTTGTCGTTGACTCTCCTACGATTTTAGTGAGATGAAAGATTTTTTTTTTTATTCTTTATTTTTCTTGACACGAATGAAAAGTAATTGTCTCATATTGAGAATGAGAGTATGAGGCTCCATTTGAATGATAGATTTAGGTATGGATTTTAAATCCACAAATCTAAATACATCCATTTGCTTGGGTTAAAAAGTAAATGAATGGATTTTAAATACTTAGCATATTTTTATTTTTTAGTTAAAATTGTGAGAATTTTAAATTTCCACTAAAATCATGTTATTTGAAATCCAGATATTTTAATTTTTTTTTATTTTAAATGTCTCCTCAAATCAAATACCTATTTATAGGCAAATGATACATTCGTCTCTTCAATTCTTCAAGATTAATGGGAGTAATGATATCGGAGTGATCTGTCCCGATTTAAAAATCTAATTTTTAGAAATGTGTTGATCTTGTTAACCCTTAAAAAAAAATCATGTGGTTATGAGTTGTCTATATATGTATAGATGTTTCAACTTTTAACAAGACCTTTCGTAAGAAAATATATTGAGCATTGAAAAAAAGTTTACCTATATATATAGGCTATATAATAGCTGATTGCCGGACAACTAGATTATGGATGCTTTTCTAGATTATTATCGACATCTAATTCTGTAATTTATTTCATTTTTGATAAAGAATACAAGTCTGCAAATTAATTAAAAAATTAAAATATTATACAACGAGTTGACCTAGTGGTATATGCTTGGTACTTAAGGGTGTGCTTCTCTTTAAGTCTCAATCAATTATTTTTTTTAATACAATAAATTAAAATTTTGAATTAACAATAAAATTAACCGTCTGGAACCACGGTTCCTGCATCCAATTGCTAGTTATGGAAATAATCTCAATTGTCCATCTTGATATAAAAATTGAAATTGCCAGTTGGAATTGGCAAATCCACGATTCCGATTTTTGGTATAGTGAAACCGAAATCAAAGTGGTAAATACACGGCTCCTGTTACGAACTTACGATTAATAGGACGGTTCTGGTTTCGAACCGAAACAAAAAACCGATGGTTCGGAACCGGATGGGCAAGTCTAGCCATGAGGAAAACCTTATCCTTTGTTATCTTCCTATATGTTTTTGTCACATCTGTTGGAGAAATTGAGTTTTTATTCAATTTTTTAATATTTAATTGATTTTTAATTAATCAATTATTTGAGGGTATGAATATTTAATTTTCGAAGAATTAAATATTATAGGATCGTTCTACTCTCGGAGTAGATGATCGTGGTATATTTAAAATCTCAAAATCGAATTTCGGTGCGAAAATTAAGACAAAGTGATGCATTGGGATTAGTGTTAATAACTATCCACATTGATAAATGTGAGAATTAATTACCTCCTTATTAATAGGAGTTAGTTAAGAAGGTTCAAATTGTAGTGACTATTGAATCATTCAATTAGCCACACGCGCGCGACGCCCTTCTGACCGTGCCGAGCCGGGTCCGTTGGCCTTGGCCTTGGATCTTGGCAATTGGACTTTGGGCTTGGGCCTGGGGCCCATCTATCTTTTTGAGGCTCTAAAAACGTGGGCCTTGACCCACACGAATAGCCCAAGTATGTGGAAGTTAAGCTGATTAGTTGACTTATGGAATTTGAATTGAAACTGAATGTCTTAATGCGTGGAGGTTTCAGAATGGAAATTACCATTCCTGAAACTGCAATATTAATGTGCTGGAGGTTACAAGAATGGAAGTTACCATTCCGGGAATAATGACCAGCCGTTACTGCCATAAATACCCGCCCGCTCCCTACCTGAGTGGCACTGCCTATAAATAGGAGTGCATGGTTTTGGGAAAAACTACATTTTTGCAAGCAACGAATTTCACCTGAATTTTCCAGAAAATTGCATTCTATTTTCTAGCATTCTGCATAGCATTTTTTAGAGTGCAGTCCAGTTCTTACGTGTATTCAGTTCGTCGGAGCTTTGTACGCTGCGGTGTTGCTCGTGCAAAGACGAAGCCGTTTTACCTTTCGAAACATCTCGTCAAACTGTGAACACCAGCCGGGACGTGTTTGTTTTACGGGAAAAGGTATAACCTTGACTCGGCTTTTCCCTAACAATTTTCTATTTTTCAGTGTTGCTATTCAAGGAGTTTTGAAAAGAGAGCTTGCATGGTAAGCTCGAATGGATAAGGTGCAATGTACTGAGTCAAACTTATGAGAACAGGCTGCAAGAAATTAATTGATGTTGGTACAAGCTTTTGGCATTTTCCCTTGGTACTACATTATCATTAATTAATAGCTGACATTTGTCTTTTTTTGTATGCAATAGTTAAAAGACATGTGTCTCATCTAGATGATTCCCTATGGTAGTATAAATAGAGACGTTGCTGTATTGTTAGAACCATTTTCATTAATGAGAAAAATATTTACAGCAATATTAGGCTTTCACTTTATTTTCATTGAAAGCATCTTTCCATGTTTATGCAACTTTTTCAACATGGTATCAGAGCTATAGGTTAGCACCTATAGTCTCTGTGCCTTTTCCCTCTTTTACAATACACAAATATTATATGAAATATTCAATGGAGTCAGCTTCAACCGATGCCACAAAGGAGGTAGCTAGCTTTCCTTCCACACAATTTCAGCTGCCTTTTCATCAACTTATTTCTGTTAAGTTGAGTGAAAATAATTATTTGATATGGAGACAGCAAGTAATGGCAGCTGCAAGCGGTTATGGCCTTGACGGATTCCTCACTGGAGAAAGGAATCGACCAGCCCAGTTTCTCACAGAACCAAAGGATAAAGAAGGCACTCCGAACCCCGAGTACGCCACTTGGAAGAGGCAAGACCAGTTGTTGGTCTCTTAGCTGCTGTCCTCTTTAACTGAGAGCTTGCTTGTTAGCACAGTTGGCCTGACTACGTCAAAGGAGGTATGGGACAGTTTAGAAGCTGATTTTTCTAGAGAGTCAATAGCCAAAATTATGCATCACAAAGCCCAACTTCAAGGCATGAGAAAGGGTTCTTTAAGCATGAGAGAATACCTCAACAAAATAAAAAGTTGTTGTGATGTTCTAAATGCGTCGGGCCATAAGATTTCAAATGAAGATCACGTCCTCTACATTCTCTCGGGGCTTGGATCAGAATACAATCCAGTTATGGTGTCGGTTTCATCCAAGATGGAGCCAGTTTCAGTGGGAGATATTAGCTCACTTCTTCTCAGTTTTGAAGCAAGGTTAGAAGGTATTAATTCTTCCAATTTTAGTACCGATGGTTCCTCACCAAGCATCAACCTTACTACTCAACAAAGCACCGGAGGAAGAGGCTTTAACAATCAGTTTAGTAGAGGAAGAAACAATGGCTTTGGAAATAGAGGAGGAAGGCCGTCTTTTAGAGGGAGGTCTCAAAGAGGAAGAGGTAGATCTAATGGACCTGTCTGTCAAATTTGCTATAAAAACACCCATACAGCTGAGAGGTGTTTTTATAGGCAAGATTTGAACTATGTTCCACCTTCTTACACCCAAGGTAACAACTTCCAGCAAGGTAACAGACACTTTCAAGCTACTGCCAACATTGCTAGCTATGATGGAGTTGAATCTATGAATGAAGGTTCATGGTATCCAGATTCGGGTGCAAGTAACCATGTAACTTTCGACCTCAATAATCTGAATACGGGAACGGAGTACCACGGAGCTGAAAGAATTCACATGGGAAATGGCACAGGTTTGAATATTTCACACTATGGCAACTCTATATTAACTGATCCTCATTCTCAAAACTCTTCTTCTTTTCTTCTAAAAAATTTGTTGCATGTTCCTCATATAAAGAAGAATCTCTTAAGTGTCTCTCAATTTGCATCTGATAACAAAGTCTTCTTTGAATTTCATCCTACTTACTGTCTTGTGAAGGATCAACTCACACACAAGATTCTTCTTCAAGGGGTTCTTGAACATGGTCTTTACAAATTCAGTCTCACTTGCATCAAAGATAGTGATCTACACACCTCCTATCCAGCTCCAGCCACCAACAATCCCACCTTACCAGCCTTGGTGAATTCTGCAGAGAGCAAGAAACACATACCTCTTAGCATTTGGCACCATAGACTAGGCCATGCTTCCTTTCTTATCACAAAGAAGGCTTTAGATTTAAGCCATATTCCTTATGTTAATGATATTACTACAAGTGTTTGCTCTTCATGTATGCAGGCCAAGAGCCACAAATTACCCTTTTCTAATTCTGAAAGCACTTATTCTGAACCATTTTCTCTTATCCATTCTGATCTTTGGGGTCCATCTCCTGTGAAATCCGTTAATGGATATGCTTACTATGTCTGTTTTGTTGACGCTGCTACCAAGTATACATGGCTTTACTTATTAAAGTTTAAATCTGATGTCAAAGATGCCTTTATACACTTCAAAGCCCTTGTTGAAAATCAATACAATAAAACGATAAAGGCCTTTCAAAGTGATGGGGGTACTGAATTTAAACCTAATCAATATGGAATACATCATAGAATCTCTTGTCCTTACACCCCCGAGCAAAACGGTACTGCTGAAAGAAAACATAGACATATAGTGGAGCAATCTCTTGCCATATTAACCCATTCTCATGTTCCTCTACATTTTTGGGATGATGCTTTTTTTACGAGTGTTCATATCATAAATAGAACCCCTTCTAAGTGTCTTGATTACAAAACCCCTCTTGAGGCTCTTACTGGCAAGAAACCTGATTACACCGACCTCAAAACCTTTGGTTGTCTATGTTTTCCATATCTTAAGCCATACATCAAGCATAAACTACATCCAAGGTCTGAAAGAGGTGTTTTTCTTGGTTATAGTTCTCAATACAAGGGTTACAAAGTTCTCCTTCCTAGCAATAAGATCATTCTTACAAGACATGTTGTCTTTGATGAAAATGTCTTTCCTTTTGCATCATCATCTCAGGTTGCACCATCTTCCCTTCAACCACAGCCTATAGCACCTCTCATCTCTACCACTTGCTCACCTAAAACTGAGAGTAAATATTAAGATACTGCAGTTTCCAGCCCTTCATTTTCTAGCTCGTCCTCTAACAGTCCCATTTCAAACTCCTCTCTTCCTGACATAGGGGATCAACTACATGTAGATTTGCCTATTGTGGATAATGATAATCATGTGCCTTGTTCTCCTATTTTTCTTGATAGCACAGGTACTCTTGAAGACTGTTCGTCACCGCAAGCTCAAGCCCACCCTATGATTACAAGATCAAAGGCAGCTACATGTCAGAAACCCCTTGTTCTCACCGCTACTTTACTTCCAGTCGAGCCGAAGAATCACCTTGAGGCCCTAAAAAATCCACACTGGAAGGCTGCTATGGAAGCTGAATATGCTGCCTTGGTCAAAAACGGCACATGGGACTTGTGTAATGCTCCTGCAGACCAATCTATTATAGGATGTAAGTGGGTCTTCAAACTTAAAACTCATGCAGATGGATCAATTTCCAGGTACAAAGCTCGTTTGGTGGCAAAAGGGTATACTCACCCCGGTTTTGACTATACAGATACATTTAGTCCGGTTGTAAAGCCTGTAACGGTGAGAATTGTTCTTACTCTTGCCTTATTTCATAATTGGCCCTTGTTGCAACTTGATGTGGATAATGCCTTCTTGAATGGAGAGCTTGATAAGGACCTATACATGTCTCAACCACCTGGTTTTGAGCTAGGAGGGGGACACAACATTGTTTGTAAGCTCAAAAGATCATTGTACGGCTTGAAACAAGCTTCAAGGGCATGGACTTCAAAATTCTCCTCAGTCTTGAAGATACTTGGCTTCAGTGTTTCTAATGCCGACAACTCCCTTTATTACAGACATAAAGACGGTGCAATCATTCTAATAATAGCATATGTAGATGATATCATCATTACCGGGTCCAACACCTCTCAAATTCAGAAAACAGTTGCTAATCTGCACAAGTTCTTTTCATTAAAGGAGCTGGGGGAATTAAACTTCTTTTTAGGAATTCAAATATCCAGAAGTTCCAAAGGCATTTTTCTCAATCAAAGAAAATACATTAATGAAATACTTCACAAGGCCGGCATGGATTCAGCAAAGGGATTGAGCACGCCAATGATCAGTGGTAATCATTTATCAAAGGTCGGTGGGCAACCTGTTTCAGATGCTCTTCATTATAGAAGCATCGTTGGTGCACTGCATTATGCAACAGTTACACGGCCGGACATTGCCTTTGCAGTAAACAAAGTTAGCCAATACATGCAATCTCCTCTTGATAATCATTGGAAAGCCGTAAAGAGAATTCTTAGATATTTGGCAAGCACGATTGATCATGGTCTCTCCTATTCAGTCCCTAGAGCAATTGATATAGTGGCATTTGCAGATGCTGATTGGGCATCCGACATTGACGATAGACGATCAACATCTGGTTATTGCGTCTTTCTTAGTGGAAACTTAATTTCTTGGAGTGCCAAGAAGCAACCTACTGTTGCAAGATCAAGCACTGAAGCCGAGTATAGGAGTCTCGCCTACGCCACTTGTGAAGTCCTCTGGATACAGTCTCTTCTAAGAGAACTGAAGATGCATAGCAAGAAAATTCCAACAATTTGGGTGGACAACCAAGGTGCTATATCCTTAGCAGCAAACCCTGTGTATCATTCGAGAACGAAACATCTTGAATTGGATCTTCATTTTATTCGTGAAAAGATTAACAGAAAGGAGGTGCAGGTTCTTCACGTTCCCAGTATCGATCAAGTTGCCGATGCTCTAACGAAACCTCTATCTGGCCAATTCTTCCATCGCCTCAAGAACAAATTGCGCATTATACCTCAAGGCTCTGTCGAATTGAGGGGGCCTGAAAAGAGAGCTTGCATGGTAAGCTCGAATGGATAAGGTGCAATGTACTGAGTCAAACTTATGAGAACAGGCTGCAAGAAATTAATTGATGTTGGTACAAGCCTTTTGGCATTTTCCCTTGGTACTACATTATCATTAATTAATAGCTGACATTTGTCTTTTCTTGTATGCAATAGTTAAAAGACATATGTCTCATCTAGATGATTCCCTATCTATATTTATATATTTGCAAACCTATAAAGTGACACATGTCACCACCACACACCTTCTACTTCAAACTTCTTTCTTAAAATCTCTCCATTTCAAAAATTCTCAACCCTCATTCATTTACAATTTTATGTTTTAATCTCAACCCTCCATTTTTAAGTTTTAATCTCAACCATACATTCTTATTTTTTACTCCTATATAAACCTCATCACTTTTTCATTTCAACCACTCAAATTTTAACATCTAGACTTTCTTCTCTCTGGAATTCTCCGACAAATTTTCCGGCCGTTCACTAAAATAAAAAAATCTAACCACTCATTTATCTTGGATTTGTCCTCTCCGGTATTTTTTCCCGTTCATCACTCATTTATCTCGAGTTTCTAGGTATTGTATATTGTTGTATGAGATATATATTGTGATTATAGATTTGCATATTATTGTATGGGATGTATATTTTTTCCATTCATCCCCCATATATATTTACTGGCTCCAATCTCTCACTTACTCACATACACAAATTTCCATTCGAAATAGACCATATATTTTAACTTCAATTTTTGTTCATTGATATTGATATTGATCAGTGTTTGGTTTGTTTGGCTTGCAGGTGTTAAATTTGATGAATAACTTGAAGCCGTTACGTTAAATTTGATGATCAATGTCAAAGCCAGAATTCTTCAATTGGGGGATTATTTTTTAGATCAGATTCATTTTTTAAGTAGTTCTCATGTGTATGTACACTATTGAATTTTTTTATATGTATAATGTAATTTGGATCAGTTTCAATATTCTTCAAGCCATTTACATTAAATCTGATAACAAAATTTGATTATCATTAAAATTTTAATAACAAATAATAGAATGGCTGTTACCAGGTAAAAAAATCAATAATTTAGAAGATTTATAACTTACTAACTTATTGGTGTAGTTACTCTTCAAATTAAATTTTATATTACCCCAACAATATAATTTGAATGCTTATAAATTTAAATTATACATGTAATTTCAACACATGCTGATTCATAATATTACTATTAAGTTAATTTTGAAACTAAGGTTTCAAATATTAAGAAAATATATATTAAATAATGAGAGGAAGAAGACATATTAGTATGAGAAATTATTGCAAGCAATCCATAAGCAATTAAATGCAATAAAAATAATTATGAAATTGAATTCTATATAATTTAGTTAAGTGCAACTTAAATTAATTTAAATTTTAAATTTAACTAATGATTGAAATTAAATAAATGTTGTCATAGATTTGATTTAAGTACATTTGAAATGGTTTAAACACATTTGATAATAATTATAGTAAAAATAACTATCTATTTGTCAACGTGATATAAATTTTGTGCAAGATAAATTCAAAACACATTTGCATAATTATCAATTATGAAATGTTTGTAATGAAATGCTAAAGACTGCAAAATTTAAATTAAATGACCATCAGGAGTACTATTAATAAAAATCTCAAAATTAAACTACATCTATTATATTTATTTCAAAATCTCAAATTGTATAAATTATGCCATAAATGTATACTCCTATCATTATATTTATTTTATAATATGTTTGTGATTAATTTTCTGATATATTAGGTTAATTGTGTCAATATTTGTAAATATTAATCAATAGTAATATGAAAATTCAAAATTTAATTATTACAATTGTGCTTTCTCTCTCTCTCTCTCTCTCTCTCTAAATATTAGGCATAATTATGCCATGATATTTGTAAATATTAATTGAGCTTAGTTTAAAAATGCATAATTTACTAATCTTAATTGGTGGCATATTCAATGTTAATTTGAGAATTGTATTTAAGCTTTGAAATTTAAAAAATAGTTAACTAATTAAGACATTAAATCATTGATGACATATCCTATGTCAGTTTTTATCTAATGGGTTAAGACAAATATTATTTAAGGAAATATATTCTTATTTATTATAAATCTTATATTATTATTTTATTTAATGATATTTTTGATTAAGTATAAAATTAATACGGAGTAATTTTTTCTTTAATTTTCAGTTTCAATTTTAATTACAATTAAAAATGAAAATTGAATGGGGTAGGTTTGACTAAATATTTTGATTCATCACCATCTTCTTATAACATTGATGAAAATTAAATTTACAAGCTTTATCTATTTTTTATACTCCCTCCATTTTTTAATAAGTGTCATTTTAACATTTTCCAACAAATTAAGATATTAAATTGTGGTCAATATTACCCTTCATTAATGATAAATAGTTTTGATATTAAATTTTTGTTTAGTAAAGAATGTGGTCAAGAATGTATGTGATATTCATATATACAATATTTATGATTTTTCCATGATTTATGCTACTATATTAATTGAAATTGAAGGCAAATTAATTATAAGGGTAAAATTGTCAAAATTAAAGAAAAAAACATAGAATGACACTTATTATAAAAATAATTAAAAAGACAAAGTGACACTTATTTAAAAGTGGAGGGAGTAGTATTTAATTAAACCAGTAAGCTTTTAAATAGTCGTGATTGTAAATGCTGACTTTACATTATTATTAATTGCATGTTATGTGGGTATGCATTTTATATTTTAAAAATATTTGGAAATAATTATTTTTTTATATTCAATAATAAAAAATAATTATATATTTAAAAATAAATAAAGAATGTAACGTGGATTGAGGAAAAATAAATATTCTTTTTAACAGAAATATTTTTAAAATAGTTAGATTGATAAGTGATTTTTTTTAAAGACAAACATACTCTTTATATTTAATTATTTAATCAATAATTATATGATAATAAAACGTTCGACTGGCGTGTCACCCCCATTTTGTTGACTATCATCATTTTATATTTTTTTATACTGTACTCTGTTCTTAATAATTGACGTTTTGATTTTTTTTTTTTTTTTATAAATTAGATGATGTTTTACACTTTTTAATATAAATTAATTTAATAAATCGAACAAAAGAAATCTTGATAATTTCATTTTGCGTTTGTAACTTAATCCTGTTTATATCCTTTAAATATTCACCTTTTCATGGTGTTTTACACATTTATTTTTATTTTTAGACTCGCCAGAAAATGAAGAACAAATTGAGATTTTGGTCAAATAATTCGATTTACGTTCTTTATGTTAGATTTTTTTTTTTTTTTTTTAAACCAGGATTA
The DNA here is from genome assembly GCA_963675135.1 of Galeopsis tetrahit. Classification (NCBI taxonomy): domain Eukaryota; kingdom Viridiplantae; phylum Streptophyta; class Magnoliopsida; order Lamiales; family Lamiaceae; genus Galeopsis; species Galeopsis tetrahit. Next base: position 41,115,533 of record OY776131.1, read on the forward strand.
ATCACGTATAAATTTACGACCTTCAAGATTATAATAAAAAATCACAACCTTTGATGTTGTTTCAATTCGATACATGTTTTTTTTCTTCGATCAACAAGTGATGACGTGGCTCACTGAGTAATGTTTATATGTTCCACATAATATTATACACATTATTTTTTTAATTCCACACAATATTATACATGTTTTTATTTTAATTCAACATCAAATTACACAAGATCAAATATTTCAATCCCACTGCATTACGGCTATCTGCTTCCAAAATTGATTGATTTTTGTTTATCTTTCTTTGTTTGTATTTATTAAAGTGACATTCAAATTTTAAAAATTGTTATTTATTATGTCTAAGATGTGTAATTTGATTTGAAACTAAAAAATAATTAAAATATAATACGTATAATATTATGTGGAAAGTATATACACTCTCTGACGAGCCATGTTATCATTGATTGGTTAGAGAAAAAAAGAGTGTATCGAATTGAAACAACATTAAAAGTTGTGATTTTTTATTATAATCTTAAATGTCATGATTAAATTGAGACGGAGACTAAATGTGATGTATTTATATATGATTAACCCAGAAAACTTTTATAAAAATCTCATTAAAAATTCTAAAATTTCGAAAATCTTAAAAATTCTACTAGACATTTTCAGATTTTTAGAAATGTAGAATATTTTAAATTTTAGTTTTCTTATATTTTTTACCTATTTTTTTATTTTAATTTTTAGAATTCTTATTGAGATTTTTTGAATTTTTTATTTTTAGAATATTTAAGGAGGAATTTTTTTATTTTTTCAAATTTTAAACTTAAGGGACGTAAATTGGACAATTTTTCCGGATTCTCAATTCCTTCCTATGTTCCGGTAAGTTTAAGAAAAATCGACGAAAAATACGTAAATTGGACAAAAATGGCATAAATTGAAAAAGTGGATACTTAAGTAATTTTGATCAACCATTTATTATGTAATTAACGTTTTTATGATAATTGATAAATAAATAAAATTTTGGATGCATACATGCATGTGAATTTTAAATGATTGTCAAATTGAATTTTTAATTTCCACATTAAAATCAATTCAAAATTACAGCGCAATTACACAAATTTCACAATGCAATTGAGTGCACAAGAATGACTGTAATAAATATGTTATAGAAATATTATTACATTTCTATATAATATAAATATTTTAAAACGGTGCACAATTTTAGGGCAGAAGACGAGAGTAATACCTAAACCTGTCTTATTTCATTGTGGGGTATATATGAAGCGGGACAACCTAAACAGTAGAGGTCAAGGTCGGCTAGAACATATAGAACATGCGAGTTGAAATTGCCATACCAACAATATTGGTTGTTGTATATTTTAATGCTACGTATACTTAGATGTTAGTATAGTTATAATTCATAATTCTCAATATGATGAGTAATTTTGAATATTTATAGTATTTCATAAAAAGACAACTTGCTTTAATACATAGAAAATTTAAAGTATTAATAAGAGAGTGTTGATTTCGTATATTGATATCTTTGTTGTCTTTAAGTAAAATTTCTGCAACTTATAATTTCGTATATTAATTTCTTTTATAAATAAAATTTTAAATCTCTATTATATATATATATTATATAAGTGATGTCTTTAAGTAAATTTTTAGCAATTTATAATTTTATATATTAATTTCTTTTATAAATAAAATTTTAAATCTCTATTATTTTTAATAAAATAACAAATTTATAAATCTATTTGTGTTTCAAATATTATTTTTAATTAATAAATTAAAATATATAATAAATTTATTTCAACCCCGCGTAAAACGCGGGTCTTACACTAGTGGTAGTATAAATAGAGACGTTGCTGTATTGTTAGAACCATTTTCATTAATGAGAAAAATATTTACAGCAATATTAGGCTTTCACTTTATTTTCATTGAAAGCATCTTTCCATGTTTATGCAACTTTTTCAACAAGTTTGGACCTGTTTTTCGTACCTGTCATTTCAAGAAACTGCCTAAAAGAAGAAAGCTGTCCCTTTTGGAAATTAGAAGATTTTGAAGACATTGTAATTCTTTATTTTCTGTCTTTTTATTTTCCGTCCAACAACATCTTAATTTTTGCGCTATATATATATCTTTAATTATTTAATTAAATTATTATATGAAAGAGTTTTGTGTGAAATAGTTTCAAACCTAAAATGAAATTTCACTTTAGAATTTAAATTCACTTTGTTTCAACCACATGCAATTCGGATATAATGGGAATCCGTCTCATACAATTTCTTTTCTTATTTTAAATCATCTAACACACATATATACATACACGACGTCAGCACATTCACGTATATGTTGGCTTTCAAAATAGTTTTCTTTGAATCATTAATTACATACAATAATTATTAGAGATGGCACAAACCCCTCTTAGACTCTGTCAGTTTCTTTAGTTATGTATTCTTGTACATATATATATATATATATATATATGTACAATGTTCGTTTCTTTGAGAAGAAATAGACGTTATACTATTACATGCCTTGTGGGTTTTGTCTTTCTCTGCCTTGTTTTCAAGTACAAATTAAACCATGTTTTGTTATTTATAGCGTTACATTATTATGCCGAATTAATCCATATTGTCTATATATACTAGTTTTCTTGATCCTGTTTATTTATTTATTTAAACAAATAATTAAAAAAATGGAGGATTATTTGAAGTCGTTAGAAACTCCTGTTGTTGTTATGGGGTGCATGCTTTTGTCGTGGAAAATTATCAAAAACATTTGGAGTTCCTTCATTTTAGACAAGGATCCTCTTACTGTCCTTGTTACTGGCGCTGCAGGCACGTCACTTCTTAAATTTCATGCATTTATAAAACTTCTTGATTTAATTTAATGAACAAAGTGACTTTGTTGATCAAGAAGATCCTCTATTCTAAGCGTTAGTCTCCAATTAATTACCGTTAGTTTAGCAGGCGTTTTTTTTTTTTTTTTTTAACTTCCTACCATCGAAGTTCAATTCGAGCGTTTGAACACGCATTTTCAAGTGAAATCGATACTCCGAACAAAACACGTGGCTTAGCCATGATGTATACCATTTTTTGGTAAAAATTTATAGTTTAAAGGATGAAAACTGCATTTTTATATTTTTTGGCATTATTTTGCAAGTCTTAATTTCTTCAAGGATCTCTTTGCAATTTTTTTTTATTTATTAAATCAGTGTTTCGTATTTATTGTTTGAGAATTTTACCGATAAAATATTAAAAATATCAATTCGTCTAACTACCAATTTTCAACTTTTGCAATTATATATGAAAATCTTACATTCTTGATTTTATTATTCGAGAATTAATTCCAAACCTCATTATAATTCAAACTTTTAAGCAGGGCAAATAGGTTATGCTCTTTTACCAATGATAGCCAGAGGGGAAATGCTTGGTCATGATCAACCTGTAATTATACATATGCTTGATATTGAAGCTGCAGCTGACGCCCTTCACGGGGTCAAAATGGAATTAATTGACGCTGCTTTCCCCCTTCTCAAAGGTATTTAATTAATTAATATTTCCAAATTGCAATTAATTAATTATTAATGTTCAATGTTGATGAATGAATTAATTAAACAGGTGTTGTTGCTACAACCGATGTAGTTGAAGCTTGCAACGATGTGAACATAGCGATATTGTTGGGTGGGTTTCGACGAAAACAAGGAATGGAGAGGAAAGATTTATTGTCCAAAAATGTCTCCATATACAAGGCTCAGGCTTCTGCTCTTGACCAATGTGCTGCTCCTAATTGCAAAGTAAGAAAATACGTCAAAATTATGCAATTGAGTGCAGACGAGTGTGACTCGAGAATATATAACAATTGCAGGTTTTGGTGGTGGCGAATCCGGCAAACACAAATGCCTTAATCTTGAAAGAATTCGCTCCTTCAATTCCAGAAAAGAACATCACTTGTCTAACAAGGCTGGATCATAACAGAGGTTTAGGCCAGATTTCAGAAAGGCTGGACGTTGATGTGAGTGATGTTAAGAATGTGATCGTGTGGGGGAATCATTCTTCCACTCAGTATCCCGATGTCAATCATGCCACTGTTCAAACCATCAACGGACCAAAGCCCGTAAGGCAACTTGTACGAGACGATGAATGGTACTGATCTAGTAATTTTGACGTTTTACATTGTGGATTGTTGACATGTGTGTTTTTAAAAAAAAATCAACGCCCCATAATAATGGGGGACGAACTTTTCAGGCTAAATAATGAGTTCATTACGACGGTGCAACAAAGGGGTGCGGCCATCATCAATGCTCGGAAGCTGTCTAGTGCATTGTCTGCTGCAAGCTCTGCTTGTGATCATATACGCGATTGGGTTTTCGGAACTCCTAAAGTATGTTCCTCAATTAATTTCTCACTTGTAACGAAACTGGTTCACATAAGACTTTATAATAACGATATTCTAGAATTACAAGAAAAAAAAATTGAGAATTAATGAATATATAATTTTTGTAGGGAAGTTGGGTGTCAATGGGGGTATGTTCTGATGGATCATATGGTATACCACAAGGTCTCTTTTATTCTTTCCCAGTCACTTGTGCCAAAGGAGAATGGTCTATTGTCCAAGGTTAGACTTGTAATTACATATATATTTATAATTTAAATATAAGATATTAATGTAATTGCTAATACAGGGCTTAAGATGGATGAATTTTCAAGGGAGAAGATGGATATAAGTGCAAAAGAGTTGGTGGAGGAAAAAACATTGGCTTATTCATGTCTCAATTGAGACAAAATAAAACATGCACATGGCAACAATTATTTGTGTTGTGCATACCATATATATGCACATGAAAATAAGATAAATAAATCTCTATGAACGTAGTTTCTCATTGTTCAAAACTTCAAATTTGCCTCTAAATAATTATAGTGCATCTTTGGATTCCATATATCATATTTTGTCTAAATTAATTTCGCATTTTATTATATATGTATACTGTAATACTAATGCAACATTATCATTATGGTATGATATGATATACCATATATATCGATATATGATGCTAAATAATAAAATTAAATATGATAAGAAACGAATGATTTTGGATCGTCATATGAAATAGAATCGCACTGTTAATTATGAATTTGGATTCAGGGTACAACATTGTGTTGCGTAGTTAAAAGAAGTGCAATAAAATTGTGTAGTTCTACGACACAAAATGATATCAACTGCTATAAAATCATGCGACTAGCTCTAATTTGAATTTAGTGTAGTACAACATTGTATTATACAGTTAAAAAAAAGTGAAATTTATTTACTATAATGCCACGTGTTCTTGTGGTTCTGAGTCAACCTGTCAACATTATTTAACATACTCAACTAACACAATTAAAAACTGCCCCACAAATTATAATGCCTTCTGCAGAGGTAATTAATGGAAATTGTGTGGAAATTCCACTTTTGACTTTATCAACTCTTCCTTCATATTTTCATTTAAAAAAAAAAAAACTCGTCGCAATATGGAATCTTCGAGAAACAACCTATGACTTGTTAATGCCGGAGTTTGATTCATTCATGGTTACTTTGCTTCAATTTCATTTTAATTTAAAATGTTATTTTAACTCCAAAATAGACCGTGGAAAAGAGTTTTTTTTTCTTTACATTTTTTTAGTTAAGTATTAAACATAGTTGACTATTCTTTTTTTTATTATATATCTTGAACATTTTTTTACTTCAATATATTTGTCTAAAATACCCATTTAATAATTATTTGATTAATCAATGATATTAAATATCTATCATTAAATAAGGACGATAACATGGTGCAATAATAAATTTTATATGTCCAAAATATTTTATTGATTTATTTAAAAAAACGAAAGCAGACTATTTTTTAAAGACAAAGCAGATTGTAGCAAAATGTTTTATCAACACATTACATCCTTGAGCAGCTTGTACCTGCGGGTGGTTGGGCGGGGAGAAGGGGATTTTCCGGTGACTTCCTCAGCCGCATGCTGCTCAATTTTGACGCCACTGCACCTATACACTGATCTAAATTCATTTGCATTTGAATTTGACGGAGACCATAAATTCTTCTCCTCGCGTTGGCACCAATCGCACACTTGAATAGCCTTTCTATTCTTGCTGTAGTAGTTGCTACAATATCTGATCAACATGTTTAAATTTTATTCTAAACTTAATTCAACTAAAAAACAATTAAATTAAAAAATTAATAGATGTATATGTTGTACCAAATGTAAGATTCAATGATCCTTTAATATGTATACTCCATTTTACACAAACTCATAGAGTTGGCATATATGTTTGTGATGAATTTGGAATTTTACTTCAAGTTCGACAAATCTTCATTTATGATATGGGTCAGACCAGGTCAAAACTCAATATCGACAGGCTCAAAACACGTCAGGACAATTAAAGCTTATCTATAAATTCGATTCAGACTCATATTAAAACGTACGATTATAAGTGGTTTGGGCTCAAAATAATGATTTATTATTGATTCAATCCAAATTGTAGCCAGATATCTCAACACTTCTTATATACTTTTTAAGTAGAAATTTTAAAAAATCTAAAAAGAAGGTCTCCAAACTGAGTGTAATTCACGAGATATAATTACATCTATGATTCTGAGTATGTATATATTGTGATTATAAACATGCATGTTGAAAGATCATATATAAAGCGTGTGTGTGTGTGTGGGCGTACGAGTGCTGGAAGCGGTTGCGGCAGTTGGAGCACCGGAAAAGCTTGTCGGAGAAGCCCACGTCGCCGCACATACAACAAACATCTTCCGCCATTTTCTGCGCCGATCAAACTATCTTTTTTTTTTTTTTTTTTGGCTTTAAAAAAATAGTTCCAATAGGATTTAAGAAAATCACACACACACAAATTGAAGAATGAAGAGAGACACTTTTTATCTTTTGAAGAGTGAAGTGGGCCTCCAATTCAGTGTGCGCCTCTCTTTTATTATACAGGCACCGGGCACACAATTTCTTTTTTCTTTTTAATAAAACTACTCCATAATATATTCCTGCTTTTTTTTTACTTTTTTATTTTAATATTCATATCATAAGTTCATAACACAAAATCTTAAATATGTATATTCTGGGGTATACCTATAGTCCCATATCTAATTTTAAATTATTAAACTTTCATATTTAAAAAAAACAACTTGCCATAACATGTATTTATAATAAAACTGTGAAAATAAGATATTTTTATTTGTTACGGAGTATGACTTTTGGGAGAGTACTAGAACGTTCCATCTTTCAAACTCATGTTTTTATGGCGTGATTTAATTGTAATTTAATAATATATAAATATGTTAAAATTGACCATTGTCATTAATGTTTTTGACTATTGACATATTAATTACCACGTAAGTGCAAAAAATAATAATAATGCTACTAGATGTTTAGTTTACACTGAAGTAGATCTCGATCAAGTCTCAACTACTATTGATTTCTTTTTAGAGTATAGATGTAAGAGAATGAATGGTGAACAGAGATCGATACAGTATGTGTGAATCAAATATCAACTACCCAATAAATGAGTTTTTTTTTTAAGAATATATTTCTATTTTGGGATTTAAAATTTAATTTGAATTTAGAATTCTTAAGTCTAACATTTCGTTACAAATAAATGACGTTTTATATCATATACTTGTATACAATTAAATGATGTTTTAACATTTTTTACACACTTTCTTCCAATATTATCATACTTTTTTAAAACCAATATTACCATATTTTTAACTTTAAAAAATACTCATATTTCCCTATCATTCCTACTTAGAAATGTGTGAATGACAATTTTTTTTTTTTTTATGATAAACTAAAATTAGTAAATGTTATAAAAGAATTATACATTAAATATGGACAACTTTTCAATACATACATATTCTTAAAAAAATTAAAATGAAAACATCATTTATTTGTTAACGGATGGAGCATAATATAATGCAAAAACTTATTAAGGCAATTAAGGTAAAGTTGGGGCAAAAATACATTTGTCAAAAATACAGTTGGGATCAATGGATAGGTTATCCCCAACGGAGCTACGATGACTTAGCTTGTCTGTTGTTCTCGTTTTACTTGTATTTTTTAAATTAGTTTTTGGTTCTTTGTTGTAGCAGTTTCTGGTTTGTTTTGCTTTCATAGACTTCTATGTGGCTTGCTTTGCTTTCTATGCGCCTTTATACGGCGGCTCTGTGCGACTTGTTTTATGTTTTAGGATCTTTTCTCCTGTTGAGTTTTTTGAGATGAACTTGATAGACCTTAGGATCCGGTACTTGGTAGAACTTTGTTTCCTTTTTCTGTTTCACTTTCTTGGATGGAGAAGCTCTTAGTGTGGGGTTGTCTCGATTTGAGTATGAAGACTTGAGCGTAGTTATGGGCAACTGGTACACTCGTTTTTCCTGTTCTTACAATTGAGGAGGACATCAATACCATGGTGATCTTGGTTTGGAGATCTAAAAAAAAATGGATTTAACAATAAAATAAAAATCTAAAATACCGTTATCAACTACCTTTGAACTTTAAAATTTCACACACCTTCAATCAAATTGTTCTTTAGCCACCAACCAAATAACATTTCACTGGGCCGATTAATTGGAGGCCCAATTAAATAATTATCTACATTAGTGGGCTTCAATCAGTATCTAATTCCAGGCTGAATTTCAGCAAGTACGTGTACGACGTCGTATGATTTGAAAAGTTTTTCGCTCAAACCCTCCAAACGCACTGTTACTTACTGAGGTTTCTCTACTCACCTCCCACCGCTTTTATTGCTTCCGTTCTTAAACTTCTTCCAATCGAGCTGACACAAGCCGCCGATCCAATCTAGGTTTGTCTTTGCTCGAATAGTTTAAAATGGCGATTGGTTCTCATACTGATATTGCTGGTGACCGGCAATCTGGACAAGATGTTCGCACCCAAAATGGTAAGTATTCTTCAGCTATGCATATAAATAGGCGCTTGTATATGTGTATTTGTATGTATGTGTATATTCATGTGCTTCTTCTGTTTAGTGTGCATGAATTCAAATCATTTTGATATTTTTTTATATTGAAAATGTGCAGTGATGGCATGCCAGGCTGTTGCGAACATTGTCAAGTCTTCACTTGGTCCTGTTGGCCTCGATAAGGTGATTTCTGATCTAGTTTCATGTCAAGTGTCGTAAATCTATGTTGATTTGGAGTTTGAGTTGGTTGTTTAAAGATAAAGAGATTGGTTTGGGTATGAACTGCATTTAGGATTCTGTGCATAGTTTGAGATGGTCGTGATGCTAAATTTTCCTGATTCTGCAATTTGGTCTGTAAATGCTAGAGGTTAGATTATGTGGAATGAAAAAGATGAACTGAGCTTATCTCATGTCCCAATTTATTTGAACATGAAGAGTTGAGCTAAGTTTGCAGTTCTAAGTTGGTAAGCGAAGACTCTTACCTTTTTTTCGAGTGCATGTAAAACCCGGGAGGGACTAAATGCACATAACATAGAGACGCAGCACTAAGCGTTAACACACTCAAAAAGAAATCAATATATTAATCCATCATAAGCTGAAAAATTTCTGGAATAAGTGCCAATAAATACAAGGAAAATGAAATAACAAACTGCGTAAATAACTATAAAGATCTAAATGAATCTATGTAAATAAATACTAATCCAGATGAAGAGTGGCGAAGATATTATTTCAAGTTGACTCTGCAGTTTCTAATCGGTTTGAATCTCTCTAGATATGATATGGAGGTATCATCTCCATCACATAGGTTTCCCTTTTCAGCATAGACATTCTGTGATACTCTATGGTTTAGAAATTGATGCTTAAAATCTTCCATCTTAGGAACAATTCGTTTTTAGTCTAACCTTGTCAAAACTGTAGTTCACTTACTAAAATGTAGATTTCCTCTAAGTGATGGAAGCAGTAGTTAATGTTGCTGCATGAAAATCATACAGCCATTTATCAATGTTGTGTATTCTCTACTGTTGTTTAATCACTTGCTATTTAAATTTTGAACATTGGTTCCCAACCAGAAATCTATTTTGCTCAATATCCCATTCTTTTCTTTCCAGATGCTTGTAGATGATATTGGTGATGTGACTATCACTAATGATGGTGCCACAATACTGAAGATGCTGGAAGTGGAGCATCCAGCTGCCAAGGTGAATATATATATATATATATATATTTTTTTTTTTTTTTTTCCATTTAAGCAACGCTGTTCTTAATCTGTATTATGTTAATCTTCCGATGATTACAGGTCCTTGTTGAGTTGGCAGAACTACAGGACCGAGAAGTTGGAGATGGTACAACTTCTGTGGTCATCATAGCTGCAGAATTGCTCAAGGTAACATTATTATCCTGTCTGCAAGTTAGGAAGAGCCAGATCTTCATTTATGTACTCTGAGTGTAACATCTTGGGAATGCTAATTTGGTAGTCTTTTTCTACAGAGAGCTAATGAGTTAGTGAGAAATAAGATACATCCAACATCAATAATCAGTGGATACAGAGTAAGATCTTGTTTTTCTTTGTCCACCACACTCTTTTTCTTTAATTTTACTTTATAGTTGTGTAATTGTTATTGCTCCTGTATTTTATGGCAGCTTGCAATGAGGGAAGCATGTAAATATGTTAATGAAAAATTGGCTGTAAAGGTATACTCTTCTGGCCATTGGATCCTTCAGAATTTTGATTTTGTTACATTTTATGCTGTATCAAGTATATTGAATATGTGGGAGGCCCAAATATGCTGCTTACTTGGGTACATATCCACACAATTGTAGACCTTTTTTTTTCCCTTTCACAAATGGAAGATAATGTTTATAAATAGAATTATAGAAGACCAGTTAGAAAAATGATGGTAAGATGAGGTACTCCTATATCTAGGTTATTAAGTATGGATTATATTCCTTGTCTTGCAAAAAGATTGGTAAAACATTATATGCCGCCTATTATTTGATAAGATGTGATATATTGACTTCTCTTGCATTAACGTATTTTTCATGCGTATGTTAGGTAGAAAAACTTGGTAAAGATTCTCTTGTAAATGCTGCCAAGACCAGCATGTCCTCGAAGCTGATAGGTGGTGATAGTGACTTCTTTGCAGATCTGGTAAGTCAGTGTATGGATACATATTGAAGCTGCATTTAACTCTTCTCATTAATGTTTGGAGATTTTAAGTTGGCTGGTATCCCTTACATTGCATGGCATGAAATTGCTTCCTTTCTCCTCCTTGTGAAGTTTCATGGTTTATTCATGCATTTCAGCAACAGTTTGTATCTCCCTCGATCTCTTTATTTCATAACACCCAACTTAATTTCGCTTGTAGGTTGTAGAAGCTGTACAAGCAGTAAAGATGACCAATGCGAGAGGTGAAGTCAAGTATCCAATTAAGGTTGGTAATGCACGTTAGAAAATTACTTGGTACTGTTTGACATTACTCACTTCAAGTGATTTTTTCCCTTTTAGTTTTCTACTGTCCCTTGTTTTCAAGTGAGTTATCCAATAAAGAGGTGTCACTTATTTTTGGGGGCTGGGGTTTTACCTTTTCCCTTTCAGTTTTCTATGTGTTCCTAGTTTTCAAGTGAGTTATCCAATAAAGAGGTGCCGCTTATTTTTTTGTGGGGTGGGGTTTGGTTTTACCCTTGTGGATTATCAGTGGTCTCTACTTTTCGTTCATCGGTCATGTTATATCAAGGAACCCAAAGATATGTGGATTTCCTAAATGCTGGATATGGATCTTGGGTGTAAAAAAAAAAGCTAAAGAAACGTTGTTCCTTCATTTGGTTTTGTATCTTGTATTCTTGTGCAAACGTATAAATAATTATTTGACATATAATAATTAATGTGTTAATTCAAAGAGTGTATCTACAGTTGACATTTGAAAGTCATGATGTAAGCATTGAAACTAGATTTAATTGATATCTGATTTAATGAGTGGAATGTGGATATCAAAGAAGTTCCCTGAATATGTGAATAAAGTTTTCACAACTATTAATCTTTAAATCTGGCAGCTGATAACTCGAAATATCTTCTTGGTCTTCAGGGAATCAATATACTTAAAGCTCACGGTAAAAGTGCCAGAGACAGCTATTTACTTAAAGGATATGCTCTGAACACTGGACGTGCTGCACAGGGGATGCCATTAAGGGTTTCCCCAGCCAGAATAGCTTGTCTCGATTTTAATCTTCAAAGGGCAAAGATGCAAATGGGTGTCCAAGTTTTGGTCACTGACCCTAGAGAGTTGGAAAAGATTCGTCAAAGGTGTTTAGTTCTATTCATCCTTCGTAAACTATTATGTCTTAAAAAAAGAAGATAGTTTGTATTGATGGATTCTATGTGGCTTCTTTTATGTCTTTATTTCTACCCAGCCTTTTAATTTGTGTCAGGAAAATTAGAATTTATTTTGACTTTAACTAAGGAGCATGTTTTGATCCATGTGGCTTTTTCATCCTCTTATATTGGCGTTCCCTGGAATTTCAACGTGCAGTATATAATGATTGATTGAACTCGTCTTGCAGAGAAGCTGACACAACAAAAGAACGTATTGAGAAGCTTCTTAAGGCTGGAGCAAATGTGATTTTAACTACAAAAGGAATTGATGACATGGCACTCAAGGTAAGCGTTTTTACAATTTTAGCTCCAGAAAACTTCTCAACCCCACATCAACGGTCAAATGCGTAAAAGTTGCTACTATGCTTTACTGTGTTATGACGCTTTCCAGTTGTAGCTTGAGTTTCATGATCTAGTGTGTAGATAAATGGTCAGTGGCTCAGTGCACCTGAGCTTTTCTACACTGATAGTATTTCCATGATTTTGTGTTTGATTTGCAATATCCATATGTAAATAAGCAAAATTTGCCAAAATCTTCTTTCTGGGGTAATTGGCAGCACTTCTGGGAAGTGTTGAAGTTAGAAAAACATTCTTCTATGTATGCAATAGAACATGGTAAACATTATGCTAATAATATTATGTATAGGCATCTACACTGTTTTTCCTCATTGTAACCCCCTTATCTTAAATTCTGAACTTTTTAATGTTCTCTGCTTTCTATTAGTGTGGCATTAAACTCTGTTAAATTGTAACAGTACTTCGTGGAGGCTGGTGCAATAGCTGTTCGACGTGTCCGTAAGGAAGACCTTCGACATGTTGCCAAGGCAACTGGTGCAACTGCGGTATATTTCTTTCTCATCTTATTAGGTGCCTGGCATTCTTCATGTTCTTTGTTTTAGAATGATTGAAATAATAGTTACATCAAAATCCCCTGATAGTTTAAAATCAATTGTAAAGCAGCATTTAGCAAGCATCTAAATAAACTCAAAGCCTGATATTATCATGCAGTCTATCAAAATGAGGTTTCTCTACTATGACACGGTCCTTTTCAACAGGCTGTTCTTGAGAAAAATTGTGCTTCAGCAAGAAATATTCTTTTTGATGATTATTAATGCTGTAACATTTCTGGTTTGGTGATGTCTGTGCTGATTTTTACATTGAAAGACGATGCAAAAGCACCCATGTTTAGGCATTCATGCACTAGCATTTTTGGGCTGTAAACATATTTTGAACTTTTAGTTTTGTAAAACATCTTGATTTTATTATTCATCTTGTGATTTAGAAAAGAGATCTTGACCATAAAAGGCTAGTGTTTTTACTAGACAAGAAGGCAAAAATTGTACTCAAGACACTTTTTTACTCCAGTCTATAGCTTTTAATTACTGATTTGGTCTCAATGAATTGAAGACTAGGAAGTATCATGTGTAATTGCATGTAAGCAGAATTTTAGGGGCAACCTTTCTCTTCCTAATCGTTGCTCTTGTACAGGTTTCCACTTTTGCAGATATGGAAGGAGAAGAAACATTTGATTCTTCTTCTCTAGGATATGCTGATGAAGTAGTGGAGGAACGTATTGCTGACGACGATGTGATTATGATAAAGGGGACTAAAACCATAAGTGGGGTATGAGTTCTGGGTCTTGTAATATTATGATAATATCTTGTTGCCTGTGGAGTTATCTGTCTCCTGTTTGTTCAAGACAGTGCTCCGTTTCAAATTTAAATATACGATAAAGTGTCAGTTGTACTTATAATTTCTGCAAAGCATCATGTGAATTGAATTAAAATGGACTTTCTTCAGGTTTCATTAATACTCAGAGGTGCAAACGACTACATGCTTGATGAAATGGAGAGGGCTTTGCATGATGCTCTATGCATTGTCAAAAGGACTCTGGAATCTAATACTGTAAGGACCTGCTGTTGATTGATACTTTTCGGAAATTGAAAATCTATTTTGTGTTGTTTCTACTTTTCTCTGATTGTTGTACACTATTTCTAGCAGTTTTTCTTTCAATATATTAGCCTTGTTATATATCCATCATCTTCAAGAATACATTATACATGAGTAGCATTTGCTTGCGGTTATTAGGTTGAGTGTAGGGAGAAAAAAACTGAACCTCTTGAAATGTTGTAAGATTAGTCTTTAGTATGAGTCAGTATTCTGGTCATGGAAACACAATAGCTAGTGTGAATAAATTAACTTATCTTCTTGAAATTTGGTAAAATATAGGTAGTTGCTGGTGGAGGTGCAGTGGAGGCAGCACTTTCTGTATATCTGGAGAATTTGGCTACAACTTTGGGGTCAAGGGAGCAACTGGCTATTGCCGAGTTTGCCGAGTCCTTTTTAATCATACCTAAGGTAAGGTTCTTCAGTGAATATGCTTTGAATTTTTAGTATCAATGTCATATGTTGTGTCTTTTGCCATCTGAATTGCATTTTGGAATGTTCCTTTCTAGGTGCTTGCTGTCAATGCTGCTAAAGATGCTACTGAATTGGTTGCTAAACTACGAGCTTACCACCACACTGCACAAACTAAGGCAGATAAAAAGCATTTGTCAAGGTACATATCAAATGATACTACTTACTAGGGTAAATTGTCCAAATTACCATAAGAACTCCGTTGTTTAAAAAAGACTAAAATATGTGTTCAAGTGATGAGTAATGCAAAATTACGAAACAATCAATCAATGCAAATATGAGAACACAATAAGTGGGGCTAGTCTTGGGTGAGACCGTCTCACAGAATGAGATGCGTGAGACGGCCCTTATGTATAAAAAGTGATAATGTTTGAGCAAAAAGTGATAGTGTTTAAGTAAAAAGTGATAGTCACTTTTGTTAAAAATATTATCACTTTTTACTTAAACATTATCACTTTTTTAACAAACCAAAATCCGGAAAAAAAATATGGATTATCCTACCCAAAATTTTGAAATATGGGTTAAAAGGATCCGTCTCACAGAAAAAGATCCGTGAGACGGTCTCACACAAGTTTTTGCCCAATAAGTGAAACTAAAACCTAGGTTTTTTCAAATTACTAAAAGAACATCGTAGTTTGAATAAATTACCAAATGCCCCCTCCCCTAAAATGACTAAAAAGTTGTTTGACTGTTAAGTAATGCAAAATTACGAAACAACCATTCAATGCAAATATGAAGAAAACATAATAACTGAAATGCAACTTGTGTTTTTCTTGTTCTTCATTGAAAGACAGTTTTGGTATAATTATTTTTGTTATTGCTGCAGCATGGGTCTAGACCTGGTAAAGGGTACCGTTCGCAACAACTTGGAAGCAGGAGTAATCGAGCCTGCTATGAGCAAAGTAAAGATAATTCAGGTTAGAATTTGAAAACAGATGTTTGATGCAACTCTTGGCTCTTGGTATGTGCTAATTCAGAATTTCTGTTGTATTGCAGTTTGCTACTGAAGCTGCTATTACAATCCTTCGAATTGATGACATGATCAGGCTAGTTAAAGATGAAAATCAGAACGGTGAGGATTAAATTAAATGTTTTGTTGTAAGAATATTGTGATTTATCTGTTGCATGAAAAATTTAAAGTTGCATCATTGTACTAGCACGGTGCGAACAACTATGCACAATCAGGGAAATTCTAAGCATATTTATTCTCTCTGTTTTCTGTCTTTTGTTAAGTTCAAACTTTATGGCATGGTTAAGTGAATGTTACGTTACATGCAGATTTAGGACGAAAGTTCTTGAGCACAAGTTTCACAAGTTTATTATTACAGTATTAGAAAAAATGAGTTTTTACAATTTCACTAACACTGAAACCAATTATTTTGATGCAATCCACAATTTATGAGTCATGTATTAGATGAAATATATTATATAACTAGTTATAACAGCGCTTGTTGGACATTATAAATACATTTTTTTGGAACTTATTTTAATAAGTAGTATAAATTGAAAAATACTACTTAGTCAATTTTTAATATAAAACTATATAATTAAAAAGTGAATCGAGGATATGAATTATGTTGGGACCATGAATGTTTATTTATCATTTGAGGATTTTACTATTTAATTTTTTTGGTTTTTTACAAACACAAATATTTATATATATATATGTATATTGTGATATATGTATAAACGATGACCGTTCAAAAAGTATTGAATTTCTTGATTGAATTTCTTGTTATATTTGTTTTCAATTGTGGTCCGCATGTTTGGTGCATACTTATTTTATTTTAATTTTATCTGCACCCGTTCATGTAATGAGTTCACCCCCCCCAAATTATTTTTTACTATTATTATTTGCACACGCTCATTTAATGAGTTCACCCCAAAATCATTTTTTATTACAGTTATCTGCACTGGCTCATTTTATGAGTTCACCCCCAAATCATTTTTTATTACGATTATCTACACTCGCTCATTTTATGAGTTCACCCCAAATCATTTTTTACCACGGCTATCTACACCCGCTTATTTTGTGAGTTCACCTCCAAATTATTGTTTTACCACGATTATCTACACCCGCTCATTTTATGAGTTCACCCCAAAATATTTTTAAAAAAATAATCACATTTAAAAAACTATATTATCATTTTATTAATTTGCACAAAATATAATAAAATAAACTCTAATTTATATATTTACAATATGCAGCCGAGTTACCGTCGATTCACCACCAACTCACCCATATTTAAGAAAAAATCGTAAAAATATAATTAATAAAATCTATCGAAATTAGCCACAAATCTCAATTTTTTTTTCTTTTTAATTTTTCTTCCTCTTTCTCTTTTCCTTTATTTCTTCCCATTTTCAGTTTATTTTTCAATTTTTTTATTTATTCATTTTTGTCCCTTTACTTTTTTTATTTTATTTTGATGCCTTTCTTTTCCATTTTTTTCATGTGTATTTTTTAAATTTTAATACAAAATAATATTATAGGTATGATTTTATTATAATCGATCGGCGGTGCACCTGTATTTCAATTTTAATTTGATAAGTAAAGGACCTGCCGAAAATCCATGTCGTTCGGCGGGTGACCCTGCCACCACCATACCCGACCACCCCCTCGACGGGGACGGCGGCGCTTCCGTCCCGGCCATTGAAGCCCGAGACCCCTCCTCGAATCGCAATGGCGATTCTTCACTTCCATGACAATTGACATCATCTTCCATCTCGGCCGAAAATCTCTACTCATTTCGATCACTGACGCGACTGCTTCCATCAATATCCCTTGTGTTCGCGATCCAGGATCTTCTCCGACATCAATGACGCTCGCCTACAACACTCGGATCGACGCCGCCTCGCTCTCGTCGTTCATCTCTGTCCAAATCGAAGCTACATTGCTTCGTTTTCTTCACCCTGCTCCTGCACAGCCTCTTCCTCCGGCTGACGGCGGCCCGACTGAGGATTGTGAGTATGTTGCTGATGGATCTCTGATCGGCCGGCACTCGGAGCCGGTGACCTTGCCGATGAAATCTCAGGCGGTGACTGCTGACCTAGGGTGCCTTCCCATTGGACTAAGATTCTGTTCAATTGGGCTTGGTAATGTGCACCCTCTATTTTTTTCAGTACACCTCGATCTGTATTCCCTCCACTTTTTTATGGTATTATTGTTAGTGGTACTGGTATTACTAGTTATTGATTGTGGTATTACTATTAATTCAATATTGATTAATATTAATGATTATTGATTACAGTATTATTGATTATTAATTGTGGTATTATTGGTTATTGTTTGTGGTATTACTGATTATGTGGAATTATTTATTATTGCTTAGGGCATTACTGATTATTATTATTATTATTTATGGTATTACATATTATTGTTTATGGTATTAATGATAATTATGTTTTGTATTACTGAATATAATTAGATTTGTGGAATTATTTGTTATTGTGTAAGGTATTACTGATCAATGTTCATGGTATTACTAATTATTGTTCATGGTATTACTGATAATTATTTTTTGTATTATTGAATATAATTAGATGTGTGGAATTATTTGTTATTGTATAAAATTTTACTGTAATTAGATGTGTGTAATTATTTGTTATTGTAAATATATTACTCCCTCCGTCCCAGAATTTTGTGCATGGTTTGACCGGCACGGAAATTAAGAAAATGGAATATAGTGACGTGTATGGTAGAATAAATGAGGGGTATTATTGGTAATTCATTGACTAAAGTGGGTGGAGATTTGACTAAAGTTATAAATTGAGTTAAGTTGTGGGCCCAAGTAAAATAAAGGAGGGGGTAATATTGGTAAAAATTATGTAAGTTATTTTCTTTTTTAGAGTGTGCAAATAATGTTGGGACGCCCGTTAAGGAAAGTGTGCAAATAATCACGGGACGGAGGGAGTACTAATTATTGTTAATGATATTACTGATTACTGTTGTTTATGGTATTACTGGTTATTACTGATTGTATTACTGACTATAATAAAATAATACATATAATATTATTTTGTGTTAAAATAAAAAAAATACTAATGAAAAAAAAAACAGGAAAAAAATGAAAAAATAAAAAGTATGGAATAAAAACTGAAAAATGAGAAAAAAAAATTGAGATCTGTGCCTAATTTCGATAGTTTTTTTTAATTATGTTTTTACAATATTTTTTCTAAAAATATGGGTGATTTAGTGGTGAATCGACGGTAACTCGACAATGACTCGACTGCAAGATTGTAAATGTATAAATTAGGGTTGATTTTATTATTATATTTTGTGTAAATTAATAAAAAGATAATATATTATTTTAAATGTAATTATTTTTAAAAAATATTTGGGGTGAACTCATAAAATGAGCGGGTGCAGATAATTGTGGTAAAAAAATAATTTGTGGGTGAACTCATAAAATGAGCGGGTGTAGATAACCGTTGTAAAAAAGAAATGATTTGGAGGTGTAGATAACTATAGTATAAATTTGATTTGGGGTGAACTCATACAATGAGCGGGTGCAAATAACTGTAGTAAAAAAATAATTTGGGGGGTGAACTCATAAAATGAGTGGGTGTTGATAACCGTCGTAAAAAAATTATTTGGGGGTGAACTCATAAAATGATCGGGTGCAAACAACTGTAATAAAAAATGATTTGGGGTGAACTCATAAAATGAGCGAGTGCAGATAACTGTAATAAAAATACAATTTGGGGGTGAACTCATTAAATTAGCAGGTGCAAGTAAAATATAAATAAAAAATTAAAATTAAAATTAGGGGGTACGGTGCATACGAGTGTACGCAAGTGTTACCCATCACAAAAATATATCCATACAAACGTGCACATATATAAGATCTGAATTATGGTTTTTATATATATTATGTTTATAAAAGAACACATTTTTCTACAAATACTTTTACCACACTCAATCTCTAAGTCTGGAGTAGAATAGCACTGCCTTAGTCCGTCCGAAGCACGTTAGCCTGATGCTATGGTCTCATGCCAACATAGGAAGAACCTAGTCACTCATCTTTGATCGAACTGGATGAATAGTTTTGTGCAGATCTACAAACGAGCCTTTTGTTTGTATTTGATTTATACTTCTTCAAGTCTCCATCCCGATCTCCCTACGCGGATAATCAACTGTTAATAGACTGTGTTAAGTAAATAACTAGTCTTGGTGGTTGAACCTTGAAATCACGTCAAAAAGTAGGGAGTGATATAATTGAACGGGCCGTGTATTCTAAATAGTAACAACATTTTGTTGATCGCACAATCAAGCTAACTAACAATAAATAGAAATATGGTTGTGCCTCTTTTTCGGGGACTTCACTAAATGGCTAACAATAGAAGTGTTCTAAGTTAGTCATAGGGAAATCCACAATCTCTTTTGAACTTCTGGCTCGTTGGCGGCCACGTGTGAACATTTTATTTTGGAATCTAACGGTGAAAAGTGGTGGGTGCCTACTAACGACCGTTCCCGACTCGGCTTCGATAACACAATTCTGGGAGGAGTACTGGATCCCTTCGGACTTAGAGAACGTGTGACACTAGGTTGGAGTTTGGTGAACCAATTGGTCGCTCCTCTAGTTGAAGTATCAAACCCCTTTTTTGTTAAGTGAGATTATCTTATCCCTATAAGCAAAAAGTAACATATTAAATTTAAAAGAGAGAAGCCGCTAATTGGACTACTCCTCTAGCCAGAAGAAAGCTATATCTCTCTCTCTTTCTAGAACCACCGAAAGACTCTAACTAATTGATCAAAAGTTTATCTTCTCTGCCCTGACGTAGTCTCATTCCCGTTGGGCTTCTTTGCTGCTTGGTTGACGCAATACATAGTTCATGATGTCATGCATACATACTGATCACTACGTGTTGTCGTAAGGACCAACTGTCGGGAGCAAGTGTTACAAAAATTCTTGAATCTACTTACTTCTGTGTTTAGAAGGGACCAATGCTTGATCAATAATGAGTGAATAGGGTTAGACAAATAAATAGATTGAGATTTAAGCATAATACCACCTAATTATGGTAAGTTGCTTCGTCTAATTAAACTCTAAATGAAATGAAAGAGTTAAAGTTTTTAAAGTGCTTGTTCACATAGGTCAAGAAGAGTACAATCCACGGGCACGCCTAAACCTTAGATTTAATTAGTCTAGTGCCTAAGTTCAAAGCGGCAACTAGTATCTTCTTGTCTTCGAGAGAACTAGTCCGCCTTTGCCCTGTAGACCTCTAGTAGAGGCTCCGAGGTAGTGAGTGATGACGACAGAGGGACGTGGGCCTTGTTGATAGCGAGACAACAACCAACTGATGAGTCAAAATGAACTAGGAGTTAAAGTGAGGAAAAGTCGACTGATCTATTATGAAAAGTACGAACAAATATTTTTCGTACAAAGATGCTTTTAGTCGCTCTGATGGGACGATCTAATGATAGAGGTGCTACCGAAAAGAGGAAAGTAACATGTCTATTCTGAAGCTACCCAAGCTAGCAGCCAACCACGCTTGCTGAACTCTATTAATCAAGGAATACACATATATATATATAGTAAACACAAATATTAAAACATCAATAAATTATTATTTATTTAGAAACACATATAACTTTTTTCGATTTATTGTAATTTGACTCTGTATTTTTATTTCTCACATCCCACATTTTCCGAGTTTAGGGATGGAAAAGAACCCATAAAAATACTACTCCCTCGATTCCAAATCATACTAAGGGTGTGTTTGTAAACAATAATAGTTGATTCAAAGTGATTAAAATTGATTTTTGTAGTAAAATTGAAAGTAGATAGTGTTTTAAAAATAAGCACTTCTAATCAATTTTTTAAATGTTGTGGTGTATGTCATACAAATCACTTTTTTATAATTTTACAAAAAACACCCTTATTACATTTGAATAAATAATGGGTAAAAATAAAATATTGTTTAAATTGTGAGGGCAAAATTGTAAAATTAGTGAGTGTAATGATTAGAAGCACTTAGAAGTTGTTAGAAGCATGGGGAGAGGTGCTTGACCAAAAATGCTTTTAAGTAATTAATTTAGGGGGTGTTTTCAAACACTATAAAGTGCTTAAAAACACTTTTTTTCCAAATAAAATCACTTTTGAAGTGTTTTCAAACACAACTAAGTGATTAAGTTAATTTGTTAAAAGTGATTTTGGTGAAGCACTCCTCTACCTACTTCTAATAGCTTCTATGTGCTTCTCATCATTATAATAATTAATTTTACAAATTTACCCTCACAATTTAAATAATATTTCATCTTTACACATTACCTATCCAAATGTAATAAGGGTGTTTTTTGTAAATTTATAAAAAAAGTGGTTTGTTTTGTAAACCCCACAACATATACACAATTGATTTAAAGTGCTTAATTTTAAAACACTACCAACTTTTAAATTTATTGTAAAAATCAATTTTAATCACTTTAAATCAATCACTATAATTTGCAAACACACCCTTAATCACTTACTTGTGTTTACAAACACTTCAAAAGTGATTCTATTTAAAAAAGAAGTGATTTTAAGCACATAGTTTTATTTGCAAACACCCACTAAATAAAAAAGTTTCTCTACCTTACACATTTTCCGAGTTTAGAGATGAAAAAGAACCCATAAAAATACTACTCCCTCGATTCCAAATCATAGTAAATAAAAAAGTTTGTCTACCTTACACGATTTTTTTTTTTGAAGACTGATTTCCAATTTTGAAAAGGTGGCAATTTTTATGAAGGATCTATACATTTTTTTTAAGTATCTTTACTTTAAATATTTGATGGAATTTGTAATTATTAATATGAATTTTTTAAAAACTTAACACATATTTTGAAAATTTTGTATGATTTTATATAAAAAAAAAATTAATATCTTCAAATTTTATTCAGAGCCACGATTTACATACTAATTGAAAATAATGGTGGAGACAATGAAAATAATCGGAGGAGATAATTGAGAGCCCGTACGAGTATGTTTCTCTAAAAACGATGCACTTCTCTATAATGGAGTATATATTTTTTTTAATACTTTTTTTAATTTTAATTTGAAAAAATATGTCATTATACGTGTGGGAGATTTTTTGAAAAAAAAAACAAAACATAAAAAAGAACGCATTTTAGTTAAAATAAAAAAAAGAACGTGGAACCTGCGTTAATCACAACTAAGATAAATGAAGAATAATCACAGCATAGTATATCATACCAATAATTTTTAATTTTTAGTATTGTAATGTTATCCCTCAACTATTTATACTAATGCACATGGACAACGATTTTTTCATTCAAGGGTTAGAATGAATTCTCTAGAACTTTCAATAATTCTCTACATATTCTATCATTACTTCTTTCTTCTTTCTAGTATGTTCAAATATATTAGGATAGACAAATAAAAAATCATTAAATTTAATCATAAGCATTAAAAGAATATCAAACGTAAATCTCTATTAGATGCATAGGAATATTCATAATAAATTGGAGTATATGATCATTTATTATCATGGATGTGTAAATATTACACAACGCAAAAACTTGTGTGAGATCGTCTCACGGATCTTTTTCTGTGAGACGGATCCTTTTAATTCATATTTCAAAATTTTGGATAGAATAATTCATATTTTTTTTTCAATTTGTAAAAAAAGTGATAATATTTAAATAAAAAAGTGATAATATTTTTAATAAAAGTGATCATCACTTTTTACTTAAACACTATCACTTTTTGCTCAATCATTATCACTTTTTATATATAAAAGCCGTCTCACGGATCTCATTCCGTGAGACGGTCTCACACAAAACTATGTTTCTCAAATTTGTGGCAGGAAAGGTAATCATGGATACCGAAGTGTTTATTCTTTTTCTCCCTTTAACATTAATTATTATCCATTTTTCTTGAACAGATTTTGAGTTCATATTACAAAGTATTGTGAGCACAATATACCACTAATATTATTACTTGTAAAAACTAATACTAATACTCAAGAGAACTAATACTATTGCTCAGGATGCGTAATTCACAAGGCGTATTGCAATTAGCTCCAACTCGTCATGTACTCGGAATACTATTTTATGGGGAAATACAAAGTCAATTGGGATAGAATTAGAACTACACACCTGCAATATTGTAACCCTTACCCACCCTTGAAAAGTAAAATGTAATTGAAAAATGACCCTAACACCCAATATAAATAACAACAATCTTTCGCAAGCCAAGAGAAATTTTGAATACTGTAACCACCAAAACACAAGTAGTCACTGTGTAGTATAACCATATAGCATCCCCACGACCCAAACAAGGATAAGTTATATGGAAAAGAAAGAAGAGGAAACAGGTCGGTTCTCCACGTAGTGAGTGAAAATTATCACACAAGAGGTCCAAAGCCATGTACCTGGTCATGAATTTTGAGTGTATCTCGGTATACAGAATTCTGAGCTACAGCTTCGGTGTTGGAACTTTTATTTGGTACTGAGAAGTTACTACATCAAGCTTCTAAGAAATTCAACAACTGATAGTACAGGCAAGGCAGGCTTAAGTAACAATAGAATGAGAACAAAATGTTCAGACAGAGATCCCATAATTGCTGATCTTTGTAACTTCCTTGGACAGAGCATTCCTTTGTTTCTTTGCCTCTTTTGTGAGGTTAGTAACCTGGATACAGAGAAATCATTATAAGACAAGTATTCATGAGGTACGTAGCCTACACATTAACAAAACAAACATACTTGTGTTCGAAAATGAGATGCTTCTCTACCCGGAAGCTCTCCAAGAGCATCTTTCAAACCTGGAGATAATTCAACCAATCAGCTTAAATAATGATCAGACTTGAGTCATATATATAAGGTTTGATTCCTTCAACAAAAATACCCATATACATCAACACTGACATGCAAGTAAATTTATGCATGAAATAGCGTTTGTGCACACACAAACACGAATATATGGATGGGAGAGAAGCAGGTTAGTGGTTAAATACCTCTAGCTTGCCTTTCTATCTTGTAAGCAGAGTTGATGACACCTTGTATTTGCTTTCCTGTTTGCCTGTATATGTGGATGATATACAAAATTTGATCAGAAAATTTTAATGACACAATTAGACATGTACTGAATCAACCGATATAAAATAATGTGAGCATGGACCTGAGTTTTGTCCTCCCTCGCACCAAGTCTTCTTCAGCTAGCAATGCCCTTTGCTGTCATCATCATGTCAACAGATCAGATTGACAATACAATCAGGTTCGCAATCAAAGCAAAGTTCACGGTGCCGGCTAATTGATTGTACAATAATTTTCAACATCTACACCACTAACCCCCAACCCAGCCAGCAATCATAAAAGGTAAATATGATACAAGCTTGCTTCTTCTGATTTATAAAGTGAAGCAACAGAACACTGTTCAATAATAGTTGGTTACTATTACGTATAAAGTATATTAACCCCCCACCAGAACTTTTTTTTTAAAAACAAACAGATAAATAAAACTCTGTGAAGCAATGGTACACAATTCAATAATAGTTCATTATTATTAACCCCCACCAGATATAATGTTTTCTCAATAGACAAAAACATAAACAAAATAATGAGAGAAAAAGGAAAAGAAAAGATGGGAGAATAAAGGAGAGGATTTTTCTCTAAGTCTTACTTAGTCTTTATCATCTGCGTTATCATATTTTATTCTAGTTTCGATTGTTAAACACTTACCTAGCATTTTATGTAAACAAAACTTAACTAAAACAAAAGTAAAGTGAAATAAATAAGCAACATTTGGTTGATAATTTATTATTTATTTCATTTTATCTAGCATGTTATTATTTATAGAAACAAGTTTTATAGATATTGTTTTCTTTGATAAAAAAAATAAAATAAAATTTGCAATCCCAGCCGCCTCCCTTCGCCCCATTTCTTTCATCTTCTCCAGAATATCCAAGATCACAAGGAGATTAAAGGGGCATATGAACAGAAAACCAGGTAACCATAGTCCCAGGCTCCCAGCTATAAATCGAACAGGGGGTCCTCAGGAAATACTCGCTGTCATCAATTTCCCGTGTCCATCCTTTCAAGTGGCATATGCAACACATGTTTTACCTAAACTCAATCACATTGACTTTCCAAATTTAATCCTGCTTGGAGCTCGTTATTTAATACACCCCATTTTTGGATGAAAGGAATGGAGAGAAGGGGTAAAGTGAGAAGTAAACTTTTGAATGCAGTACAAAGGAATGAAGAATGCAACATGGATGGCATATGCCAAACAAACCAAGTAATCTGCACAAAGAATACCTCTAACTTTTCGCTTTCACCCTTCAAACGTTCAATTGATTGACGCAACTCCTTAACTCTTGCATCAGCTCTTGAAACCAATGCCTAGATAAAGCACAATAACTAAAATCAATATTTCATTGCCAAAAGATTCTAATGACCAACATACTCAATATGTTGATCAATATGCAAGATCGCATGAACAGAAATTTATGCTAGTTCAACAATATAATATACTCCCTCCGTCCACATACAGTGTGCTTGTTTTTTTCTTTTTGCACAGGTTTTAAGGAAAATTGTTTGTTTATGAATAAATATTGTAGGTATATTTTCCAAAAAAGGAAACATGCACACTTTATGTGGACGGAGGGAGTAATTCTTTTGTATTTTAACACAATAACCGTGTAACATCAATAAACAAAAGTAATTTATGTGTTTCCATCTATATCCAGAAAACTCCATTTACGTAGAACAGCCTCAGTGTTTTTCCACTTTCAACATTTGACTATATTACTAAATGACCAATTTATTAAAAGATGCCTATCGACATACCTCTTCACT
Organism: Galeopsis tetrahit; assembly: GCA_963675135.1. NCBI lineage: Eukaryota > Viridiplantae > Streptophyta > Magnoliopsida > Lamiales > Lamiaceae > Galeopsis > Galeopsis tetrahit. The sequence continues at coordinate 41,142,088 of OY776131.1, forward strand.
TAAAAAGAGGCGCATTGTCTTGTAGGATAAGAATTGTCTGGTTTCTGCAGAAAATTTCAAAATAAATCTAAAGCATTACTTTAAGGCCAAGTGAAATATCATTTTTTTTTTGGTAAAGCGTAAATTCATGCACTAAACATACTCTTTAAACCCAGAAATCCAACACCGAGAACAGCTCCTGCTGTCATGAAAGGATGCAAGGAGGCAATATGAAAACCCTCTGCAAGAAATCAAGAATAAAGTTGAAAAGCACACATAGATTATTTGCATGGATGTGGTAAGAATTAGTCACATGAAGCAGACCTTTAATCTTCCCAACAGCAGTATCCTCATATGTGGTATACTCAGACTTCAAGTCTTCCAAAGAATCCTGCAACATGTTTCTCTCAAATAAAAATCATAGATACAAATGAAGTAATCAATATCAACTTCAAAAACTAAATGGGTAAGTTGCATTCTGGCATCCAGTACCATCAACGTGACAATTTAAAATCCTGAATTATTTTACACAGGTTGTGTACCTAAAAACTTAGAACCAATTTTTTTTCTCAAAGGAATCTGAGGGCTATAAACTCTTAACCCTTTTAAACAACCAAATTTCTGAAACACGTTCAAAGTATACTTCAATGAAAATGGTGAGTGCTCTTCTTTGTTTTGCATACAAATAACTTGCAGAGTACTCAATGGTTAGTCATTTAAGCTATTGGTATGAAGAATTTTGTTAGTCCATTTACTATAAATTGAACCCAGTCTCATCTGTTCTCTTCTGTAACATCTAAACAAGGGGAAAGAAACATCAACAAACAAACAAGAGATCAAAAAAATTGCCTTAATTTGGAAATTAACGCGGTACAACGTTTAGAATTTATGAACAAAAATAGACGATTCACATGTGATACACAAATGCTTCAACTATATGCATATTCGAATGAATCTGTTGCCTTCGTATTCCACACCACTTACAATTTACAAACCTAAATCCCTATCTTATCCAATTTCCAAAATTTAATCATTAAATTTACGTGCGAATGTCAGGCTTTCCTATTTAGCGAGATAGATAGCGAACAAGTAAACCTAAATACACAATAATCTCTTTTCTGTTAAAGGCAGTAAACATAATCAAGGAAAGGAAGGCCGGAGAGTATTACAATAGTTTGGTTGAAATGCGCCGAGGAAGTGGTGAGAATGCGATCAACTCGCGATCTGGTGACTTCGATTGCGTTCTCTACGGTGCTTTCGACGGTCTTTTGTGCAATCTGTGTCTGCTGCAGCGCGTACTCCATCCACGGAAGAGTCCCATCGTATAATCCAGGTGATTTTGGAATACTCTCCTCCTTCGGAATTCCGGTCGGTGTTTCTCCCGATGAATCACCGGCGATCACTGACATTTTATTTTACAGAGAGAGCTTCTTCACTTCCGCGTTCGGAGGCTTTCAATTTCTGTGTTGTTTGTTCCTTATTTCTTCAAGTGACACATGGATCCGGGTATGGGCCAATACGGGTCAACTGGGGGATGTTTGCGTTGGCGGTGATAATTCGAACTTATACGGCCCAGCATTAATTTTTGTGGGCGTTTTTTTAGGTATGCCGATATTCATACCTACTTTCTTTATAAATGAACCCACTTATTTTTTTATAGTTCTTACCCTAATAAAAATATTTAAACTATGTGAAGCTCTTCCCACGACGAAGGAAGTACAGTTCTATATATTTGATTAAAGTATGCTCGAAATTTTCTTTCACTATTTTTTAATTGAAAGTATACTGGAAATGCACTTGCATAACCTTTATACTCGAAATCTCCTTGCATCATTTTTTTTTAATTGTTATTGTTGCTAGAGCTGGACTTTACGGCGTTATATTCTCTTTTGGTTCAATTTTTATGTCTCATATTAAATTATTACTGTATTTCCTTAAATAATAAAATGGTAATTTTATTCTTTCAAATTCTCTCTCTCAAATATTATCTTAAAATTACTTTACTCTTATAAAACTATTAACCAATTCCCAATCTTTTTCATTTTCCTGCCTATCTTCATGTTAAGAATGGCATTTGTATATGATCATTTTTGTTTTATTAAAATTTTATCACATGATTTCTTTTAGATTTTCCATTGTTTATTGGTGTAATAGTGTTTGGAATATGTTAGTTTGGTAATTTTTAATTAGTTATATTAATTAGCAGTTTTTTTTGGCCCCCCTCATTAAATCCAGGGAGGGCCTCTCAATCCCTTTCACACTCATATGTATCAACTACTTTCACATTCATATGCATATTGCTCAGGGCCAAAACATGGCATTAAAAAAAACAGGTCAAAAAAATTGAAAGAAAAAAAGAGCCTGAATCAAAAGATGCAAAAACTATATATGGCTATGAGTTGATGTTATGTTACATATAACCTTACAATCTGGTCAATTACCAACTAATTAGTATTTCATTTTTATTTTTCAACTATCATAACATATCCAATCCATGTGTATTAAATAACATGACAAACATATGAAGTGACAAAATAAGAGTGAGATCAGTTTCAGATGGGCTGCAGTTGTAGGTTATTTTGGCCCTCCTCCTCCTCGTGGTCGTGGTCATGTGAAGAGGACGACGAAGGCTGATCGTGTTTCTCAATAGCATTCATCTCCTGAACTTGTGGAGGATCCACCATTGTCGTGTCTGAACTCGTTGTTCCTTCACACAGATGATGCTTCATCTCTCTTTGTTCTTGGCATATCGCGCACCAGTGCAGACAGCAGTGCACCATGCAAGGATCACACGGTGCATCCTGCAAAACAAATTGTTGTCTGAGTCCAAAAGTAACGACATTTTGTGCAAATACTGGAGAGACTAATTCATTTTTTGAGTGTGCAAATAATAACGAAAGTCAATAAAAAAGTAGATACGTACCTTCAAGTGGAATTTGCGTTGCAACAATTGGCGACCCATGCCGGTGTAGATGGCACACACCCACCAAGCAAAGAGCAAACCTTCAGTGAGGAGACAAACCGTGTCTGGATCAATAACTCCATTAAATGCTGTTGTTGCTGCAGCAAGTGCAATGCCACCTTCGATGCACAAAGCATGACCAACGCACGCTCTTTCTGGAGTGATTTCGTCGTTGAATTCAGCCACATTGCGTCCAAATAGCAGGCACGGGCAAAATAGGCCAGTCAAGCCTAGCATTAATATTAATTCATTCGACCACGACAAGTGAGAATATTCATCTTAATGTAAAAAAAGAAATTAATATTATTGACTTACAACTATCGGAGTCTTCAAAACAACCAAAAATGCCAGTTTGCCAGTCTTCATCTGCTGGCGGTGAGTAGGATGCTGGTAAGGTTTGTCCACATTGTTCACATGTTCGTGCAGTCAACTAATTATTAAGACAATACATACAACTTTTGTTACCAACACAATACAATTGTAATTAACATTCACTGCAAGTCTGAATTTGTAGAGAATTGGAGAATTAATTCTCGTATATTGATTGTTTACATAAGAATTTTTGCCATATCATGATTTATGATTTCTAATACCCTCCATCGATCGAAATGGATCACTACATGTACCAAAACATAAAAAACTACATATATAGATGTATCATATATTAGCTTAATCAGATATTAATTGTTGAAGATCCTAGCTAGAATATGAAAAATCATAGATAATTAGTAAAAAAAGATTTAATTTGATGTACCCTTTCGATGTCAATGGCTTGATTAAGTTCACCAGGGGTGATGTTCTGCAACGGATTATGATCCTCATATAGCTTCACGTATGTCCTTTCCGACATTTCTGATAATAATTATTCACAAATTAAATACACACACAGACACAATCAAGACAGGAAAAACCTTAGAAATGGGAATTAATATTGCCGAAGAAGATTAATAGAGATGTTTGAAAATTTTGTCATTTTCTCTAGCTTTCTCATAGGGTGAACTCTGAATCTGTTAACAAAATACAACGAAAATGAAAAAAAAAAAAAAAAAGAATAGAAAATTAGGGATGCCACGTGAGCAAAGGCAAGGACAGAGCGGTTAAGTTAGTTGGTAGAATATAGGCACCAATCACCACCTCAAAATCAAATCATAACACTTACCACATAAATGGGCTACTAGCTTCTTTTTAATAAGTAATCAATCAAAATTTATTTTTGGGTCCGATTGTCAAGCCTAACCATCTTGAGGTAGTGGCCTATTTACCAGTTTGATGTGAATAATGTTTTCTTCCATGGTTCTCATTCGGATGAGGTCTATATGTCCCAACCTCCCGGCCGCTTCATCCACAAAAAAATTCCCACATTTGTTTGTAAATTGCAGAAGTCTATCTATAATCTGAAAAAGACGCCTTGAACTTGGTATAATGTGGTCATTTCTTTTCTCATTGGGTTTTGTTCACACCAAATATGACGAATCTCTTTTGATCTACAATAAAGGAGGCGTTACTGCATTATTTCTGGTCTATGTCGACAATCTCATTCTCGTCGACAATGATACGTCCTTCATCAGTGGTGTTATTGCTACTTTGAGCTCGTAGTTTTTAGTAAAGGATCTTGGCCACTTTCATTTTTTTTTTTTTGGGTATAAAGGTGCTTCACCGTAATTATATATGCTTCATCTCTCAACAAAAATACATTGTTGACTTGACTTCCGGCACTTCTCTCGCTCTTCATTATAGGACATCTCCAGCTGATGCCTTCGTCTATCGGCAAGTTCTTGGGAGCCTTCAGTACCTTCAGTTCACCCATTCGAATATCGCCTTTACAGTGAACAAGTTATCCCAATTTATGCATGTTCCTACTAAATGTCATGTCACAGGGTGTTGTGAAGCGTATGATAGTTACTTAACGAAACTAAGGACATGAAATTGTCTCTCCGTAAACATTTATCCTTATTTTTTCAATGTTTCACGGATGTTGATTAGGCAGGCAAATCCAGATGACAGAACCTCCACCGGTGCCTGTTTTTTTTTTGTGCCAACCCCATATTATACTCAGTTTTCCCAAAAACATAGCTTTGTTGTTCGATCCTCCACAGAGACCAAATATAGTTATATTGCTTTCGTTGCTACCGAACTTCAGTAGACTAGATCTCATTCTTTCTGAACTAGGTGTCGAGCTTCTATCCTCACCTCATTAGTTATATATATACTGTGACAGCATCAGGACTACGTATGTGTGTACTAATCTCGTATTTTACTCACAGATGAAGTACTTCGTCATTGACTTTCACCTCATTTGAGACCTAGTTCAGCCCACTAAACTCCGAGTTTCTTATGTCTCCTTTATTGATTAACTTGATGATGTTTTGTCCAAGTCCCTACCTCGATCTCGGTTGAACCTATTTATGAACAAAATTAAACTCACCGATGATGCTCCATGTTGAGGAGGTGTATTAGAATAATATATATCTTATGTTGTATGTATTCCACGGTAGGCTTATCAAAGTATTCACTGTGCTTGTACATATACAACTCGAATTATCTTAATGGTAACACAAACTGGGAGCAATTTTTATTTTCTCCGTACTGTTGTAAAAAACTTAAAAGTATAACTCCATATGTGAAATAAGTAAACAAGATATAGAGATAACATATAAATATTTTATTCTACCTTCAAGTGTTTACTACAACATTTGTACCCCTATTTATAGGTCTCAATACAAGCTTGAGAAGATGAAATGAAATGTCTACTATTAATGTAAATACATGAACAATCTATGAATATCAAAGGGAACATGGTGGATATTATGAAGGAAATAAATAGACATTCATATAATATAAATATTATTCATAACACTCCCCCTTGAATGTCCATTAGATACGATCACACTTTATTAAACCTTACTAGGTAAAAATGAAAAGAAACGTGTGTTAACTCCCCCTAATGATTACATCACTTCACATCCTTAAGACGTCGCATTCCAATTTTGTATCTCAATTTCTCAAACGTTGAAGTAGGTAAATACTTGGTAAATAAATCAGCCAAGTTATCACATGAACGAATTTGTTGCATACTAACGTCATCCTTTTGCTGAAGATCGTGGGTAAAGGAGAATTTAGGATCAATATATTTTATCCTATCACCTTTGATAAATCCCTCTGTTAGTTGGGCAACACATGCAACATTGTCTTCATATATCACAGTACATTGAATTATTTTTCACTAGTTTTATCCACATTGTCCACAAATATGTTGTGTGACGGTACACAACCAAACACATTCACGAATTGCCTCGTGAATTGCTAGGATCTCTGCATGGTTAGATGAAGTAGCAACTAAAGTTTGTTTAATAGAACATCATGAAATAGTTGTACCTCCATATGTGAACAAATAACCTGTTTGCGATCGGGCTTTGTGCGGATCTTATAAGTAAACTGCATCTGCATAACCAACTAAACAAGGTTCTGATGAGATTAAAAAATATAAATCCATATTCATTATCCCTCTAAGGTATCAAAAAATATGTTTAACCTCATTCCAATGCATGCCTACGAGTTGGAGAAGAATTATATATTTCTAATAAATTAATAACAAATGATATATTAGGCCTAATGTTGCTAGCAAGATACATTGGTGCACCTATTGCACTCAAATATGGTACTTCTTGACTAAACAGTTCTTCATTTTCTTCGCGAGGTCGAAATGGATCTTTCGCTATATTTAGTGAACGCACAACCATATGTGTGCTTAAAGGATGTGTTTAATTCATATAAAATCGTTTCAACACTTTCATAACATAAGTGGATTGATGCACAAAAATCTCATTATCAAAGTATAAAATTTGAAAACCCAAACAAAATTTTGTTTTACAAAAATCATTCATTTCAAATTTCCTCTTATTCAAATTATCAACATATACAACAATAATCACATATTCACATCCAGATCTTTTAATAAAAACATAGGGTATATATGATCATTGTTATAGCCCTCATTAATCAAGAATGAATCAAACAATTGCACCACATGCGACCAAATTGCTTTAATCCATATAAGGTTTTGCTCAACTTGACTGAATACATGTTTTGAGAATTCTCGTTTTTCATTATCGGTACCTTTAATCCCTCGGGGATTGCCACATAAATATTTTTCTCTAATGAGCCGTATAAATATGCTGTAACGACATCTAATAGACGCATTTCAAGTTTTTATTGCACTGCCAGACTTACTAAATAACGAAAAGTTATTGCATCCACCACAGGAGAATAAGTCTCCTCATAATTAACACCTGGCCTTTGGGTAAAACCTTGTGCGACAAGCCGTACTTTATACCTCACGATTTCATTTTTCTCATTTCTTTTTCGCACAATTACTCATTTATGCCCCACAATTTTTATACCATTAGGTGTACGAACAAAAGGTCCAAAACTTTTCGTTTAATAAGAGATTGAAATTCGGCATTTATTGCGTCTTTCCACATTGGCCAATCATCTCGTTTTCTACATTCATCAATAGATGTAGGTTCAGGATCCTCATCATCTTCCATTATATTAAGCGCTACATTATATGCAAAGATATTGTCGACGTCGATTTCATTTCGGTTCCATCTTTCTCCTGTTCTGACATAATTTGTCGATATTTCATCATTTTTGGGCGCCTGAAATATTATTTTTTGGGACTTTAAGTAGTATGTCAGATTTTTCAACAGGATTGTTCACATTATGACCATCCTCAATGTTTGCTCCTTTTATTTTTCGAGAATTTTTATCTTTGGAACCAGGAGGTCTACCACGCTCCAGGCGTGCCGTAGACTCATTTGCCATGGAAGATGGTCCTTAAAGGACATCAATTCTATTAGGAGCATTAGCAGCTGAAATATAAGATTTTGTAACTTTTTTAAGGTCAGTAAATGCGTCTGGCAGTTGATTCACAATCTTTTGCAAATGAATTATCTTTTCAATTTCAAGTTCACACTACTTTGTACGAGAATCCATGCAATTCAATGATAATTCATTTCAATAAATATTCCTTTTCAGCTGCTTACTTTTTCCCCCCAATGTTGGGAAAGTTGTCTTCATCAAAATGACAATTACCAAACATTTTCGTGAATAGATCTCCGGTCAATGGTTCTAAGTATTTAATAATAGACAGAGATTCATACCCAACATATACCCCCATTCTCCTTTGGGGACCCATCTTTGTGCGTTGTGGTGGAGCAATCGGTACATATACAACACATCCAAACGTTCTTAGATGAGATATATTTGGTTCCTGACCTTAAACCATTTGTACGGGGGAAATGCTATGATAACTTGTTGGCATGATGCGCACAAGTGCTGTCGTAGACAATATAACATGATCTCAAGCTAAAATAGGGAGTTTATATTTTATCAATATTGGTCGGACAATCAATTGAACAAAAAATGTTCTATATGTATGGACATGAGCAACCAGATGCTCAATATGTATTTCAATTGATATACAATAAACATTGAAAGCTTTGAGATGAAAATTCACCAACATTTTCAAGGCGAATTGTCTTAAACTCTTAATTGCATTATCATGAAATTGTACTCGCAATCGTATTATTTTGTCCCAATAACTTTGCAAAAAACCAAATTGCGAGATGACAATAAGCATACATGTGACCACTTAGTCGATGCATCAATCAAAATCATAAAATATCTAAATGGCCCACTCAGCGGATGTATGTGTCCACATATATCCCCTTGAATTCGTTATAAGAACATAAAATTTTCATGCTCAAATTTAGCTGGTGATGGCTTTATAATTAATTTTCCTTGTGAACAAGCAGCACATGAAAATTTATTGGGTTATAGCATTTTTCAATTTTTCAATGGATGCCCACATGAATTTTCTACAATTTTTCGCATCATTATGGAACTGGGATGGTCCAACCGGTCATGCCAAACATTAATTTCGGTAGTAACCTTTTGGTTTACTACGACATAAATTTCAATTGTTCTTATCCTCGTGCAATACAAATCCGAGGACAAAGCGGGTAACTTTTCCAACATACATTTCTTTTCCGCAACAATTGTAGTAATATTAATGTACTCAATATTGCCTTCATTTATAGTCTCAAGATGATATCCATTCAAACGAATATCTTTAAAACTCAATAAATTTCTTTGAGACTTTTTCCAGAGGATAAGACATCATTGATAATGAATTTTGTCACTTCGGATAATAGAATATTGGCTCTTCCAAAACCTTCAATTATTTTTGTATAACCAGATATTGTATAACACTATCCACGAGACATAGATCTTCATCTTCTTCCTTAAATGTTGATGTTGTCATACCATTTTTCATTTGTTTTATTAAAAAAAATATAAAAGTAATATATTTACAATCTAATTATTTTTATTTTATGAAAATGCAATAGCCATTTATATTATAAAGAAGAGAAATATTAAAATATTGCATAATATAAGAAAACAAACATTAATAATAGATTATCCAAGAAAATTGTGATTGAGTATTAATAACACTCTAATTACCACCTTTAGAGTGGGTAAGATCATCAACAACATCAAATTGTGTTATGTCAATCATTTCATTATCGAATTCGCTATTCACATAATTTGTTTCAACTATTTTCTCTTTTTCTTTAATGTTCAAAAATTTACTTTCCCTTTTGTAGACCTTTAAAATTCAGATGAGTATTATAATAATTTTGTAATATGTCTCGGTCAAAATCACGTCCTCATTCGAGGCCTGATTTTTCATAAAAAATTCATTAATTTTATCAGCCACCAAGAGATATGAAATTAGTTCGAAATATTTAGTAAAACCCTTCTCACGATATTGTTGTTGCAAAATATATCACATTAGAATCATGAAATGTGGAGAATGACTTTTCAAGCATACCATCATCACTAATATTTTCTCCACATAATTTCAATTGAGAAGTGATTCTGAACATAATTGAATTTTGAATTGTACTCACTCACGGATTGATAACCATATATTTCTTTAAGATTTATCCACAATTAAAGTGGATCTTTCACCGTGAGGTATTCAACTTTCAATCCTTCATCAAGATAGTGGCAAAGGAAAATCATGGCTTCGGGCCTTTGGTCATATTTTTTATTATATGCTTGATTTGCCACTTTTATGGAATCCCCAAGACCCATGGCATCCAAATGAATTTCAATATCAAGAATTCATTATAATTTTTTTTCAATAATATCAAGAGCCACAAATTTAAATTTTGTCAAGTTTGACATGTTGAAAACTATCAAATAAACAAGATATTGATTAATTGTAAAATAACATAATCATCAAAATAATAATGAAATATGAGATGACAAATAAATATTGTAAGATAATATATTCTAAACATTTCAATACATACCTCTGTACAATACCTGGAATGTATCATTATCTGAATTTCGCCGGTAGAAATATTTTACGAGCTTCGTGCTGATAACGTGTTGTAAAACAACTTAAAAGTATAACTCCATATGTGAAATAAGTAAACAAGATATAGAGATAACATATATATTTATATTATATGAATGTCCATTTATTTCCTTCATAATATCCACCATGTGCCCTTTGATATTCATAGATTGTTCATGTATTTACATTAATAGTAGACCTTTCATTTCATCTTCTCAAACTTGTATTGAAACCTATAAATAGGGGTGCAAATGTTGTAGTAAACACTTGAAGGCATAACACGTAAAGAAAGCAATTTTTTTTCTTTGTACGTTTTTTTTATTTAGAAAATTCGTTTGACGTGGTTTGACCCGATTAGGATTCGCAACTTTTGAGTTACTTCTCAAAGATAATACTCCCTCCATTCAATTTCATTATTTTCACTTTTTTTTTTGTTGTCCAATTTTATTATGTCCATTCTCTTTTTTAAAATAATACTATTCAAACTCGTGCTCGGAGAAGTGTGCATAATAAAATTAGACAGGAGGAGTAATATTTTATGTCCAATATTTTAGGGGTAGTTTCTCATAAGGACATTTCACACCTAAAATTTTCATAGAAAGACAACTTTTTTATTTAAATCAAATAAGGTCAAAATGATTGGTAAATATACTAAACTATCCTTACATTTAATAAATTACGAAAATCATTTTTAATTAATTAGTCAAACATTATTAAAACTAATTATGTACAAAAAAAAATGTTAATCCCGCTAATTAATGATCTTTCCATATTTCAAAATTTAATTCTCATCTCCTAACTGCAGATGAATTCCTAGAATCACGCTATAGTGAAATTGCATTTTAAATTCAAAAATCCATGAAGTTGACATTTGAAAGAAATTAATATATTTTTAAATTTGACTGAATTAATATACTTCTCAATTTTATGCTAAATTATCGATATTATTAATTAATTCAATTTTAAAATATCTTAAAATAAAACAATTTTATAACTAAATTATCGATATTATTAATTAATTCAATTTTAAATATCTTAAAATTTTAATTCTCAACTCTCCTAGACGAAATATCATATGCCATAAATAAATTAAATATTAAAATGACGATCGGAATACGCTTGAATTAAAGACATTTTGAGAAGGAGAAGGGCTCTCCTAGATTAATCTCATGAATCACGTTAAAGAGAAATTGCATTTTGAATTCAAAAATTTAAATCACAAAATTACATATAATTAATAGGCTAAAGAAGGAATTATGGGAAACAATCACAAAAATTGCGTCATTTATTATCCTACCAAAATTCAAATTTATTTAACATTAAAATCTTTCACATTCAAATAGATTTTTTTAATATCTTATCTTCACAATCAAATAGTTCAAGTTTTAATATCTTATCTTTCATATTCGAATTCATGCAAAAGAAACATAAATTTCAAAATTTAAATGCATCTACATTATTAAACTTTATGACATATCATAGAAGATTACAAATATCAATTAATTCATTTGATTTGTGTAATTTCAAAATTCATAATTTTATTAATATATATTTTAAAATTTTTATTTTCTCAAAAAACATTAAAAAAGAAAATAAAATAAATATAACATTAAGAAGAAGATTTTGAAATGATAAAATCAATTTTTGCATATTCAGATCTCTCTCTCCCCTCTCTCACCTATTTCCTTATCTTTCTCAATTTTTATTAGAATCAATCAAAAGATTATAACCACATTCTGCCCATCATCATCGAAATGGAAAAATAATTTCATCTAATTTTCCATAAAAAATAAAGATAAGATATTAGAAAAATATATTTGAATTTGAAAGATTTGTATTTATTTTTAAAATATATTAATAAATTTCAATTATTCATTTTAAATTATAATTGATTATATAAAAAACCAAATGGTTGATTTTATATTATTACCATATATGCTGAGATGAAAACCTATATGCAAAGGTTTTATATTATTACATATATGCAGAGATTAGAACATATATGCAAAAGTTTTATATTATTATCATATATGCATAGATGAGAACATATATGCAAAAAATACGTATATTAGAAAAATGTATATGTAATAGAGATAATAAAAAAATAAATTAATAGTATATTAATAATGAATCTCGGTGAAATCTCCAATTTAAATACAAATCTATATTAATTGAATAATGGAAATGTTGTGTTGTAAATGACCAATTTCACTTATTGATGATACCGATTTTTTTCATAATAGATATATAATGATTGCATATTATTTATGGAGTGCACCCTTTTCATAGGTGCCTCTAGAAATTTATGAAATGTTACAAGATTAAAATTAGTGTAAATGCTCATTTAAAAATGTTTATATTTGGATTGATATGAGATTTTGGAAATTTCATATTATTAGCCAAAATATAGTTTAATATTAGATAAGAATAATCTATTTGAATGTGAAAGATTTGTATTTATTTTAAAAATATAATAATAAATTTTAATTATTTATTTTAAATTATAGTAATTGATTACGTGAATAATGATTTGGTGACAACATATTAATATGGTCTATATCATTACTTTATATGTAGATTTGAAAACATATATGCAAAACAAAATTGTAATATATTCTTGTTTATGTATACAAATATATGTTGCATATAACTTAAAATATGTGATAATATGCAATAGAACAATATATTTGTAATAAAATGTTGTAAAATATTAATTTTATTTTAAACATTATCACGTCATTAGTGATAGAAGTGATTCTTTGGGTTTGAACATTATCACGTCATTAGTGATAGAAGTGATTCTTTGGGTTTGAAGAGCTGCTTTGAATCCATGCAATAGAAACATAAATTTCAAAGTTAAAATACATATACATATTATTAAACTTTATGATATAGAAGATTACAAATAGGAATGATCATTTGTCATTTCATTCTTGAGTTCATTTCATTCAACCTCAAATTCATTTAATCATACCAATCATGCCAAGTATTTATATAATAAGCTAAAACTGTAAAAGTGTTCTACATTTTATTCCACTATATGAATGTGTCATATTTCTCAAAGCCTTCTTAACAATAGAATATTGTACATTAAACACGACATAACAAATCAGTATGAAACTCACAGCCATTTGTTACAGAAAATAGTAAAGCAGAATGAATGAAATCAGATAATAGATTCCCAATAATAATAATAATAATATAATAATAAATACCAAAATTCGTCCATCATTATTGAATAAAAACTAAAATTCTTGGTTCTAAATAGTCGATCAGCATACAGAGAGAGAAATATTGGTGAAAGTGAAGCAAAAAATGAAGGATGGTGGATTATTTAAAGGGAATTCTTTCACTTGTATAGATTTTCAAGCTCATCTTTAAACTTGGACTTCAACTGCTCCCTCTTCAGCTTCAAAGCTGTAGTAACCAGCCCTGATTCTGGAGTCCATGGCTCTGGCGATAAAACGATTTTCGCTGGAGTTTCAAACTTATTCAATTTTGCTGCCTGCAACATCGAAATGAAGATAATAAAGCAACAAGTTGATTGTCTTGATTTAAAGGAAACCTACAGTTCACCATATCTATAATTCATAACAGAGTTGCTGAGGCACTTAACATGAACCAAATCATCACTTATTTCTTTTTGTACATCATGTTTTTTCAAGGTTTAAGGTAATACTATTAAAGTTCAAAATTTTTAACAACATTCAACTGATGGTAACTAAGAATCAAAGAAGAAACCACTCAGATCATGAACACTCTTACAAAATTCATCCATTTACAAAGAAACAATACTCACCATTCGAAATTTAATTATAACTTACAGAAAGCAAACAACAATACCAAAATAGAAAGCATAAAACTCTTGATGCACTACAGAAGGCAGTAACCAGCAAGTAAGAATTTCGTGCTAGGTCTTGGTGTTCATCTTCTCCGAAGGTGACGACGATGGCTTGGGTGAGGAAGATCGATATCGACCACGTTCAGGTTGATCTCTTCCTGAATTTGCATACCTGCCACGCATCAGAACAAATTCCAATCAAAAATTGCAAACAACACGGATCTGAAAACAGAGTTCTAACATAATGAATGAAACAGAATAAAAAAAATACCCGCAAAGAAATCGGAAAAAATCTGAAAAATTTTACCGGAGAAGAACGGCTGGGCTCGGGAGAATGGCGGCCGATCTGGTGGCAAGGCGGCCGTGATGAGGGCGGCGGCAGCCATGGTGAGAGCAATCTAGGGTTATAGTGAAATTGGTGAAAATAAGAATAGAAATTAGAAACTCTACAAATTAAATTTGAAAGGAAATTTTGAAATCAATTTTAAGTAAGTTCCGAAATTTTAGGAAAAGAAGAAAATTTAAATTATAATTATAATTTAAATTAATTATGGTTTTTAAAGAGAAAGGGCATAAACGGAATCTTATGCAGATTTTTGACCTTATTTGAAATTATTTAAATTTGTGTCCTTCTATGTTTTTTGGTCTTATAAATTGACTCTTAGAGATAATAAACTCACTATTTTAAAGGAGAATACATCTTTCTTTTATTTAGGAGACTTTTCACCCCTACAATCACTAAACACGCCCTTAATTTTAAATGTGTATTTTGAATGAAAAGAGCATATAATTTTATAGAGACCAACATAAATTGATTAATTAATAAATTCTATGATATGGATACACGGAGATAACAAGAAATAAAAATGTGATAATACGAAAATATATCTTAGGTTAGGGTGTCGAGTCAACTCGCAAACTACTCGTGTTCGATTCGGAAAAAAAATTGAAATCAATTCGATTAAAGTCGAATTTCGAACTACTCGAATAATTAACTATCGATTTTGAGTTTGTAAATACTCACCTTGAAAGGCTCGCGAGTTTAATCAAAATTAGATAATACTCCGTATTTATTAATTTATATTTATATACATGTAATCGAATCGAGTTCTAGTTTGTTTAAGAAATTCTAGGCTCGACCGTATTGGAATTGAGTTTCGAGCTTTAAATATAGTAATCTAGTTGAGTTTGTAGCTAGCAACTCAGCACGAGTCGGGCTCATCTACACCGCTATCTTAGCTCAGAATTACGTAACCTGCACTTGGAAAATAAAGAAACACAGTTGCCTGCTCTGGTTCAATTCTTCCCTCGAGAAGATACCATATCCATTATCCTAGAGTAGAATCATGGGTGGAGGCTTTATGTTTGCCGCCGCAACACCGCCGTATTTCGCCGCCTCCAGAAACTTCCAGGCTCCGAATTCAGTGACAGCGAATATTGGCGATGGTTTTCTGGGGCCGGTTCCTTCCCGGGCTGAAGTTGAAAGGGCAATTCTTCATCTCCAAAGGTTGATTAAACATTCAAACTTCCTTTTTCTGACTTCAATTTCGTTGATTGTATTGCTTTAGCACAGAATTAATACTTTAGACGATAATGATGTATGATGATTCGTAGTGCTAATTATTGTTTTGCAAGCACTTTGATTTTGGGGGGCTTTCGAATTAAACACTTGGCAGATTGTTTTAGACCAATTTAATCCAACTATTTGTTGTTTTTTCTGATGGGATATGACGAAATTTTGATTAATTTGTAAAAGTAGCTAGTGACACCTGATTAATTTGTATTATTTCAATCATACTTTAGGTTTATGAGGTGTAAATCAGAGGATAATGAGGGATTGTTGGAGATGGAAATGCTGCAATCTCCTGGATTTAATAAGTTGTGTGATGCCTTTTCCATGATGCAACAAGAGCCATCTCTTGAGGTATTCAACAGACTAATTAGTTTATTACTCCCTCCGTCTTTTACTTGACGTAGCAAAAAAGTAAAACAGGCAATCTAGTAAAAGACGGAGAGAGTATTTGAAAGATTTTCAATAACAAATCATGCTCTTGTTTTCTGTTTCTAGTCTATCTGTTGTGTTTATGATCCAAAAATATCATTCCCATTTGTTGTTAACTGATTTCTTGTTCAGAAGTTGGTCATCTCCATTTCATGCGATGAATCTGTGTGGGAAGCCATTATGAGTAATGAGACAGTTCAGGATCTACGAGCCTTCTTCTCCTTCTCTACAGGTTGTAACATGTTTTTTCTCATGTTCAATTGATTTTTATGCTTCGAATATAGATAATAATGCTAAAAATCAGCTGAATCCAGGTCCAAAAGTACGAGTGTTTGTTAAATTTCTAGTTGATGCAATATGTAGATTGCTCCAGAACCTGAAAATGATCAAGAAACTAGTTTAAATTGAAACTAAACTAAACTTGACTCTGTCATTTTCGATTGCTTCAATTTCTACATTGTTGGATATTAACATTATTTGATGTGAAGGAATCAAGGATCAATTTATATATCCTCATCGTACTTCATTTATGGTATCGATGAATGCAGGTAAAGACGAGGAGAAGCTGCTGAGATCCCCTGAAAGAGGAGGTATATCAGTCCTTATCATGAGATGGATCATGGGATTCACAAACTCAAAGGTTTTACAACTGCTTGAAAACTTCTTAGCTTATGTGAAGGAGATCTTTGAACCTGGTTCAAACGAAAAACCTTCATCAGAACTCACCCATCTTTTGGATGAAAAAGTTAGATCTTCATTTCTACTCTCTCTCGTTGTACTTTTGATTGTACTTATCACCCGAGTCGAGGGCTAATCATCCAACAATCTCCGGACTTACATTTGCTATGGTTGTTTATTAAATAGTGTTTGAAATGAAACATATACTGTATATATATGTTAATTACATGTTCATTCTGTCAAGTCTGTGAATCTAGTATACGAGGTGAGTATAAGTCAGAATTTTAACTCTGGCCTTGAAGTTGAATGATCAATTATTGGATAAGTTTGACTAATAACAATGTAGATTATATTGGATTTAAATCCAATTAGTCTATCATCGTTCGATCTGTGTTTGTTCACTCTTAAGCTAACATCAATTCCATAAATTTGAAAAGTAAGACACCATGGAGTAATACAAAATTATACCCCCTCCGTTTTTTTATTGTAAGATGTTTTAGAATTTTTACTCGATTTATTCCAATTATGCGCTCCCTTTAATTTTGGAAACAATTGTAATTTCTAAATTACTCTAATTAACTAATGTGTGTTACGACAAAGTGGGATAGCTCAAGTGGTTAGAGCACCACTACCTAGGCCTTAGATCCTGGGTTCGAGTCATGTGGGGGAAAAGGGATGGGTATTTAATGTAATTCAAAAAAAAAAAAAAAAAACTAATGTGTGTTATAGAATGACATTAATGTAATTAGAAATCTTCTATATTATCTAAGGGTATATTTGTCAAAACATACATTTTCTTAATTCTAGTCAATTACTCTAAAACATCTTACAAAAAAAACGGAGGAGTATTGAAAATCCATAAATCTGGGCAATAAATTAGAATAATAAGTCAAATACTTACCCAAGATTAAGTAGGCATTCTATTCAAATTCTGCAATAAAAATATAATGAGAATAAAAGAAAAAAAAATTACAATAAAAAGACATTACATTGTTAGGTGGTATTTGTATATGAGATGAGAAACTCGTAACCACTCCTTTTTTTTTTTTTTTTTTACTTTAAATAAAGTTAAATCTATGAACTTTGAAAAAAATGGATTCGAAGCTATCATATAAAGATTGAAAAAATATGTTAAGTGAGGATATTAATTGATTATTATTAAGTACTCCGTATAATGCAAATTGGATGTTAAGTGAGATGATTTCAATGCATGAATGAAGAGAATCGTATTAGATGGACAACTCCACTGAGAGTGGACAAATCTTCTGAAGTTATCAAATCAACTGAGTGAGTTTGGATATTTCAGCTGATAGATCATGTCATCTGATAAAAAGTTATCTCATCTGCTAAGTTTCTAAAGATAACTCATCTGAGTCTAGGTCCTCTTATCTTATCAGCCGGGTTAAGGACTAAGTTATTTGAGGGCCATGTCAACTGATACCTAAATTAGCTGAGAAGACAAGTCATCTGATTATGGTAGTTTTTAAGATTAGTTTCTAAACGGTTAATTCAGTTGCAAGACATTTAGAAGTCGGTTATTAGCAGTCCAATATGGTTGTTATACATCTATAAATACACCTTAGTTCATTTGAGTAAAGGTTGCTAGAGAGTTGATTTGATTAAGTGAATAAAACTTGTAATTTGTATTATCTCATTCATAATAGTGAAAGTGTGTCTCTATCCCCCGTGGACGTAGATCATTTGATCGAATCACGTAAATTATGTGTTTTTGAATTATGTTCTTTATTTGTTTATTTCATTTGATTTCTTGTGAGTGACTTGAGTTTATCATTTGGAGCATTTTATGTTAAGATAAAAAAAAATTGTGAGTGTTATCTCATAAATAAAATGACTTAGGTCAAATCAGATGAGTTAAATGTGTTCAGTCAGCTGAGATGGAGTTGCTTAGATCAAGTCGACTAAGTTGGTCAGATCAGAAGAGTTGGATTAGCAGATATGATGTCTATCAACGGAGTTAGTCTTTTAACCAAGAACAGAGGAGTTGTATCAGATGAGGGGAGTCATCTGATTTATGAGAGACAGTTACAAGCAGTTTCAACTAACATGAGAATTAACTATCATTTCAGTTGAGCAATAACAGGACACATAGGTTGTTACAAACGATTGCAAATGGATTAACTACTCAACTGTTCTTAACTGTTGCAATCACCATGATAATATAAAACTATAAATACTCTTGTAATTGATCATTGTAAGGTTTTGAGCTAGTACGAGCATTCATGTTTGAGTTGTGAGTTTACGAGTGAATTGAGGAAATATCCTATTTCGAGTGATTGAGTGTGTAAACATTTTTTTATCAATCAAAGTTGAAGTTGTCTGATCCAGTGGATGTAGATTATATTGATCGAACCACTTAAATTTTTTGTTTGTTGTTTTACTTTTATTTTTTATTTTTTTTGAATTACTACTATTTTAGCGTTGAGTTATCATCACTTATGTTTTTTCTATGATTTCGAGACGTCCATAGCACGCAGATTACCTGATAGTAACAATTGTTTATAATCAATCGAATGATATTTGAGTGAAGATAGTTAATCAAAATAAGATAATGCTTTAATTTATAATAGAGGTGAATAGATCAACTTTTATTTTTATTACCAACCATAATTACTCCATGTTTGTTCTATTTTCATTCGAATGGAATATATTTTAATTTCAAAATGCGCCTAAAAAGTTTGCATCACTCATAAATTATGATCGTATTTAAAAATTTCGAAAAAAATGACAAGACAATAGTAGTGTCTAGTGGTTCTTATATATCTTGGGTGACTGCTCGTAAAAAAGTAGTGTACCAATTCCAATTGAATAAACACTTACACAACCTTCAATTCAATGATCAGTGGGTTCTTTTTCTTCATTTTCCACAAATAAAGTCTTTCAAATTCTGACAAAAAAAAGGACCAAAACAATTCAATTCTGGAAAATGACCCCCAGCCCAGGCTACATACTAAACGACACCATGTACTGTTCTTGTCCTAGCTCTAGTGGTTCCGATGTTGCTCTCCAACTCCTTTACTTGAGTTGAACCCATCACCCACTCCCAAAACCAAATTACACTATAAATCTATATATGTAATCTACGTATTCACATGACATTTTATGTTCAATGCTCATGAAAAATACGAACCCTAAGTCGATCAAAGCAAGAAATTACAAAAATGTTAAATTAAAATGCAAAAATAACACTAAAAAACATAAAAATGATGTTTTCAACCCAGGATCTAAAGTCTAGGTAGTGGTGCTCTAACCACTTGAGCTATCCAACTTCGTCATGTTTTCAACCTTCAAACGTTAGAATTTGGGCAAAAAAAATATCATACATTCTGACACAATGATGTAGCACGAGTGACATTGCAATTTTTAAAGAAATGAGAGCATTCGAAGAACTTGGATTGAGATTTTGAAATTTTGAGAGCCAGAATCCGAATTGGTGCAAGTGAGCTTTTTTTTTTTTTTTTTGAGGTGGAAATAATGTTATTTTGTGGGGTCAAAAAAATGTGTTTTATTGTTTTTTTGGTGTTATTCTTGCAATTTTCAACTGTTTAGGAGTTTTTGTATAATTTTCTAATTATGTACACTAGGGTTTCGTATTTTATTCTCTTCCAAACTTTGTGAAATACAGCTTTAATTTTGAAGATTTGACATTATTGAAGACAATTTTATCAATATTCAGGTATTCTTGAATCAACAAATTAAATTTTAATTCGTGTTCATTTTTATCACGCACGCTGGATCACACAATTAATGATGTAATTTTGCTCAAAACCTATGCTCAATCTTCTAAAATCAACACAAGTTCTTTAGAACTCTATTTTTTTCTTCTTCTATAAACCCTCCTAACTTAATCATATGGCACACATCTGTGCACGAATATCTATACGTATCTACATGTAGCAAAATTAGTTCCATCTAACATGCATGGGACCTCATTTTCTTATTATTCTTCTTCAATACTTGTATTTTCTCAATTAATATATAGTTTCATCACGTGAACAATTTTTGTGGTCTGGACTCTGCAATACTCCTCATGTAATTGTTCTGTTATCAATGCATCAGGCAGGCATGTCGGGAATTAAAATACTATATAATGTCGACGACCTTTATTTATTTATTTGTAATTAAAATTATTATTAGCAAGAATTAACTCACCAGAGAATATATATACTTATATTATATTGATATTCAACATTCGGGGAAATTAATAATTTAATTTTGGAGAATGAATTTAATTTAATTGTGGGATCTATAAATATATATATTCAGACGTTTCTGAAAAAGGTACGTACATTATTGAAGAATGTTTTATATTAATGATGTCATGCAGTATTATTTTATTAATGAGAAGTATTGTTTGTAGTGGATATATAACCGTCTTGTTTTGTTATAATTAGAGAGTTTAAATTAAATTATTGGGAAAAAAACACAACAACATAAAAAACAAAGAAGCTAGTACTCGTGTAGGATCAAGTCATGTGATGAGACACTGTATTACAATGAATAATTTGTCAAAAGAATCTATTCGTTGTGTCTTAATTCGTACTTCACAAACAAACAGTCCTTTGATAAAGGACGGTCCTCGACCGCAATGATTTTTTTTGTTGCAACGCGAGTTTTTATCGTCTTGATTGTTCGTTTCCTCGAATTTTAAATTTTTCTCCCTTTCGTGCGATTTCTTAGTTCCCCCTAATTAAACAGCCCATCAAAATGTCGAACATAAAATACACTACAAAGTACAAAACTAATTTTACTGGATATAGTATATATGTATAAAATTAACATTCCCTTGTGAAATCATCATCAAACCCAGTCAATGAATAAGTGGATTTAATTTGAAAGTTGAAACCATCTAATTAATAGTATAACACTATTTCACATAATAATTCTACAGTTGTAAACGTTTTTCCACCATTTTTTTAGATCAGTTGGTACTTGTCTCTTCTATTTCTTTTCATCTAACAAATTTAACAAAATTACAAAATTCATGTGTTGTTTACTTTTCAAGATATAAGTTTAAGTCAACCGATGACACCTCAAACAAATTCGCCAGTGAAAATTGCACACTAATGTTGCTCTTTGATTGCTTATACGGTCATATATAATCGAGTCTGAAATCACCTTAAATCGAGTTTTTTTTTTTTTTTTAAATCATTTCGTCACATGTTGATACAGAAAAAATTGAGGGAGAGAGACCCACCAAAAATTAGGGTTGATACTTAATTGGTCTCTTTAGAGGGGATGTTAAAAGTTGAGTTCCATACTTCCATCACTCTCAATTAAGTTGCAATAATATGAGGCCCTTATCAACCAACATATATGCCTTTATTATTTTTGTGCACTGGTTGATGTTGTTAGATTTGAGCACTCACAATTTGCAAGTTGTTGAATTTTATTTTATTAAAATATATATATATATATATATCAGTTCATTATCAACCTCTATCTCACAGCCTTGTTATTACTTTTGTTCTCCAATATTTGAAATACTTCTACAAATTTAAAATATTAACTAATTAAATAAAGAATTTAGGCTAACCAAGTAATCATTAACAAATTGTGTGTATATCATATTGTATATACACACATACTTGTAGATATTCCAATATGCTAATATATATATCTTCAATAGATTCAAATTAAGATTAGTTTGGTAGGAGAAATGAATAAGAGGTGGATCAGTAGATATATACATAAATTTTATATAAGACAGTCTTATATGTCTCATTTACTTTTCCGTTCCATTAGATAGGCTTTTTAAACTTTTGAAGGAGATTAAACTTTTTATATTACAATATCATGTTTGTTTTCAAATTAAAAGAGATGAACTAATATAAAATAAATGCGTAAACAAAACAAAAAATTATGAGTAACATAATCAGTGGAAAAAAATAAAATTTAAAGTGGACGATTGCCTCCTACCTCCTATAGAGAAACAATGAATTACGAAATTATAATTTCATTGAGTGAATGTAAAGAATACATGAGGGGAGTATTTATAGATACAAAACATATCTACTATATATCTCTAATTTAAGGAAATAAAGATTTACAAGATATATAAAATATATTATACAAGATATATATAATATATCTCAATATATTTATATGTGTCTAATACGCCCCCTCAAGATGGAGCGCCGTAGGAGAGTCCAATCTTGGTCATAAGAAGTTGTAGACGAAGTCGAGAAAGGGGCTTTGTGAGAGCATCGGCAAGTTGGTCCGCAGAGGAGACGTGTGAGACCCTAAGTTGAGACGTCTTGATCAAGTCTCTAACAAAATGGAAATCGATTGCAATGTGCTTCATTCGGGAGTGAAAGACAGGATTTGAGCAGAGATAAGTGGCTCCAATGTTGTCACAATAGATAACAGGTAAGTCTGAGATTGTGAAGCACAACTCACGAAACAGAGATTTTAACCATTGAACTTCAGAGGCAGCAGAGGCAATAGCACGATACTCAGCTTCTGTTGAGGAACGGGCAATCGATTTTTGTTTCTTGGAGGACCAAGAGATAGGATTGGCACCAAGGAAAACAATGTAAGCACTTGTGGAGGAACGATCATCACTGTTGCCAGCCCAATCAGCATCAGTGAAACAATGTAGAGAGGAGGAGGTGGTCGGTCGTAGTGTTATTCCAACATCTCTTGTTCCATTTAAGTACCTAAGTAGGCGTTTGGCAGCTCCCCAATGAGTGACAGTCGGAGCATGCATAAACTGACACAACTTGTGAACAGCAAATGCAATGTCGGGTCTCATGAATTGAAGATATTGAAGACTGCCAAGTATTTGTCGATATTGAGTGGCATCAGCAGGAGGTGTCCCATCAATAAGGGTAAGGCGAGCGGAGGTGGCTAGTGGCGTCTGAACAGGTTTGGAGGTGACCATGTTGTATCGAGTGAGTAGATCAACCACATACTTTCGTTGAGAGAGAAAGCAGGAGTTGTTGGTACGAAGAACTTCAACGCCTAAGAAGTAGGAAAGAGGGCCCAAGTCTTTCACTGAAAATTTCGAACCAAGATCTGTTGCCACACGAGTAAGGAAGGGAATTGAATTTCCTGTGAGAATCAAATCATCAACATACACAAGGAAATATGCAATAATACCAGATTTATTGTACACAAAAAGGGATTCATCGGATTTTGTGTGGATAAACCCAATTCCTTCCAAAAATGTCCTAAGTGCAAAATACCAAGTTCGAGGAGCTTGTTTCAAACCGTAAATGGATTTGTGTAATTTGCAAACATAGGATGGAAACGCCTTATCATTGAAACCAGGAGGTTGAGCCATGTAAACTGTATCAGAAAGGGAACCATGAAGAAAAGCATTGTTCACATCAAATTGTTGAAGTGGCCAATTTTGAGTGACTGCAATACTCAGGACTGCTCGAACGGTTGCTGGTTTTACCACAGGACTAAACGTTTCTGAAAAATCAACTCCGGGGTGTTGGTGAAAACCTTTGGCCACAAGTCGAGCTTTGAACTTGTCTAAGGACCCATCCGGTTTTCGTTTGATGCGGAAGACCCACTTTGAACCAACAATGTTGGTAGAATCATCAGGTGGTACTAAATCCCAAGTACCGTTTTTGAGAAGGGCATTAAATTCAGATGACATGGCCTCCCTCCATCGTTCATCTTTTAATGCCTGAGAGACGCAGCTAGGTTCAATGTCGGAAGATAGATTACTTGTAAGACCGTACCTCGGATTAGGTTTGAAGATTCTGTTTTGAGCTCGAGTGACCATTCAAGTGCCTTGGGGGGCCGATGGGGATGGCGATAAGGGAGCATCTGGCGACTCGAGTCGAAGAGGTGGGTGGGGTGTACTTAGTGAGCTGGGGGGTGCAGCTGGGTTGGGTGTTGGGCTGGTGGGTGTATTAAGCGGAACAGGGGGTGCAGCGAGGCTGGGTGTTGGGCTGGTGGGTGTAGTAAGAGGAACAGGGGGTGCAGGTAATGGGGGTGGTGATGGGTTTGGGTTGACATCGACGACATGGGGTATATTTGGGGGAGGGGGTGTATTTGTAAAGGTTGGGGGTGGGGCAAGATCAGGAGGTAAGTGTGGGGGTGTACTAATCAGAGTGGGTGGTGGAAAGAGCATAACAGTAGGGTTTTCTGGTGGGCAAGGGGGTGTATTTACTAAACTGGGGGTGTATCTACTAAATCAGGGGGTGTATCCGTAGCAGTTTTAGGAGTGGCTAGAGGAAAGACATTTTCAACAAATTGAACATGACGAGATGTATATATTTTGTTGGTTTTTAAGTCAAGACAAAGATAAGCAGCTTGGGTAGGAGAGTATCCAATGAAGACACATGGAGTGGATCTAGGGTCTAATTTATGGGAAGTGTAGGGGCGGAGCCAAGGATAACATAAACAACCAAAATCTCTAAGTTTGGCTAGGTTGGGAGTTTGTTTTAGGAGATATTGATATGAGGACAACATGTTAAGATTGGGTTTTGGTAAACGGTTTATAATATAGGTAGCAGCACAAACTGCATGAGGCCAATATGTAAGGGGCATGGAGGCATGATGTAAAAGGGCTAAGGCAGTATCAACAACATGTCTGTGACGACGTTCAGACATGCCATTGTGTTCAGGGGTGTGAGGAGGAGTTGTGAGATGAGATATGCCATGAGTTTGAAGGAGAGAACGAAGAGCAATGAACTCTCCTCCATTGTCAGAATAAAGGGTTTTGATTTTGGTATTATAAAAGTTTTCCACTATATTTTTAAAGGAGATGAATGTGGGGAGGACATCGGACTTACGTTTTAGGGGACTATATTTTGGTATTATTCGTTTCCTCTCCATATTCCGGCTCTGATACCATAAAGAGAAACAATGAATTACGAAATTATAATTTCATTGAGTGAATGTAAAGAATACATGAGGGGAGTATTTATAGATACAAAACATATCTACTATATATCTCTAATTTAAGGAAATAAAGATTTACAAGATATATAAAATATATTATACAAGATATATATAATATATCTCAATATATTTATATATGCCTAATACCTCCTTACCTTACCCCTAAATCCGTCCGTATGGGGTCGGATATTTCACCGGATAAATTATAGCCTACCAAACAATATACAAATTGCACTCTACACAGTGTACTTGAGTGAATTTTAACGTACTTGAGTGGATTTTAACTGGTCAACTATTGACCGATCAGTGGTCAAACTTTAACTTTTCTTTTTTCGATTTTTTTTTTTTTTGAAAAAGTATATATTAGTAGAGGAAATTTTATTTTTGGTCCCGTAAGTTTAGAAAATTTCAAAATAAATCCTTTAAGTTTTAACTTTACAAAATACGTCCTTAATGTTTCAATTTAATCTTTTTTTATTCAATTTTAATCTTTTATCTTTAGAAACAATTAAAATTAATTAAAAAATATATGAATCAAACTTAATTAAATGTATTTAAATAAAATTAGACCAGCAATACGTTTTTAATTGACAACATATTAATTTATGGAATAATTAAAACTTCATTTCAATTTTATTTTTTATAGCATCAAATTATATTGTATAGATTATGTCATTTATGTAAATATAATCATTTGTGAAGCGTGTTTATAGAAGGGAGAAGACGCAGGCGTTATTTTTTTTCATCATATTATGTGCAAGTAGATATGCATTTGTTATGCTCCAAATTAAAATTATGCTATAATTAAAATTATTAAAGTACTGTTTGAAAAATTAGGAAAATTGAGTAGTTTAATAAATACATATTTTTAGTTCCTAAAGTAGAAAATTTCTTGGATTATGTTAAAAAATTTGATTAAATAAATTGTTGTTTCTACTTTGTAATTTTGTATATTAATTTGTTTTATTAATAAAATTATAATTATTTTATTCTATTGGAGTATTATTTTTTTATATACATAATGTAATATATATTGCTGTACAATTTTATTTTTTTAATAGAATAAAAATTTTAAAATCTATATATATTTTAAAGATTACTTTTTAATCAATAAAGTAATATATATATATATATATATATATATGGGCACGCAGTAATGTAGTGATAGATAAATATATAATTTTTATTATTTTTTCAAATTATATTTATTGTGTAAATTTTTTTTGATGTGTGTTTTTTTTCCCTTCATTTTTTAAAATTATATACAGGTTAAATATATACGTAGTATTTTTTAAAATTTCAAATTGTACACTATACTATTAATTTTTGAAATTTTAATTTTTGTATTTTTTTAATTATATTTAAATTTTATACATAATTTTATAATTAATTAATTTTAACAATATAATTTGATGTTGTCAAAAAAAAAATATTGAAATGAAGTTTTATTCCATATAAATAGGTTGTCAATTAAAAATGGATTACATGCCTAATTTTATTTTGAATAAATTTAATTAATTTTTATCCATGAAGCCTTTTTAATTAACTTTAATTGTTTCAAAAGATAAAGGATTAAAATTGGATAAAAAAGATAAAATTGAAACATACCGAACGTATTTTGTAAAGTTGAAACTTAAAGGATTTATTTTGGAATATCCTAAACTTACAGGACCAAAAATAAAATTTCCTCTATATTAGTATATTGAAAAGTAAAATTTTGTTTTTTTTAATAAGAAGTGTATGTTACTATTGAAAAGTGCAACATTGTTTTTAATGAAAAGTGTATGTTATATTAATGAAAAATATATGTCATTATAACTAAAATGTATGTTATTATAATTGAAAAGTGTATGATATTATACGTGAAAAGTGTATTTTATTATAACTTTAAAAGTGTATGATATTATAACTGAAAAATATATGTTAATATAGCTGCAAATATTATTGAAAAATGTATATTTTCTAAAAAAAAAAAAAAAAAAATTGACCGTTGACCAGTTAAGGTCCACTCAAATACACCGTATACTTGAATGCACAAGTGACTCACCCAAATTCAATATTCTGTTCTACTGTAAGTTATTAATTCAATATACTTTATACGTTCTACTAGTATAAGTTTTTTTTTTTTTTTTTAAGGTTGTCTCATAATAAGTTTTTTATTTTATTTTTTTGCATATTATTTTTTCTCCCCCAATTTTGATCACTTGTATTTTATCTATTGCTTTATTAATACTTATCTCATATTCATCTATTATTTTATCTCTCATAATTATATATAGTGTTGTTATTTGAATCGGACCTTAACAAGATTCGACTCGACTCGTTTAGTTAAACGAGTCGAACTTGAGCTCATTAGATACTCGATTAACGAGTCGACTCGAGCTCGACTTGTTATATAACCTCGATATCTATTTTTTTGTAAAAAAATTACACGTTAGACTCGTCAATGTTAACGAATCGAGTCGAGCTCGGCTCGATAAGAGCTCGCGTCGAACTCGAACTTCAAATACTCGACTCGAATAACAATTCTAATCACACATCACTTGTGGAACGAATGGAGTAGTATTTTACCCTTTTCCAAACATAACACGGTTGTAATTTGTAAATATGCAACATCCCAGCGGTGCCTTATAATTCACATTTCGTTAAAAAGTTTGGTAAAGGGGGGGCCAGATTGATTATTTTTTCCTTTTAAAAAGCACACGCTTTGTGGAAATTAAAGTAGCAATTTGTGCATCTCTTTCACGCACACTTAAACAAATGGGAATTCACTTCTTTTTCTTTTTTTTTTTCCTTCTTTTAATAAGATATACCTTTTGTTTCTCCTAAGTCCCACATGTCTATCTTGAATTACTAGTAAAAACCCACTTGCGAAATCTGTCTATTTACAAAAATCACCTCTAATTTTTTAATACTCGCTCTAGTCTCTACGAGTAACATGAGGGGTACAATGGTCAATATGATGTAGTGTGCGTGATAAATCGAAAAAAAAAAATTAAAATTTGCTCGATAGGAATGAAGAACACGTCTTCAATATTTTATAAAATCTTCGAAAGTTATCTTCCACAAAGTTTGAAAAAGGCATAAATATAAAACTCTAATGTCACTTAAATCGAAAATTACACAAAAGCCCAAAAACAAATTAAAAATTGCAAAAATAATACCAAAGGATGGAATTCGACAAAGTTATATGTTTTATTCAGAACATCGATTTCACTTAAAAAAATGTGTTCGATTGTAAAATCCAAATTCTGACCCTCCAAACTAGACATGGGCGGTTCGAACTGGCCGAACAGCCGGTTTGTGCAAACCGCGGTTACGGTTAAAAACCGAACCGTAACCAGATTTTGACAGTTCGGTTTCGGTTTTCAATTTTGGCAAACCGCCGATTTACCGATTTTTTATTTTTTTTAATACACAATTCTTTTATTTTCTATGTATAAATTTAAGTTATATAATTTTTATTAAATTCTAGTAATATATTTTCTAAAAAAAGAGTTAAAACAAAGTGAAAACGAGCGAAATATATGATTATTGGGGTCCACTAATGATCGTAAATTCGTAGTATGATTATTTTTTTTCCAGCCGATAGGGGTGGTTCAGTATGGTATACCTGCCATATCGATATCATATCGAAAGAGTTAAAAAAAAAAAACGCTCCTCCCTCTCTCTAACTTAAACCCTAATTCCAGCCGCCATCCCCAAGCCTCCAACAACCTCCTTCCTCTTCACCATGTTTCTCCACTCTCTCATCTCCATAGTTATGTAAATCGGCCACCGTTTCCCATCGTTCGTTCCTTTATTGTCGTCCTTTCCACTCCTTTCTCCGGAGCTGCTGCCTTCGACCTTCATTGTCGGCGCCGCCATCGCCACTAGACCGTCGCATCTGGTGCGGTGATAGTAGTGTGTTCATTGTGAAGACCAGATCTAGAGGTCCTTTTATGATTTAGGTGGGATCAACGGGTCAATCCTCCCTAACGGAGCTACGGTGACCGATTGGGTGAGTGACTCGTTGATCCCGTGTTTTTTCTTTCCTTTTTTTTTTACTTGCTTAGTTTGTTTGGTTTTCTTCGTCTGTATCTTTTGTTTTTTAGTATGCCTAATGCAGCACTGTATCCCTTATTGGATCCTTGTTTTGTCCCAGTTGATGTATGGAAAAGTTTTTTTTTTTTTTTTTTGAATGGGCTGGGCGTCCTTACGATTCGGTATTTAGTGGATCTTCGTCTCTAATTTTTCTGTCTCTCAATTTTTAAAATGAGTATACCTTAGTGTGGGGTTGTCTCGTTTTGAAAAGGGGGGCCTAAACGTCACTGTGGAACGAAGGGTACGCTCGTTTTTCTCTTCCTCGAGATTGGAGGAGCAACGATACCAGTGAATATGCCTTGGGTTGAAGATCATGAGTCTGTGCTTGTATTTGTATTGATCTGTTTAGATCTTGTATTGATCTTGTAACACCCTTCAAAAAAAAAATCGATGGGAGGGCGTACTGCCAATTAGGTTCTGTCCTAGTCGGAATATAAAAAACAAATCAGTATACAAATATATTTAACTCTTCAAATTATCTCAAAAATTTATAAAATATAAATAATTAAGTTAAATTTAAAGTAAAAATTCGTGGTAAAACTCAAATAAACGGGAAACAAACATAATTAAAATATATTTTTTTTGCTTTCAAATAGTTTTTTTTTACTACATGATTAAAATATTGTCATTACAAATTCAAAAATATACTTCTACAATCCAAAAATATTCTGAAACCTAATTTTTTGGCGAATTTTCTAGAATATTTTTTATATGTGGCACATTTTTTATCTTGTAGTGATAATAATTTGATTTTGTAGTAATAATATAATTGTCATGCAGTGCAATTCGTGGATTTTATAATTAAAGTATTATTATTATACATATAATTAATATGGACATAAAGTTGTAAAATTATGTGAGCTCGATTAGATTCGCGAACTTAACGAATCTACTTTTGTTGAGCTTGATTAAATTCAAATAGAATTTAATTTTTTCTCAAATCGAGCAGGATTAGCTCGTGAGCGGACTTGACTCATTGAGAACTTAATTATGGCTCCAATCTTATCCCTTAATTCCACTACTTATTTTCTTGATTCTCAAGATTTAATTAGATGCCAAATACTCCTAATATTAAAAACTTTTTGTAGGTGTGGGCATAGGTGTTTTATGGGCCTTAACTGTGCGCTTTTGTTTTAGCCTGTGTCCACAAGATATTATATATGCTTGGGCCCCAACAAATCAAACTTGTCCCTTAAATTTGGAACCTCTTTTTTTATTTTTTATTTTATTTTAATTTAAAAGAAAAACTTTGCTGCCTGAATGATTGAAGAAAAATATTACGCGTTTAGGAGAGGTCACTTGTCAATTAAAGTTCCGTAACCTTTGCTTGTGGTTGTAGGTGAAAATATATTTATAATCAATTAACCAAACAAACTGTTTCATAATAATTAAAAAGATCGCGTGATTCATGACTCTAGAGCTGACAGCCTCACAAGACATAAAAAAGATAAATTAATATTATAAAATTTATAATATTGTTCATATCAACAAAGTTTTTTTTTTTTTTTTTTTAAATACTGATTAATGTGAAATAAACTGCCCAAGGCTATAAGCCTATAAATACTGATCTTTGCTCTTTCATTAGTGGAGTACATAATTAAATAGATAAATAAATGTGGTCTAAACAATTAATTGGATTCATGGAATTTGGCTTTGCTGAATATTCATATGGTTTAATTTCTGATGTCCACGAATAGAGATGTAAATGAGCCGAGTAGTGTTGAGCTTGAAACGCGACTCAATTGTTATATATACTCAAAGCTCAAAACTCAGACTTGATTGAATCTAAAATTTTAAAGATCAAGCTCGACTAGATTACCTATACAATTTTTAAAATTAATAATAAAACATAAATTTTCTAAAATAAATTAAAGCTCAACTCGGCTCGCGCGATTCGATTACCTATATATAAATATACAATATATATTAATGGTAAAATAGTAAATATTGTCCAAGCTTGATTAGGCTCAAGAGACTTTCGAGCCGAGTATTTATGAGCTCGAACTGAAACTCAGCAACTACTCGAATAGCTCAAAACTCAACTCTACTTGATTAACTACGAGTCGATTAACTTTTTCCAAGTCGAACACGAGTAGCTCGCGAATTGACTCAACCCACCTACATCCGACCGTACCCACGAATCTACTTTATTTGAGGGGGTTATTGGTAATTTCGGCCAATCAAAGATCTCACTGATTATCAGAAGATTATGAGGCTCAAGAAGTGAAAAAATATTAAACGAATTGATAAGTAGTACCCATCAACAAAATGCATCTTCTTTGCAGCAACCATTGTGAAAATAACTTAAAGGTTAAATGTGTTTTAAATGAAAATGACTCATATTGTCATATTGATTTGTGGAAATAGCAGTGCCCAATATAGATCTATATAAGAGTATTATATACTCTCTCCTTCACTCAAAGTATATTCAAACTTTAGTGCATGTGTTTAAAAATAAATAAAAAATAGATAAAATAGAAAGTGCTGTGATGTAAAAAATTTCAGTATACTTTTGATGGACGTGGGTATTTAATACTATAATTAGAATTAGATATTTGTATTTATATTTAAATTTTGATTATATCTAAGAGTATTTATTTATACTTAATGTACTCTAAGTAATTTCATATTATAAATAGAAATGTTGAGCATTATTTTTAGGGTGTTAATTTTGACTGATGCAAATAAAAAATTGAATTGAAGTTTTAAAAAATGATATATCAAAAATTCATAATAATATTACAAAAATCCGTGTACGTAGTACACGAGGTCTAATATGTTTATAAAAAGAATTGCATTATGCTTGAATTGCTCAAATAGAGTTTTTTTTTTAATTGACAAAAACTTGTGTAAAATCATTTTTACATAATAAACTCTTGAGATAAATCTCGAAAAAATTTCATTTTACATCTTGTAATTTAGGCATAATTCAATTTATATTTTTTAAGTTTTCACTTTTTTAATTTGAATCTTAAGGTGTCTAATTTACATATTTTTCGGTCCAATATACATTCTTTTTGTCGAAAAATTGAAATTACGGTCAAATAGTCCAATTTACATCCTTTAAATTTGAAAATTGGAAATTAATAATTAGAATTTTCTAAAAATAACATTAAAAAATCTAAAATTCTCACTAAATTTTATAAATTGTGTAAAATAAAAATTCTAAATTCTAAAAAAATTTAAAAATTCTAGAATTCTAAAAATTTAAAAAATGTGTAAATTAAAAACAATTTTTTTCTAAAATTCTCATTAACAATATTTAAAAATCTCATAAAAATATAAAATTCTAAAAATAAAAAAATCTATATATTAAAATTTTAAAAATTATACAATTCTAAAAATTTCATTAAAATGAATTTAGGACGGCTCCACGGTCGATCAATGTGCAGAACTTCCACTCAACCTCAATGGTGAGTTGGAAAACCTCGTGTGATCTAAAAATTTTAGGAGCTCGAGCAAAAATTTAAAGGCGGACGAATTCGAATCAAGTATGAACATTAATACTTTTAAGGAAATGTTAATACTTGTTATTATTTTTATAATATTTTTAGAATTTGTAATTTTTTATCTGCACATTTTTAAAAAATTAATGAGATTTTTAAAGATTTTTTAAGAAATTTTAATGAGATTTTAGATTTTTTTTTAATTTTTAAATTACACATTTTCCAATTTTTTGAATTGTAGAATTTTTTATGTGAGATATTTTATATATTTTAATTAGATTTTTAGAAATTTTAAGAGATATTTTAAATTTTATTTTACACATTTTATAGTTTTTAATTTTAATGAATTTTTCGGGTTTTTAATGACATTTTAAGATTTTTTTAGAATTTTTAAGGTGTTTTGAAAAAATTAATTATTAAATTTAAAGGACGTAAATTCAACTATTTGATTAAAATTTTAATTTATTTTTCACATTTAGCTGAATTTAAAAAAAAATTAACAAAAATAATGTAAATTGAATAAAAAATAATATAAATTAAAAAAAGTTAAAAACTTAAAAATTAAATTAAGGAGTTATCAAAGTGTCAGGATCCATAAATCTTGAGAATCAAGAAAATAAGAAGATAAGACAAAATGCATATTTTTGTTATTGTTGTTTAATCAACCCACATTGTCACGTAAATATAAGAAGATAAGACAAAATGCATATTTTATAAACCTTAACTAATAATTTAATTTTTTTAATCGGGTTACCAAATTAGATGTATAATTTTATAAAGTTAATTGAGGATACCCACGAATTATCGATTTATTTATATTACTCGTACCCTACCCAATGATAATTAATAGGGTAGGGTACCCCTATATAATTGAGAAGGTGCTTGCTTGATCCTACCAATTTAATTCCTACCCCGCAAAGTCTTTTTACGTTAATTTCACTTTAAATTTCAAATAAAAAAAAGTAATCATATTCATATTGTGATTTTAGATTATTTTTTTATTATATAATTTTTTATTATTATCAAATATTTCAAATTTGATAATGTTATAAGTTTTATTAACAAGCCAACTTATTGGTCATACACTTTTGCAAAGGGTTAAAATTTACTTGTATAAATAAATATACATAAAAAAAAATTTGATATTGATTTACTTCTTTAATAAATATACATAAATATACCAAACTTAAGAAGACCAGACCGTAAATCCTAATATTAGATTAGATATTCCTAAGTTTAGGTAAATTAAGAGTTTACATTAACATTTTTTTTTTTTAAGTATCACTATTTTTAGCATGTGAAGTATCACTTTTATTTTTTTATATATGAAGTATCATTATTTTAAATAAGTTCACCCACTACAAAAAAATATCCAAATAGAGAGGAATTTGGTGAGGGAAAAGTCCTCTTTAACATGAATAACGAGGGATTTTCCTCGCCAGAATTTCCTTGTCAAAATTTCCTCGCTATTTTTTATCGAGCATTTTAATTTATCCCTCGCCTGGCCGCGAGCATTAAATTCCCTCGCCAGCCAGCGAACATTAAATCCCTCACCCTTTATCATTTTTAAAACAATGTCCCTTGTTAAATGGCAAGGGATTTATAATTCCCTCGCTATTTTGCGAGGGTTTTTTGAACCCTCGGTATTTTCCTCTCCATCTGCTCCCCTCGTAAAATCCCTCGCCATTTAACAAGGGATTACATACCCTCGCAATTTTCTCTCGCAATTTTGACAATTATTTGTAGTGACCGTCGATTAAGTTGATACGAGAAAATATTTCTTATCATCGGATAGTATGGTCGTCGGTTGACTCTGGTCCCACCTAGGAGTTATTCGGTATGGTATATCGACTATATCGATATTATATCAAAAAATTTGATATTGAAAAAATTTATATCAATACTGCATCAAAAATTTCGATATAATTACCGTACCATATAGTATACGTATCATACCGAAAATATTTAACAATCATTTCAAAAATCGATATACCCAATTTATATTGATTTGAAAATATTGAAGTATCGTTTTATACCGAAATTAATTATTTAATGTTATTTTATTTAAATTTTAAAGTTTTAATCTATTTTAATTTAAAAAATAATATAAATTTATAAATTATATTGTAAAATTATTGTTTTATTAATGTTTCGATATTTCGGTATACATCATTTCATAGTGAAATATCGAAATATGATCATTTTTTGTATCGTTATTGTACTGTAAATTTCGGTACAATATTATACCGTATCTAAAATTTTGATATTTTTTCAATATGAAAAGCTCGAGATATCGAATTTTGGGTATATATGCCATCCCGACCTCGATTTCATATGGACGTCATAGTGTACTATAATCGGAAAAGATTTTTAAAGAAGCTGGGCTTGCTAATGAAATCATAATCATTGTCTAAAAAGTTGTGAAAAAGGTGGAGTAATATAATTACTTAAATCTACTAATAAATAAAGTAAATAAAAGGAGATAACATAATGACTCGGCGTATCCAATAATCTTTTTTCCCCTTTTCTATTTTGAAGCACAAAATAAATCAAGTAGCTGATTTTGAGGCAACGAGAAAGGTCAAAAAAGAGCATCTATAAATGGTAGATAGTGTCTCTGAAACCGTAAGCTTTTATTTTAAGTCAAAAGAAGCACAATCCAAAAAACGCCTTGGAATATAACATTAAATACATTAAGTATTTTTATAATTTCTGTTTTTTAATAAGTGTCATTTTAACTTTTTTTTAAAGAATTAAAATTATAAATCATGGTCTATATTATCTTAATTATAACTAAATTCTAATATAGAACAATATTTATGGAATTTATTTACAAACAATATACCAATTTCTTTTTCACCATTTCTTTGACCTTTTCAAAAAAAATTGTTATTAATATATTTTCAAAAAAAAATAAAAAATTAGGGAGATTATTGGTAAAATTTTAAAAAATGATAAATTTTTTTAAATAAAATTTAAAACTAAATGCAATAAACTTTATAAAATCGGATTAAAAAAATGGTTGCCCCATAGTCTATTTTACCTATTTGGAAGGGAATTGTAAGTTTGTACTTGACAGTACATAAT
Source organism: Galeopsis tetrahit (assembly GCA_963675135.1). Taxonomy (NCBI): domain Eukaryota; kingdom Viridiplantae; phylum Streptophyta; class Magnoliopsida; order Lamiales; family Lamiaceae; genus Galeopsis; species Galeopsis tetrahit. Next base: position 41,178,475 of record OY776131.1, read on the forward strand.
ATACATGCATTTATCACATTTCATTTCTAATTTTGTACTACTTGACAATACATTTTACCTATTTGGAAGGGAGTATATACATGCATTTATTAAATAGTAATTAATAGTCCTTCACATCTAAGTACGGCGTAAATTACGAAATTGATACCCTTACATTACAAGTCAATTGAATTGAATTATTTGTATAATTTGACGACACAATTTTTAAGAAAAGTGAATTTAGTGATGAATGATGTAAGTATTTTAGATGATTTGATGAGGTGTAAAATAAAATATATGTAAAAAGAGGGCGATAATTTTGAAAATAAAATGATATTGGAAGAGTATTAATTTTGTTGGGTATCCGTATTTTCATATTAAAAGTGTAAATTTTAGGACATCCAAATAAGAAAAGTGTGTAAATAATCATTAGATTAAGGAGTAAAAATCTTTATACTCCCATCAAACTACTACTAATTTGCGGGGATCGAAAATGTAATTCATATAATACCATAAAGTCTTTATAATTATTTTGATTTAAAATTTCATTTGGTCCTTTTTTTGTTGAAAGAAAAAGACTTTCAATTATTGGTAGTATAGTAAGTCAATCGATCGATGGAGGTTCGACCCAACAAATAAGGACAAGGACAATTAACAATTGTAATGATATCTTTGTGAATATTGATAATTATTTATGAAATACATATGCATAACAAATTAATAAACAATTAATATAAACACTTACTCGATCCAATTGCAACTTGGTAAAAAAAAATTAATTACTTCAATAATATTCATTGTAGCAATATTCCCATAAAAAAGCTGGATCTTCAAGGCGGAAGCCAATGTCAGCAGCAGCTCCAACCATCTTCCATGAGTAACTGTCCAGGGGTAAATCGGGCAAGTCGAAAAATGTATCATCATCATCCGTTGAAGCCGAATTATCTGAATTGGCAAGGCTCGGCTCGGCGGTGGTAAATGAAAGATCAGCGGCTTTTGCAGCGGCGGCTTGGATGTCCTTGGGCGCGGTGGAAGCCGGGCGGGGATACTTGTGAGCCAAGTGCGGGAAATTGAGGAAAGCCGATTTGCTTTTGATGGCTAAAGCCGCCACGTCATGGGCTCGAGCCGCCATTTCAGCCGTCTGATACGTCCCGAGCCATATTCTTGACTTCTTTCTCGGCTCCCGAATTTCGCACACCCATTTTCCCCAACTCCTCTTCCGTACGCCGCGGTACGTGGGATGTTTGTCGTCGGAGCCGCCGTGATCTTCATTGCAATTCTTTTGTGCTAGTACATTTTTAGTGGTTTTTTGAGGTTGGTTCGATCGTGTTGTTTCGTTGGAAGAGGAAGTGGCGGAATTTCCGATGAAGGAAGAGGAGGAGAAAAGGTGGTCTTGGATGAGACCGTCGATTATTTGTTCCATAATAAAGGGTGTATAGTGGAGTAGTAGCTAGCAAGAATGAAAAGTGTGGTAGTGATATTAGTTGGGTTTATAATATTCTTCCACAAATTGGACTAGTAATTTATATAAAGAAATAATATTGTGTATACTCTATATATACACATGTGTGTATACAATATATATAAAGTGGGTGTGACATTCGTGGAGAACATGGATCCATATACTATACAGTATGTAAGTTGTTAGATGAACGTCTTCATATGTAAGAATTTTTCTTTTCTGCTAATGAGGACCGTTGAATCATATACAGCAATACGAAGGATCGGATCTTCTTCCTTTGGAAACTCAAGTTGTTCAAATTAATTGACTCGAGTAATAATTTGTGGATTAAGAATCTTAAAGTAACATTTAGTAAAATATTTTAAACATGAAATATGTTAATTAAAGTAGCTTTTAAAAATCCGTGGGATCATATTTAAGTGTGAATTTTTTCCTCAATTTACATTTATTATATTTTCAAATGCATAAAAGGATATCCAATTGAAGGATTATATCCATTTGAGTGTCATAATTTAATATATGTGAAATTGCATTCAACTAGATTTGAACTCAAGATATGATAAAGCCTAAACTTTGATATCATTAAAAAAAGAATTATTTCATTTAAAAGTCTTAACTAGTCTTATGTAAAATATTAATTCTCACATATTCTTACTTTAATTATATACTCCATTTACTATACATTTTATATTGGGCTAGTCTTATGTGAAATATTGTATACATGCATTCCATCCCAATTAGGCAAGTCAAAACTCTAAATTCAAAAGTCAAATTAAATCAATTTTAAAAAATTCGCGAGTCAGAAGCCTGGATCCGGATTGTCCAGAAAATTCGCTGGTTGCAAACAAGTAATTTACTATATGACCAAAATATTGTTACTACAAGGCCAAAATATTACCACTACAAGGCAAAAAATTTAATACTACATGTCAAAACATTCTAACAAATTCACCAAAAAATTAAGTCTTTAAAATATTTTTGAACATGTAGTAATACACTTTTGACCTTGTAGTGATAAAATTTTGGTCTTGTAGTAACATTGTTTTAGTCATGTAGTAGCCGATTAAGTCAAAATTATTTTAGTAATTTTGCTCAAAAAAAATAAGTGTCCAGAATATTTTTGGATAGAGTTAAAATAAACATTCTAATTAAGGTTGACCCGCATTAAACCATAAATTTTAACCTAATTTACCTTAATTAGTCAGTATTGCATGTATGCAATATTGCATACTCCCTCCGTCCTGTAAAATTTTGCTCAGACAAAATTTTAGGTTCACAAAATATATGTTTATTTTATTTAAATAGTTAACTTTTTATGATTTTTTCTACTTTATTAACAAGATTGAGTATCTACCAACAATATTTTTTACTCGTTATCCCATATATATATATATATTTTATAATTAAAATATAATTTTTAAAAAAATATATATAAAAAGAACTGAATAAAATTTTACTAGACAGAGGGAGTATAAGTTTTTGCCTTTTATATTATATTTTTTAATCTTCGTTTAAAAAGTAAAGAATCTTTTTTATGGTAAAACGCGCGGAAAAGTCGAAAAGACTAAGAGAGTATGTATTCGATTATATTTATATATTTTTATTTGAGTAAATTTTATATGTGACGATCTCATATAAGACGGAACATAATTTTAATACGACATATTAACATTTTAAAATAAGTAAATATTTTGTATTTTCGCAACATGTTACACTTGCAAAAGCAAAACACGAAGAAAACGAGGATAAAAGGAGCAGGGGATTGCCATTTGGTAATTTCTGTTAGTATTTTCAGATATTTCATCCGTTCTGTAAAATTTTGCTCAGACATATTTTTTGGTCCACAAAATATTCGTTTATTCTATTTAAATAGTTAACTTTTGAGTTTTTTTTTTTACTTTATTAACAAGATTGAGTATGTACCAACAATATTGTTTACTCGTTATACCACATATATATTTTTTTATAATTAAAATATAATTTTTTTAAAATTTATATAAAAAGAAGTTAGCAAAATTTTATTGGAAAGAGGGAGTATATTGAATAAGCATCATATTTAATACTACTATTTACTTTCAGATTTATTATGAAAATAGGATTTGAGTAATCGGGCAGAATTGAACATGTAACGAGAATAGTAGATTTCGACCTCGAATTAAATTAGTTGGGTTTTTCTAACCGCTCTGATGTTTAAGAAAAATTGACACGTTATCGAACTTTGTTAGACGTGATTGCATTTTTTTCATTAGATAAAATATTTATATTTAAAAAATATATATATACTCCCTCCGTCCCATTTTGAAAAGGAAAGTGAAAAAGTTATAGTAAAACGGAAAAAATATAAAATTACTGAAATATCTTTATAATATTTTAAATAAAATATTAAAAACTATTCCTACTGTTCTTTCCCGAATCAGGTTGGAACGCAAAATTTTCAAGCCCGATAGGAATCTAACTGGACCCGTTAGAAATATGAAGCTCAACGGGATCGATCTGAGAGAAACAAACAACACGTCACGTCGTATAGATGTTATTTTATAATTAAATATTTTTATTTATTTTAAATTAAAATAATATATTAGTTATTATTTATTTATTTATTTATTTAAGGGTTAATTGTAAAAAAAAAATCACGACCTTTTGTAGATTTATCAATTACAACATATCATTTATTTCTTTGCAATTCGATACACCAACTTTTTTAGTTTTACAATTTAATGCACGGGTAAATTTTTCAATCAATTTTAAAATGATGTGGCGCCGATAAAATCAAATCGCCACATTGCGTCCAGTAAGACTGCCACCTAATCAATTATTATTTTTTTAATGAAAAAAATAATTAAAAACCCTTAAAAATACAAAATTAAATCAGCCTTTATTAATTATCCTAAAAGCACAAGAATGCATCAATTCTATTCCTTCAGAATTCGCAAGCAATGTCCACTGATTGCTAAGGTATCTACAGGGCCACTTGCAGTAAAATGCAATAAAAGTGAATTATAAAAAAAAAATCCTCCAATTCAATAATAGTCAGCAAATTCAATATAAAATTTTAATTCGATATCTATGTTAATCGGAAATTCGAATTACTTATTAATCTATAAGTTGATGCATCATACTTGCAGCAAGAAAAATAGTTACTAAGAAAAATAGAGAGAATCAAAAGCATTGAAAAGAAGTAGAGAAAGCAGCAGCTTGGTGGGTTTTTCTTCCAAATATTGAACAAATCAGGGACCTCGCTGCAAACAACTTCTGCATCTTCTTGTATGGAAATTTTTGGTTTGCCGGGAAGGGTGATGGAGGATTTTAAGAGCACCGCAAATCTGAGTCCATCTTAAACAAACAAATCGATTGAAGAATTGAAGAACGCGATTAAGATTTATGTGCAATTAAGGGCTGATTTAATTTTGTATAAATCTACTAAAGTTCGTAATTTTTTTTGCAATTAACCCTTTATTTAATGTAATAGTAGTGCAATACAGTTAATTACATATTGCATAGTGATAGAACAAACGCATTAATGTTAAGTATAATCGTATAAAAAAAAATTATATTTTGAATCAACGATTGGAACTACACTGTATTTAGTTATGTAATCATGTTTCTTTGTATTTGCCTTCGTTAGTCGGGTTTAATTAGGCCAAATCTTATGACAACGAATGATGCATACAAGACAGCGAGACACGTCATACTAATTGCGCGCCTTAGTCAATTTGGTAGTAATAAATAAATAAATTTGTGGCATTCATTTATACTGCTCCCTCCTCCGTCCCACTATAAGTTTCACACTTTTCTTTTTTGGAGGTCCCACTATAAGTTTCCCATTCCATTTTTGGTAAATTATTTTCTCTCTCACCATCACATCACTTACACTTTATCTATTATTTTATCATACTTTATCTCATACTAATCTTTTATTTTCTCTCTCACCATCACATCACTTGTACTGCATCTATTATTTTATTATATTCCTTAATCAAAACACCCAAAAGAAGTGGGAAACTTATACCGGGACGGAGGGAGTAATATTTTTTACATGAAATGAAACACAGGGTAGGGGTCATTTGCCTATTAATTAATACTACTCTCCATTTATCACTATCATACACCAATCTCACTTATATTGCGGGGGAAATTGAGTAAATGATGTATCTTAATGATTGTGATTTTTTTATTTTTTATATATAATAACAATGAGCAAGGTTTGAAAAAAAAATTATTATTATTTTCTGATTAAATATATTTTTAATTAAATATTTTTCAATTCAAATTGCATTTTTTAAAAATATGATTTTCAACAAAATATGATTTAAAATATTATATATATATATATATATATATATATTATATGTGATTTTAATATAGAACCTTGTACTTGTTAAAGTGTGCAAGTAATTTATGATGGTGGTTGATTTCATAAGTAATCCACCATCGAGTTCTATATCATTCTAGAGGTACGAGGGTTGAGTTCTGATCAAGATAAGTGTAGTGGGAGTACATTTTTAAAATTTTAGTTTCAGTATATAAATGTATATTTTAGAGTATGATAACATTTAATTGACAATAGATAAAATGTGATAATATAAATTTTATTATAACATTTTGAAACGTATTTATTTTTAAAACTTTTTTTCGTAGTATATGGATTTTAACTATACGTTCTTAAAGTAAAGCATATTTAATTTTGACAAAAATAATTAAATATTATTTTCTTTTTGTGTCTTTTTAATGAAAGTAGAAGTTACAGTGTAACTGGACAAACAAAATATAAGTAGAGAAGGATATAGACAAATTTGTTGTTTTGTTGTGTACATGTTATGTTAGGTTCAAGAAAAAACATATGCATGGGTCCTCAAGTAGTTAGAGAATAAATAATGTGGATCTACTGTATTACGGATTGTGATGTGTATTTTAAAGATGCATATATTTTATTATACTTATTAATTAGTCTGACTTGATTTTTTTTTTTTTTTCGGTTATTAATTAAAAAAATGATCTACAAAATCATTATTGAGTTGGAGGACTTGGCCTCATTTCATTTCACTTTCGTGTTTCATTGGTGGTCCACCCTTCGGGATCTTTAACACGTGTCGCCCCTCAATATTATAGGACATTGATTATTTTGTTAATATAACACGTGTCAAACATCCATATAATGAAATAAAATGTAAAACATAAAAAGTAGAACAAATGATTTCAATCCCAATATATATATATATATATATATATATATATTACTTTTACCATTTCATTTTTGTTTACAATTAAACGTCTTTTTAGTCAATTTCGCTCCATTTTTTCTAATTTTGCCTTTCTTCTAACTTTAGCAAATATTAATTCATATTCTATCTTATCTTTATCAATTATAGAATTTCTCTCATTCATTAATCTGGTCACATGTTTGTATTCTCTCCCTACAAATTTATCAATAAACATTTTCAATACAGTAAAACACTAAAACATCTATAAATTAAGGGTTGGTCGGCTATGGACTCGAGTGCATGTTGTGCACTCTAATTCATATTAAGCTTTTTAGTTGTACTGGCTTGCACTATTTCATGACTTACACTTTTTGGTAAATGGTGTCGCACTTTTCAATTATTAAACTGTATAATAATATTTTTATTTATAGTGACTTCCACTTTTTAGTAATATTGTGTTGCACTTTTTAGTTTAATAACTTACACTTTTCATTAAAAATTGTGATACTGACTTGCACTTTTTAATAATATTGTGTTGCACTTTTCAGTAAAAAAATTTGTTGCACTTTTCAGTTATAGACTCTTACACTTTTCAGTTATATTGACTTACACTTTTCATTAATATTGTGATGCTCTTTTCAGTAATACTGACTTACACATTTCAGAAATATCGTATTTCACTTTTAGTTATACTAACTTATACTTTTAGTAAATATGGTGTTGCACTTTTTTATTATATCGATTTACATGTTTTAGTAATTTTGTGTTACACTTTTTATTGAATAAAAAATTTTCTTAAAAAATTAATTTAAATGGAGAATGTGTATATTTCTTAAAAAAAATGGTAATAAAATAAAAATAAATTTAAAAAAAAAAAAAAGTAAAAGTAAAAAATGAAATAAAATAAAATAAAATGAAGAAATAAAAAGAGTATTTTATAGGTCATGTAATTATTTTTATAATAATAAAAAATTAGACTAGGGTGTACAACATGGACTCAAGTGTATATACTAGACTAAACCATAAATTAATACTCTATAAATTAATAACCTCTCTAAAATAATAAATTTTTCCCGTCCCGATTTGGGCCTTTGTAAAAAATCATCGAACTCGATAAGATAATAAGATAATATAATAATTTTTTGGAAAATCTCTTTATAAATATTAGGTCACATTAAAACTCTAAATTAATAATTCATAAATATTACAATTATAAATATTATAAATTCATAAATATTACAATTCATGTTGAGATTTATATAGTATATGTTTCATTTATCATGCATGAATATATTTAATTGACTATAATAGTTATTTAAGTGCAACGAATTAATGTAAATATGTATATTTAAGTAATTTCAATGAATTGATTGATGAATGAATATAATCAATAAAATATATATGAATTCATTTATTTTCAATATATATGTATTAAATTTAATTTGTTGAATTTAAAAAGTCTCTCTTTTAATTAATAAAATATTAATTTATTTAATATCTCTAAATTAATAAAATTTCATGGTTCCAAAACTATTAATTTATAGAAGTTTTACTGAAAGATATAAAAGCTAAATTAATGAAATATGTTGTTTTTATTCATTAATGAAGGACAAAAATATATACAACTTCTTAGTTACATATAAAACAAATATTAAAAGAACACTTTTTTTTTTTGGGGGAGTAGGTTACAACTAACTATACATGAATATGAAGAGATTGCACTTGTCATAAAAATTGTAGGATATATAACTGGGTAGGACTGTAGGAGTCTGTGTTTGGCTTTATTGCATGCATACATATATGACCTAACATAATTAGAAATATAATTATATTCAAGTGATGTGTCGCTTCTATTATTTTAATGTATTTGATTATTTTTTAATATGACTATTGAAATCTCCTATTATTTTAATGTATTTGATTTTTTTTTTTACATGACTACTAAAATATAAAATTGAACACTATAACTAACACTGATAAATCCATAAGTTTGAAACAATATGAAAAGCCCTACCAATCAAGTATGTGAGCTGCAAGTCTTAAGTCTAACAAGTTAAACAACGAATAAATAGTTTATCTTCCGAAATAACATTTTACTATAATAAACAAAGAAATGTGGCAATTAAACAAGAAAAATAAAAAGTAAAAGTAGAAAAATACTGATCATGACACAGGTAGAAATACTTCCTTCGTCTACTTATACGCTTTTCATTACTTTTGTGCACATATATTAAGAAAAATGATTAAATTATAAATTATAGTACAAGTGATGTGATTAAAAGGGAGAATGAGATAAAGAGAAAAAATAAGATATAAAGTGAAGTGTAGAATAAAAAATTAAAGTATTTTACCAAAAAAAGTGTAAAAAATTTATAGACGAACGTATCAAAATGAAAAATAAAAAACTTATAAGGGGATGGAGGGAGTATAGTAACAATACTTACAATTATTATGCTTGTATTTTTTGGCAAACTAATTAATCAAAATAACTTATAAAGAAGATTCCAGAAGGCACCAACATATAATTGTGGACAATTAAACATTATATTATTGAACAAAAAGAAATTAAACTTGAACACTTTTTTTTTCAATCTTGTCATGGGCTAGACATAACTTAACATTCAAACTTATCTTATATGCTGCACAATATTCCATTTCAATATCCATGCAATTTTGTTACTACACCATTGAGCATTGTGTATATGTACATAAATTATTAATTAATTCATTGTTTAAAATAATATATATAGTTATATTACATAATAAACATGTTTAAATAACATATGTGTACGTATATAATTATAAAATATATATTCTAATATGTATATTTTAAAGCATGGTTTTTTCTCAATTTTTAGACACCTCTAGTATTTTCAGATTTATTGAATAAGCTTTATATTAATTTTAACTTTTAGATTCATTATAGTGATAAGATTTCCAAAAACAGTTTCGAAACCAAGAAGGTTGCAATTTAATCTAACATGCATGCACTCCAAGAAACTCAAACTAATTTAATTATGTCTTAATCACGTTTATAAATTTTCTGAATTTTACATATAAAATTTTAAATATATCATTATTTAAATAATATCTTGGAATTGAAAAATTATTTTTCTCTCTCGCATTACAATACTTTAAATATTTATTAAATATTAGTAATTTTAACATTATATACCAAAAAAAAAGACAAAGTGGGATAGCTCAGGTGGTTAGAGCACCACTATCTAGGTCTTAGGTCCTGGGTTCGAGTAATGGGGAGGGGTTAACTTCCATAAAAAAAAATACAAAAAAAAAAAAAAACTATATTTTGGAAAAAAATAATACATACTCCTACATCTCAATTTTATGAGTTGATGGAAATATATTGAAAGAATTGGAAAGTGAAAACAGTCGGCACTATTGATAAGATAAGAAATTCATAGGAGTATCCAACAAAATGAATGCAAATCAGAAGCCAAAACCTTAATGTCATAAAAAGCCGAAAGTGTTGCCGCGGGACTAGAGCTAAAGTTAAGTTTGAATATTTGAAGTTCAAACTCAATCGGATCATTTATAAATTCAAGTTAAAATTTGCTCGATTATTTTAACTGTTTAAAAATAGAGTTTGACTGATTAGCAAACGAATCTAACTAGTCGAACCCAATGAACATAATTGAATTACACGAAAATTCTTGACTCATTGATAAACAAGTATTTCACCAACTCGAGCTCAACTCCTTTATTTATAAAATAATCTTAACGAGTCAAGTCGAAACTATCTTTCAAGTTCGGGAGCGGAGCTTTCTGCATAGGTGGGGGGATTTAGTTAAATATTATTTATCCACTAATACCCCCCAAAAATTCTTAATAATTCCACCAATTATTAATGATTTATTTTTACCTTCAACTCTTTAATATTTTCTCTTCGTAGTGTAGCTGTAGCATGCATGTTTCTCACGTTTTATTCTTTTTTCTTCTTGACAATCAATTTTATCACTACATGCATCTACTTTATTCAATATCTCAATCCACCCTAATCTCCATCACAAACATGCATCTTCACTTTACTAGATTGTCTTTTCTAATTATGTTAAAAAAGAATTAGGCAATAATTCATTAATTAACTTGAAATTATCACTTTCATTTTGATTTGTAATTATAAATTGTACTCCTCTTAGTTTTTACTTTTAGCACCTCACCCACGCAAACAAAAGTATCTAGCTAGTTCTGGCGAATTAAGCTGCTCTTATTCAATGCATGGCTGGCACCTACCATCATTTGTACTTGTACTCCTTGTCTCCCTTAAATTGTTTTTACTTGTCTTATTAAAATCGTTTTCATACCTTTTATAAGAATTGGTAAATAAAGGAAGTTTATAAACTTTTCATTTCATCATTTTCATTTGTCCGTCTATAAATTTTTCATATTTTTTTTTATAAATATTTTTAATTTTTAATTATTACATTTCACTTTATATCTTACATTTTTTATCTATCTCTTTTTCTATCAATCACATCACTTGTATTATATTTATTATTTAATCATTTTTCTTAATTTATGTGTAAAAAATAATGAAGATTAAATTGAGTAATCACTTTTCTATTATTTAATCTTCATTCTTCAATTATCGTTTAATTACTCAAATAAGAGTTGGTCTTCTTTAAACTCAAGTGTATATAAGAACTTTTTTGTTTCACTTTTCAATTGTAGCAACTTACACTTTTTAATATTTTCAGTTATATTAACGTACATTTTTTGGTAATGTTATATTGCACCTTTTAGTTATATGGACATACACTTTTCAGTAATATTGTATTTTTCAGTTATAACCTACACTTTTCATCAAATATTGTGTTGCACTTTTTAATAATATTTTTTATTTCTTTTAGTAAATTTCTTATAAATTTCAAAGAAGGGTGATACATTTGTTAGGGTCCACATATTTTTAATTTTCTCTTGTTATTTTATTATATGACTATCTTTAAAATTTACCAAAAAAAATGTAGAAGATCAAAATCCGCTGACTGTAGTATAATGATTAAAACCAATTATGTATGTGCAGTGACTTGAGCATAGACAGGACAGTAAAACACGTACATCACACTAATTGGCAGGGTCAATTTGGTAATAAATTACTCAAAGGGCCCCTATTATTTTGTGTCCATTCAAAAAGCCATGAGTTTCATATGATAGAGAGTAGGGGCCATTTGCCTACTAAATTTTGCACTTTATCATTGTGGGGGTGTTTGTAATTAAGAAAACAGAGTAAATCATGCAATTCAATGTAAATAAAAATCACACCTATATTTTTTTTTCCCTAACATGTTGTCTCCTCTCTAATTTTGTTAATGTTTAGTTCTCTCCTTAATTTTATATAATGTGTCATATTTTTAAATTTTATTATGTATAGTATTATCTAGGTGTCATCATAATTAATGTTGAGTTGATTTTAAATAATTATGATAATATGTTAAATATATGATGAATATTTACTATTTTTAACATTAATAATTTTTTTTAAAAAAAAAAGACTTATTGAGAAATTACTCAATTATTAAATTATATAGAAAATATAGAAAATTATATGTCTCATTTGTTTTTCGAATTTTCTTTTAGATTTTATTTTTTAAAATGATTTAAATATACAATATATTATAAATACTATTTCCTCCGTCCAATTTTATTATGTCCACTTCTTCGAGCACGGGTTTTAATGAATATTGATTAGTTTATTCATAAAGTAGATAAGTTGAGGGTATGATAGGGTATTGTGGGGTCCATTTGTAAATAAATTATTTATTATGAATAAAGTGAATGACAAAGTGGGTAAATAAGTGATGGTAGGGGGATGGAGATAAAGTAGTATGAATAGTACTCCCTCCATCCGCCTATAAGTGTTACGTTACTTTTTGGCACGGAGATTAAGAAAAGTGATTAAATAATAGATATAGTACAAGTGATGTGATTGAGAGAGGAGAGAGATAGAGAGAAAAAGTAAGATATAAATTGAAGTGTAAGAAAAAGTACTTACCAAAAAAGGTATGGGAAGCTTATAGGCGGACGGACCAAAATGGTAAAATGGGAAGCTTATAGGCGGACAGAGGGAGTATTGTTTTTAAAAAGACATAATAAAATTGAACAATAAAAAAAGAAGAATGGAAATAATGAAATTGTACTGAGGAAGTATTTTTTTACTAACATTACGCGTATTACGCTGGTGCTGATTTAGTCAATTTATATTTGCAAAATTTCTAAAAAAATGTCGAGTGTTTGGTAAAATAATTAATTACATTATTATAATATTAGGTTTTTGGATTTTTAGGTAGAAACGTGTTATTTAAATTATTTTTACTTAACAAAAGAAGAGATTGTACAGTAATAAATTAAATATGAAGTTTCGTTACACACTTATACCTAGCTCATGCGTGCACTCATATGAAGTTTTTCATTTTATTTAGGTAATTAAATAAGTAGAATATAATATAGTTATGTTTCGTTCATAATGGTAATTAAAAATGTCTAATAAATGAATCTGAGACATATAATTTTCAACATTCTTCATTCAACTAATAATTAAAATGAGGAATCATTACATCATATTATAAACGTTGAATATGACTTGATGGCACGGTTAGAATAAAGCAATATGTACCGAATCTTTTTATTTATGTATTTATCTTTTTTATGGGAAAATGAAATATATTGATCAAATACTCAAAGAATCGACTTCAACCACAGGGTGATCATAGATTCATAGTGCTATTTTGCATTTTTTTTTTTACTATTTTTTTTTTAGATGTTTGCGGATTTAATACACTTTTAACTTCTAAGCACTAGATCTTCAATTAAAGTGAATCAATTTGACGTTGCTGTCTCATCGAATAGTGAGAAAAATAGTAAAAACATAAAAGACAAAGATTCAACAAGCACTAAGATCACAAAAGATATTCAAGCAAGAAAACAAAACGAATCTCATAAAAGGAAAGAGGGTTGCACAAAGCGTAGGAAAACTTAACAACAAGTAAACTGAAAAGTACAACAAACTAGAAAAAAAAAAAAAAGGAAAAAAAATAATGGGATCAACAAATCACTCCACTAGATCGACCACCATGGCGTCGTAAGAGAGAATTGATTCGTTGATCACAACTATAACAAAAAGAAAAACTTTCTAAGTCCAATTATGATAGTAGTTAATGTACAATTAATAGTTTAGTTTATGAATGCAAAGCGAAGTTGTTCACTGGTGTAATTGTCTAATTAAATCTCACTCCCTCTATAAATTTATACTTTTAGATGAGATAAAAAATTCATGATATTTTCTCTCAACATTTTTTACTAAAAAAATCACATACAATTTTAATTTTTTTATGAAAACTATATGTATTTTTCACTAAGTATACTAGCACTTTTTAATGTTAATGAGAGCGATTCATAAATTTTGGATTGGACTGGTCAAATGAGACGAGTTTATGATATATTAACAACTAAATATGTGAGAGAATATTACCTAATAAGGTCACTTTTATAGACTATTAAACAACTAAAACATACAACTTTTAAAATTTCCTAATAAGGTCATTTTTGTGTCAAAAAACCGTATTTACCCTTAATATTCATATACTCCTTTAATTTATATATTTGAAATGTAATTTGAAATTTAAATTCATAATTAATTGTTATCAATTAATTCCCAAATTATAGGGCACATTCATTCCCCAAAAAAACAAAACCCTAGATCCCTCCCCCCACCCCAATCGGTCGAGCTCCCTCCCCACCTTGGCCGTCGCACCCACCTTGCCGCCGTCATCGCTGCCCATGACCTCCCCGCCGCTATATAAGGTAGATTTATGCAATATTAATTTAAAACTACTCCACGTTACATTCTGTATGCAATTATTTATAACTTCCCATGCTTATTAGACTGTGAAATATTAGCCGCCATCATCGCCGGAAGATCGAGTTGTTAAAAGGCAAAAGGGTCCAAACCCTATCATATCATCGCCTCTCTTCATGGATCTCGCCGTCCAATCGCCGCCGTCATCGCGTTCATCGACGCCGCCTCCATCGCGTTCATCGACAATTTGATATTATTTTTTTGTATGTTTTAACGGCATGCACTTTCTTCCGTTAAATTGTGAAATCGCCGGAAACGGATGAGGAATCGGCGACGAAGTGGTCGTGCGCCTTGCTCGTGCACAGCCATATTCCTCAAACGAAAGCCCTGAAACGGCCGATTTGTTTCCTTGTCTCGCTGCCCCCGATCTTGAAGCTGATTCCACTATTCTCCTGTACTGCAAGCCCTAAACGTTGCCTGAGAATGTCGGCGTGGCGGATCTGATCTATTGCTTATAGGTAGATCAATATGCTAATTAATTGCAAGAGTAAAATGCATGTTCTTATCGTGTTTGTAAATTGACATTAGTTCTATGTTTTATAATCGGGGAAACTTAGGTTCTTCAAAGTTATTGGAAAATGGGGGGAGCAATGTGGAGTACCCACCAATGTTTCGCACTGGATTGGGGAAATCTGTTGAGCTGAAGCACTCTTCAATTGCTAAAGCACGTTCAGTTATTGGTGAAATAGATGGTTCGTTTATTGATGCAGGTATAGTTTTTCTCTTTAATATGTCACATTTTTGGTTATGCTGCTATCGACAAGTAGGAAAACTTATTTTATTTAAAAAATTATGACATTTGCTTCTGGTATATTAAGATGCGACATGACAGTATTGACCAGGCTGCTAAATTCATTATTTCAGAATGGAACGGTGTAAATGCTTATTATTTTTTTTAAAAATTGATTCACTACTTCAAGTTACAAACGGATGCCTTAAATCCAGCGCATGGTTGCTCGGTGAATTGGTCTTTGTATAATTGTATGTATCTCGTGAACTACTACTGTATTGTTTCTATTGGCAAATGTGATTTTGTAAATGTCATTCGATTATGGTAAATATTCTAATGGTATAATTCTTATCTATCAACATTGCAAATTTTAAGTAATTTTGAGTGTTGAGTTTTCTGCTGGGGAATGATGAAAGCTTGGCCACAGTATAAATATATACTTCCTTCTAAGAAACTTGTATGGTTCAGTATTCCAGCAAACATGCAGGTTATATTTGATATGACTCTCTTTCAAACAATTGTAATGCAGGCCACTTGGATGAGAGAGAAAATGGACATGCATCATTGAAATCAATGGTTTAGATGAACTCACTGAAATCAGCCAATATGTTGAAATCTGGACATTGTTCTAGAAGGAATCAAGGCAGATTTTGGATTTGCAACTTTAAGTGTTAAACATGGGAGGGAATATTGTAGTTTTGTTTAGAATTCAATCAATTTGCTTATTATACACAGGGGTGAAGGTTACAAGATTAAGTTCTGATTCTAAAATGTGTGGCTTCATCTTCTTCACTTTTGATCTGTGTTTGGGTCTTTTGATATATAATTTTGGTCTCCTTTTTTTTTTGTTGATTGGTAATGGAAGCCCCCGTTCTTGAGGTGTATAAATTGAAACGACCTTTATTTTTATTCACATGTTGTTTGGTTTACAATCAGATTTTCCAGCTTGAATTTCGATAAACTGATTATTCAATTGCTATTCGCAGTGCATCTGAAAGGTGCATATACTACTCCTACAACTTCATATCAAAATGAACTTTCAATATGAAACATGGATACCGATGTAGGCATTATCATTTTATGTCTTCGTCTTATTATTCTGAACAATTCTTTTCAGTGATATTAACTGAATTAAGTATGAAATCCCTACATCACAACAAACCCCTGTTTGAATATGCCATTTACAAATGTGCACATCTATTTTGCATATTGATATGCATGTCACTCTGTGCACATTGTTTCATGTTATTTTATGCATACCAAAAAGTTCAGTCATGTATGCCGTTTTAAACTTCATATTGAAATGAACATATGTCTTCGTAACCCATTTTTACATACCAAAATTCATTTCACTGTTCATATTAAAATTCATAATCTATTTCATATATATATGCATATTCAACATATGGGGAATTGTATACTCTATGACACGCTTATTTCTGAATCATAAAATGCAGATTTTTTTAACTTTTTTTGTTTGGATAATTAACAATTAATTCGAATTGCTTAATTTTAGGAATATTTGAATGATTGGAAGGATCATAAAATGCCGATTTTTTATTTTTATTTGTTTGAATAATTAACAATTAATTCGAATTGCTTAATTTTAGAAATTTTTTAATAATTGGAAGGTGCGTATAACTAGGAACTGCATTAATTCAAAATTATTAATTTCAAATTATTAATATTTATTAATTTCAAATTATTTAAATTGGTAAAGGGCAACAATGTCTTATTAGGTGCCATTTTGACCTTAATAGATTTAAAAAAAAAAATCTATGCCCTATTAGATAAATCTCTTAGTGAAATGACCTTAACAATAATTTCCCCAATATGTGATAAAACTAACATTAAAAACATACAATATTTATAATCATACTAATTAGAAATTTAGAACTCAATGATTCCAATAAATCGTGCAACTTATTTTTATACATATTTCTTGAATAGCCACAATATATTTATGATACGTGTATATGGATTTTGTATATTCTTTGAATCCTCACAATAAATAATTAAATATCTTAAAGTTTTGTGATACATATTTATTGAATGGTCCACATAAATATCAGATTATTTTTTACAATCTATATACAATTTTTTATAAAATCTTAAATGAATGATCCAGATTAATTTTACCCTAATTACATTTTTATAATCTCTACTAAATTTGTGCGCACTTCAATGAACAAAATGGAATGGTGATCGCCATAATTTTGTTTTTTTATGAATTAAACAAAGTGAGGAATAACAATGTAACATCAGCAATCAAGTTCTCAAGCCACACAATTGGTAAATGCATCAAAATAGGACAAATTTTCTGTTACAACTAGCTGCATACAGAAAATCTATGATGCAATGTTTACTGTTATTGACCATTAAGAATAATTATAGAGTTTGATAATTACCAAGAGTTTGCATAGAAAAACAATGAAAACGAAAGAGGCTCGAATGTACAAAAATAGTCGCCGATAAGATGAGGGGCTAATTTGACCATTTTCCTCCCTAGTGTTAGGCAATGTATATCAAATCCTTATTGCTGGTTGCATCCCCCTTGATCAACATTTGAGTCGTCTTCGTCTTCTTCTTCTTCTTCTTGATCGTATGCCTCGTGTTGAGCTACTACTTCATCAGAAATGTGTTTTTTTGACTTAACTGGAAGCACAGTCGAAAAAATCTGCAACTTCTCAGGAGAAAGCGAACCAGAATCGGGAAAATTCACGTTGAAGTGGATAATCAGCTGCCCCTTCATGAATGGAATTTGGTGGTGTGGCATTCCCTCGTCCTTTATCGCCTTGTAACTATCTGCAACGAAAACATCATTCAAACAACTCTAACGGTCTGATCATAAATAAACGAAATTTTACTCCGTTTTGGATCAATACCTGGCTTAACAACGCTCCCAGGGTCTGATTTGATTACAAGTTTTCTCCCATCGAGATGAGTTAGCACAAACTGAAACCCGCAAAGAGCTTCTCTTAAACTAAGGCTGTGTTCGACATAAAGATCGTCGAACTTCCTTTTGAACGTGGCGTGTTCTTTCTGTTGCAACGAGACGACCACGTCTCCAGTGATAGTACCAGGCTGCACAGAATGCAGAAATGAGCAAGCTCACAATGACAAGATTGAATAATCTTATAAATTAAACAAACTTACAGCTTCATCAGCTTCTCCTGGGAACACTATCCTATAACAATGCTGCATCCCCTTCTTAACATTCACTTCCAGCACTTTCTTTGTCTGTATAATCTTGTTACCATTACACAGAGAGCATTTATTTTTTTCACTGATGACTTCTCCTGTAACATAGTAAGTTCAATTATTTGTGGGAATTAGAAAAAGCAGACGACTAAAATACAACGCACGAGTAAAGAACCTGATCCTCTGCATTCGTTACAGAGACTGTGAATACGCACCATGCCAGGCCCGATTTCGCCTCTCATTCCAGTACCCTGGCAACCATAACATCTACCAGAATTTCTACCTTTTGTACCTTTCCTGATTGATAAGTATACAATACAATACAATACAATGCAACAAAGTAATAAGAGTAACTAACCACAAGCAAGCAAGCAAAACAATAAGAAGATATACATACCCTTTACACTCGGTGCAAAATCTCTTCCGAGAGATGGGGACTTTTTTAGTTGTGCCGTTGTACAATTCCTCTAGAGAAACCGGTAATGGCAGCAATGCATATTCACTTTGCAGGTTTATGTTACTGGAGCCTCTGGCAACTACGCGATTAATTCGAAATGTTAGTTACTACATTACATTAAAAAACAGGAAACAGAAAACAGTAATCTCACCACCAAAACCTCCAGCAAATCCACCACGAAAAAACGATTCAAATATATTGAACGGATCAGGTGAACGACAGCCTCCAAATCCCTCGTTGAGACGATTTTCACCACATTTATCATAAATCTGTCTCTTTGCTGGATCACTCAAGACTTCATATGCTTGACACAACTCCTTGAACTGATTGAAAGACAAAAGAGCTTATTAGTTAAAACAGAAAATCTGCAGAATCCCACACAACTAACGAATTGAAACGAAGGAAATACTTGCCTTTTCAGGATCTCCGCCTTTGTCGGGATGATTCTTAATTGCAGCATTTTTATAAGCTTTCTTGATTTCATCCGGCCTAGCACTTGTTGGAACACCAAGGACTTCGTAATAGTTAAGGTTATCGCTTCTTGGATTCCATCCAAACATAGTGCAGATTTTGTTTCAGTTCTGCACCAGCAAATTAAAAAGAGACCTTGAAAATATATCAAACATTTGTAATTGAATTTGGCATCACAACACATAATGAATCTGTTTGTGCAACTAATTATGCAAATTGTATAGAGCTTCAACAAAAAAGACACCAGGAGTTCATCAATCAACTCCATGAAAGATCATCCAAATTCTTGAAATTTATCTTTTTCTAGTTGAGAATTTTGATCAGCCAAACATGTTTCAAGCATTCATTAAATTCAAAATTTTGAAACCCCAACAAACACAAGAGAAACATAAAAAAATTGCCCTAATAGAGATCATTATCAGCAATTTAGAAAACAGCAGAATCATTCTTAAATTAATCAAACAAATAAACTCTACACTTCACATTTCTGACCTGCAATAGAAGCCTGTATCATACCCTGGTATATACACTTGCAAAAACAACATTGAAAGTTACCTAATTTCCCAATTTTAATAGTTAAAGAAAACAAAACCCTCCCAATTTCAGCAAATAATTGAATTCTTTAAACAGTGTTCTTTTTTATCAGATAAACTTAGTCACTGAGTACTTAGTAGTATTAAAAAGATAATCCACATAGTAAACACAAAGTGAAACACTAAAACTGTATGAACCCTTTTAAGTCAACTTAATTAAAAGAATTGGAAGCATAATGTATGATCCTTTTAGTATAAAACAATGTGCATGATCAAACCTAAAACCATAAAACTGCCTCAAATTATATCCAGAAAAAAAAAAAAACTATGATCAGATCTTTGAGCCCATTAATGATTAATGGAAGAAGGCGAAGCATGCAAGTCATATACATAAATTTACACGTACGGATAGAATCAGAAATAAAAATTAAATTTCATAAAATAAGTGCACCTTTAACCCTAAGTTTGGAGAGAAAATCAGATGTTTATGGAAATTCCAACAAAAACAGATACATTCATTTTAGTTTAAATACCTAGAATTTACCAATCCTATCGTGGCCCACTCCATTAATTTAGCCCATTAGGATCTGATTTTTTTGTTGCTATTGGATTCAAATAATACCCAAGATTTCAGGTTACTTTATTTTTTATTTTTATTTTTAAATTAAAAAATAAAAATCATGGGTAACCTTTATGTAACTGACATAGTGGTGTACGAACATTTTCGACTAAACATTATCTTTAGTGCTCGGTCAAACAAGATGCTAAGTGTACAACCACTTTGCTCGTTTGATTAGAATGATTGAATACTAAGTTTGATGTTCGACAAAAAATGATCGTACATGCACCAATTACATACTATGTAACTATTACACAAGAAACTACTTTTTTTATATATAGATTATATATATATATAGATATATATATTAAATATTATGTACACTTCAGGGTTTTAGGCTACAAATAATTATGAAAATTACAAAATAAAAAATTTATAAACGGACGGATGGAGTATCAGTTCATATATATATATATATATAATTTTTTTTTTGTATGATATATATTACAAATAAATTATATTTACTTAGAGTAATATTAAATTCACAAGCATTGTTTCAGAAAATGTTTTACTACAAATTTAATTTTTTGATAAATTTATTACCTCTCTTAGGTTTACTCTTTTTTTTTTTTTTAATCTATTTCAACTCAAAGTTTATATTTTTTTATTTTGCTAAATTTATTAACTCTCCCCGCCCTTTCTCATCTCTTTCTTCTTCTTCCTAATCCTCTCTATTTCATTTACCCCCAACACGTTTAATATTATATTATTTCATGTATGTGCCAAAAAAAAAAAAGTGTAAAAGGAGGTGTTAGGCCATCTCCAACCACAAACTTTCAAATGAAGATCTCTAAACTTCAAAATACACTTTTTTAAACTCTATTTTAAAAACCTTCTCCAACGAAACTCTATATCTTACTCTATTTATTATTTTAATCATTTTCGATATATTACAATCATTAAATAATATATTTATCTTCGTATTTAAATTAATTTATACAATTAAATATTCAATTAATAAATTAAATTATAAATTAAATATTATTAATTTTATCAAAATCATAAAATGTAAATAAACTTGTAATTTTTAAATATTACTTTTATTTAAATATGTCGATGTTATATGTAGCTAGGTAATGCATGTATGTCCGTTTTGATATGTAATGTATTTCATATTTAATATATAATGTATGTTTTATTGTATTTTACGTTATTTTTTTGTAGATAATAATAATATACAAAAAAAAAATTTAATTAATTACACAATTAAAATTAAATTATAAATTAATATAACAATAGAATTGTAATTATATTTAACAAATTATTAATATAGAATTATAATAAAGAGTTATAAATATTAATAAAATATAGAGTTTTGAATAGTAAACTTCATATAAGTTTACTATTCAAAACTTTATTTCAAAATTTCAAAATAGAGTACGGTTGAAGGTAGCAAAACATCATAAATGAAGTAAAACTCCATTTTAAGCATACCTTGGAGATGGTCTTAGGACTTATGAGGGTACATATCATGAGCTCATTATCAGTTTTTATTATAATGTATAAAAAATCAGGTGGACTCAAAATAAGTTATAATTACATAGATAATATGCCATCATTTTAATTTTATTTTGTAGTGTTTTCATTTTGGTTGCGATATTAAATATATAGAAGTGGTGTTTTCTTTAATCAATCAAATTAAGACAAGATATGTTTTTATATTGAGTATAGGTTTTTAATTATAATCAAGGCTTGTTGGCACTCCATATAATAAAATAGCTTAACCACTACATATTGTTTTCAAATTTATTTAATATTTTATTTAAAGTGTATAAAAATTCAATGACTTTTAGGAAATTTATATTTCCTCAGTTCTTTTACACTTCTCCTTTTTTTAAATATCTTACTATAACTTTCAAACTTTAAAAAAAAACATTTATAAACTACTACTCTCTCACAATATCTACAATTATACATAATACATTACATTTTACCCCACACATATACATAACTACACATGTTAACTCTTTTTTTTTTTACTTTATACATAAAAATTTACAAAATTACTCCTTAAAATTCTACTCACCATTACACTTTTTAATATATGTGTCCACTTATTTATGAAAATTATTATGGAATGAAAAACGTGCGTAATTGTTGGGATATTCATCATACCCCTAAGTTTATCAAGCTGGTATGTTTTAGTTTTGATGGCCAAAACTTTTGTAATCTAGTGTTAGATATAACTTGTAATCTAATAGGTTATGTAAGTTGTTCTTATAAAGCTTACTTGTCTATGTTTTAGTATTGTGGAATCAGTTGTATTTATATCAGCTGATACCATATCTGGAACAACAAGCATTTGCTCAAGATGAGAAGAGTAAAAGACTGAAGACTAGAGACCTTGAAGATAAAGTTCATTAGTGAAATCAGATGACAAGGTTCTTGTATACCTTAGTCACCTGATAGTAACATCATGCAAGATCAACCGAGAAGAGTATGCCAGTTGATATGGACTTAAAGCCTCGATCTTATTAAAGCCTTAAAGTTTTTGAAGAATTACTCATCTGATGGATAAGATGATTGTATGCATTAAAGAGAAGGTAACGAACTCAGCCGATGTGGACCAATGAGAATGTCGGATCTCATTTGACAAACTCATCTACAGACAAAACTAATAGTCTAACAAACTCAGCCGATGTGGACCAATGAGAAGATACCAACACAGCTATTGAGTTGACCAAGACTAGGGTTGTCATGTTCGTATAACTGCATTTAATGTACATTCTTTTATTAGGAATGTTTGTACCTGAATAAGTATGAATGATCAAATCGACAAAAATCATGGCCATACTTAGAAGATATGTTGCAACAGCTAGTTAATCCAACGGGTAGTTCCAAGCTCAAATCGTCTATAAATACAATAATTATCCATTGTGATAATCATAGAAACTTTATAAGCAAGAACTCACATCATCAGACGATAAAGTTTACAAGTTGTTTGAATCATTTATAGTTCTTTAGAGCTAGTGTTTGATCCTATTTATCATCTAGCTCTAAGTTTTCCATGTAAGTAGGGATCGTATTCATATCCTAAGCTTAGAAAAGTGTTGATTGAACTTGTTGTTCATCACACTAGTTGATACATATAAATCAAACCCGTTTATCATTAAACCCTAAAAGTTAAGTTTGTAGTTTATAACTACCTGTTGTAAAAGTACTTGTTCTTACAATAACAAGTAGAGTCAATTGCATTTTGGAAGTGAATCGAGCTCAAAGTCTTCTCTTGGGACTATAAAGTAGCAAGCTCCTTAAGTTAAGGAATTAATATCACCGATGATGAGCTGTGAGAGAGGACGCAGGACTGAAATCCAACCTCTATAAATACTTATGTGTTGTTTACTTGCTTTATTCTTTATATTGCTCATATCATCTGATTATAAACTACCATTAACATATTTGATAAAAACATATCTTAAGAGTCAAAACTACACAAGTTAATTTATCCATCATCAGTTGATATCAAGTCAGTTGATAGTTCATTCATTGATTTATAAGTCATACGACTTATAAAATCTATTTCACACAAACAACTGTGTTAGATAGTTGTCCAACTGATTAGCTAGTAAATAATCAATAGGTTGGTTATCTATCCTTGTTGTTTTACACTCTCACTCTAAATCAAATCATATTATATTCATCAAATGACTTGATAGCAAAATTTTAAAAGTTATAAATTCTATTCACTTCCCTTCTCCCCTTTTGTTGAGACTTTATCTTTCAATCATACTCATTTTAAGGGATCAACAGTAATACATTTTAGAGAAGACTCATTCTTCTTGTATAAATTCCATTAGGGTTGGGTCCACGTCCAGTCAGAGGTTTTTGGTTGTGTTTGGAATCTTCCAAACTACATGCATAAATTCCACAAGAGTGGGCTCAACAGTCAACACCCCACCCGCACCTATTTCGAGTGTTCCTTACGCTAGACATAAATTGACATTATATTTGGAATATAGTCATTTTATTTTAATAATTAGTAGCATTCCAATTTTCAAATGCATGCATCACGCCCACCATCTCCATGGTTCTTTCTTTTGGAATCGGATTAAGGGGAATATTGAATTTCACACACCTATACGTAGGGGTGACAATTTTCAACACGACACGATAGCACGATACGAATCCGACACAAAAATAGCGGATTAGTGTTTGACCTTATTGGATTCGTGTCGGGTTCGTGTCGACCCGTTAAGCACGATAAAATTAACAGGTAACCCATTAACCTGTTAACAACCTGTTAACCTATTATTTACCTGATATGACACCACACGATAATGACACGTATCCGATAATAACACGATAATGGCACGATAACTTTTTATATTTCTATAAATATATTAATTTTATATATTTAAATGCAATTTTAAATTGATTTATTTCCTTATCGTGTTGTTATCGTGTTACGTGCCGTGTCAGGTCGACACGAAAATTATCGTGTTGTTATCGTGTCGTGTCGACACAAAAATTATCATGTTCGTGTCGTGTCGATACATATTCTTATCGTGTCGTGTTCGTGTTTGACCTTATCGTGTCGTGTCACTATCGTGTCGACCCGATAGCACGAATTGCCAGCCCTACCTATACGAATATTTTTGTGAGATTTAATGATTTCCTCTGCACATGACATTCTTTTCAAAAAATGAGATTCAAATCTCTTTCTTTTTTAATTCTGGTAATTTCAGTAGGTTTTTATTATAAATTTATTGAAATATTTTGAGAATATAACTTGAAATATAATATAGCAACAATTTTAATTACTGTATTTTAAAAAATTTAATGCTACATTAGATTTGTACAAAAAAAAAAACTTTTTGACAGAAAGATTTGTAACATCAATATGCGGGATTTGATGAAATTTTTAAGGTGGTGTATATGAATTTTATAAAGTAAGATTTCAAACTTCTAAAAAATAAACACTTAAAATATTTGCGGTGCAGTTCCCTGCCCTCCCCTAAGCAAAAAAAAAAAACACTTAAAATGTTTTAATAGAGCTTAGAATTAATTTGGTAAACTATTGCTTGAGCCTTGAGATTACATGGCCATTTAAAATCAAATCTACACGTATACGGTACCCTCAACATAAAAAAATGTAATGCTTCTTATAGTATAATACAGTCATATTCATAAGGTTAAAATCCACGATTTCGATTAGAAATCGACAGTTACGGTTTGACCATTTTATAAACTGAAACTGAATTGGAACCGATTACAATTTTGAACCGCCAGTTTAGTCGATTTGGGTTTTTTTTGTATAAAAAAATGGACTGAAAATGAAATATTTATAGAAGAATAATAAGAAAAATTGGCAAAACGGTCGATTTGACCAATTTAACTGCAGGTTTGGATTTTGAATTTTCGGAACCGAAACCGAACTGCGGAGCAATACCCTGAGTGGTTCCAAATCGGCCTTTAGATAGAGAGCCATGAGTAGAGTAGGTGTAAGTATATAGATTCCACGCCACTCCCAACTATAAAATGGGCAATGAGAGTGCGTCTCAATGTAAAAACGACCTAACACAAATTCCCAAAACCTTTATCCCAAATCCAAATCCAATTGATGGATTCATCCGACTGCGATGGCTATAACAGTGCCTCCAAGCAGCCGCAATTTTACCAAAAAGTTGTCGTTATGCGCCACGGCGATAGGTTGGACAACGTCGCACCTCTATGGTCGGCCTCCGCGCCGCGCCCCTGGGACCCCCCACTGGCGGAGGACGGCAGAATCCGGGCATTCGGCACCGGCGACAAGTTCATAAAGCTCCTCGGTTTTCCGATCCATCGGGTTTTCGTTTCCCCTTTTCTAAGGTGCCTTGAGACCGCCGCCGAAGTCGTCACCGCCTTGTGCGCCGTTGAGAAAAAATCTAGTGATCCGAATGACGTGACTTCCATAGGCGTCGTTATTGATCCTTCCAAAATCAAGGTCAGTTGTTATGCATGAAATGTAATTAGTTTTTTGTTATTTGACTCTGTGTTCTGTCTACGATTGGTGATTTATGATGGAGTATTTTTTTTTTTTTGTAATTAATGTTGAAGGAGTGTGGATAATCTGGTTTAAGTTTATTTAAATTTGAACCTATTTCCTCTTTTCAGTTAGAGTAATTGCTAATTGTTGCATAATGAGCAATTAATGATATCTTTAAGATGACAATTACTGAATTTAAGCACATACGCACTTGCTTGCATTAGATTATAAAGTTTCAGATTGCATAGAGATTACCTTGTCTTTAGCTATTTTCTTTAATGGAACTGTTTAAGACAACAAAAATGCTCTCCAATATACTCCCTCAGTCCCATATATATGACTTGCACACCTTTCACGGACTCACTTTTGAATGATTTAACAAGGTGTGAATTAAACGTGGACAAAAAAAAAAAAAGAGTGACAATTTTGAACATAAAATGATGCTGTGAGAATATTAATTTAAGAATGTACAAGTAATCTTAGAACGTACCAATAAAGAAAAGTATATGACTTTTCTTCAATGTTAGTGAGGTATCAGGAAATTTCGTTTTGAGCAGTAGAAAAACGATTGTTGTAATTGAATACCCAAAAAAAGGTCAAATTTCTACTGTTATGACCTAGTCAGAATCAAGACAAACATGATATTGACAAGAGCAGTGTGATGACACAGTGATTAAGTGGAAAAGTCTCCTCTAACAACAAGAGTAAAAAAGAGTATCAATTCACTACAAAATGAGTTAGGTCAAATTGACATCCATATCTTTTCTTGAGATGCAAAAAAGTGGAGAAGGTGGAAGGTTGCATCAACTAAATTATTGCTTGTAAATTTCAGGTGTCGATTGAATACGGGTTGTCTGAGATGATGAATTCTTTAGCTATCCGAGATAATGTAGCTCCTAAAGATGGGGTGTTTAGTTTTGATATCTCAAAGTGTAAATCTGTATTACCAGCTGGAACTGTCATTAATGAGGAGATGGTCTATAAGGAGGTAATTTCAAATTTAAACCTTTAAAACATATACACATACATACATGTATGTTAATTTAAGTTTTGAATGTAGCTGCCAAGATGGCAAGAGACAGCTGAAGGTGCTAGGGATAGATATCTTGAGGTGATCAAAGCTCTTGCCAACAAGTATCCTTCAGAGAACTTGTTGCTAGTGACACACGGTAAGCACGCTGTTGAAAAATGAAGCGTTTGAAAATTTCCATAATGCTTATAAATATTATTACCATTTTGGTTCCAGGGGAAGGAGTTGGATCTGCTGTATCCAGGACCTTTGATGAAGATGTTATTGTAGCTGAAGTTGAGTATTGTGCATATACAGTGTTGAAGAGATCGATAGTTTTAGGCGAGAAGCAGTCATTTACTGCTGGTGACTTTGTTGGATCGCTAAGAGGCGTAGCGGGTATCCAGTTACTCAAAGCTAATGATGCCGCCGCTTAAACATTGACATCTTATCCTCCTCCCCCTTTGTTTCCTGCATCTTTTGTATTACTGTACGCAATTTGATTATTGAAACAATTGTTGTTTCGCATGTTGAAACGTTGCATAAGCTGAAGCTGCTATGCTATGTATGGTTTTTTTTTTTTTTTTTATGGAAGTTAAATACCCATCCCTTTTTTTCCCTCCCCATGACTCGAACCCAGGACCTAAGGCCTAGGTAGTGGTGCTCTAACCACTTGAGCTATCCCACTTTGTCACTGCTATGCTATGTATGTGCTAAATCTCAAGTTTGATCTAATGTGAATTCATTTGAAGTTCAACACAATGCACTTTGGTTTTACAAATCAGAAATTTTCTCTTAGCCATATATTACATACTAACTAAAAAAATGCGGATACATCAATTCCTATTCCACCTCTCGATCGCAATCATATCTATCCAACTGGCATCTCATTCCTCTTGGCGTGATTTGCCTGGCTGCTTGGTTCCGGAGTAAAGGCAGTGCACCTTACCTTACTATTCTATTAGAACGCCTACGAACCTAGGCTACGGCCATGCATTCATTCGAGAGAGTACGATACTGCATCAAACCTAGCAGAGTCCTACCTTGCCACTCGCTCAACCACCTGGTCTCGCTTCGTTCTCTTATATGTCCAAGGTTCAATATTGAAATAATTTCAGAGGTTTTCCCTTACTTTGTCCGTGTCAACAAACAATTCGAAATACCTCGACTTTTTTAGAACAGGTCCGAGTCAAATAGCAATGATTCGAAGCACTTCTTTTTACACTATTTCGGAAAACAAAACGACTTATTCTTTGA